>JAWNLU010000495.1:0-27831 GCA_035042165.1 Drosophila kuntzei | reverse complement strand
ACAATTCAATAAATATGCAGCGATTCAAAGTGGCGACCTTGAGGTGAAAACGATCGCTTAGACCACAAAACTTGTTAACGACCTATGTCAACATTTCAACATTCAAAAGCAGACGCCAAAGGCACATAAAATAAGACACACACACACACACAGTCACAGACATGGAGAGAACAATGTGGTGACGAACTAACTAACGAAAAAACTCTCACAATCTCTCACATTAGAGTAGTTTTGTTATGAAATTTTCCTTTCTCTTCACAGCTGATTGTGTGCTTTGCCTTAATGGTTTTCTTTAAGGTTTACTTATTCACGTTTTTTTCTCTTGTCATTTAGTTAACAGAATTGTGCAATTATTGTTTAGTGCCTGAAAATTTGGCAAATAAATGTTACCTCTTTTTGAAAAATTGTAAATTAGTCAGCTATAAATGTATGTGTATAACTTGTTTGGCAGCTTTTAAGATAAAGCAAATACCTCTTTTGTTTTAAAACCTGTGCGGGTATATTAAGTTTGTTAAAATTAGATAACAGGCATGTCCGTATGAACGAAAAGAATTTAGAGATAGTAAGAGCTGGTAGCACCAAATTTAGAATGTGGTCTAATTCTGATGTCAGGCAGATTGAGTTTATTTTCAAGTTTTTTCACGACCTCTGTGGGGGCGTAATCCGAAAAAAAATCGATGTGATATCGGAACTGATGTGGTAAATTTGTTATACCGATAAGTTTCTGCCAATGCCCAGAAGCTACTCACCAAATTTGGTTCAAATTGGACCACCATATCATATAGCTGTCATTGTAACAATCAGTTAAATTAGTTAGTACAGCTCTATGCACCGTCATGAAATCTTCGACCGAACGGTATCTTGAGTGAGTGCTTGAGCACAGGGTATTCTACGGTCGAGTGCACTCGACCAAGCTAATGAGAGAGATGATATTTAGAACGAAAAACATGGGAAAAGGGAGAGAGGAGAAATAAATATTATATATTTTATTTGATCGCTGGAATGACCATTGGAATAAAAATCAAATATTGTATCCATTTTTTATACCCCGAGACCATTAAAAATGGGCAAAAAAGGGTATAATGCCTTTGGCAGAATGTATGTTACAGGCAGAAGGAGGCGTGCCTGACCCCATAAAGAATATATATACTTGATCAGTATCAATAGCAGAGTCGATTTCGTCATGTCCGTCTGTCTATCTATCCTTCCGTCTGATTGAACGCATCTTATACATCCACATGCAAAACATTGTATTACATTTTCGTCTAATTATTCCAATGACAGTTATATGATAAAGTGAAACGAATTGCATCAAATTTGGTTAGGATGCATAAGACCAAATTCAATACAAATTCTGATAAATTATTTGAAATATCTTAATAAACAAAAAAGTTGTTCATACTAAAACTTAATTTTCGACCGATCATTCCCATAACTGCTATATGATATAGTTCACTGATTTGAACCAACTTTGGTCAGGATGTAGAGTTCCAGTCCAAATACTTATTTTGGAAGATTTATTGAGATATCTCGAAAGCAAAAAAGTTCTTCATGCTAAAAATTGTTCTTCGACCGATCGTTCCTATGGCTGTTATATGATATAGTTGAACGATTTGAACCAACTTTCGTCACGGTATAGCGAACTAACCCAGATACTTATTCTGCAAGATTCTTTGAGATATCTCAAAAACAAACAAGTTTTTCATGCTTAAACTTGACTTTTGACCGATCGTTCCTATGACAGCTATATGATATAATTTAATGACTTAGACCTACTTTGGTCAGGATGTAGACGACTACCCGAAATGCATATTCTGTAAGATTGGTTGAGATATCTCAGAAAACAAGAAGTTTTTCATACTAAAACTTGATTTTCGACCGTTCGTTTTTTTGGTAGCTATATGATATAGTGAGCCGATTTGAACCAAATTTGGTCAGGATATATAATACTAAGCCAGATGCACATCCTATCTATTTGGATAAGTTATCTCAATAAACAAAAAAGTTTTTCACACTAAAACTTTATTCTCTACCAATCGTTCCTATAGCAGCCATATCCACTATATCAGACCGATTTTAACCTTATTTGGTCAGAATGTTTAAGACCGTCTTAAATACATGTTCTGTCAGACTGGCTGAGATCAGGGACCGTAAGTAATGATAACTTTTGCTTGTAATAAAGAAATCACCCACTTATAATAGAAAATAATGGTTTACAAAATGCTATTTTTTTTACAATCTCTGATTTCCCATAATGATTTTTATTTTTCTGATTTCTACGTTTTTGTTTAACTATAATCATTATTTCGTACCAAAACCTGGTTTTCTATTTCTGTAAATGTATATATTTAGTTCAAACGTAATATCTTCCAAGCGCTTTGCCCAAAAGATATGTTTACATATTGTAACATATCAAAAATTAAAAAAATAGTTTAAGCCGTTTTTTTATTAAATCGCCAAAATGTAAGCTTAAAAACCTTTTTGACCTGTAGCATTTCACCTGAGCCCCTTACAAAATTTAAAGCACGCCTGAAAGCCCTTAAAAATACATTTCTAACGATATATAGAACAGATTTGTAGTTTTTGTGGTTTTGAAATTTTGGGTGTATTAAATTTATTGCGTTTTAGCTATTTTCCTTTAAACTAGGCGCTTTCCAAAAATTTGAAGAAAAATTTATAGATTTATGATAGGAAACAATTCCTCATAATCAAATCTAAGTTTTTTTTTTAACACTTTGATACAAACAAACTGACTTTTTTTCCCATTTTGCGAAGGCCAATAAAAATTAACTTTCATTTTTGAGAAGAATAATTATAAATGTCAATTTAAATATTGCCAAAAAACCCCAACGGCTCTATCCGCTGCAATCATTTAAATTTAACTCCACCCACTGCACCTGTACCAGGTGAAGTAACCAAAAGTCTTTGTATGCACCTTTGTTAGTTAAAGACAAGCCTTTTGATCGGTATAAATATAACTCGATCTGATCGAACAGTCGGATCAAATTTTCCATTCGTTTCCACTCTTCGTGCTGCTTTCTTTACTAAAAAGAAAACAATGCCAAATTCCTTAAGAGAATAGAAAAAAATAAAATAAAAATTTTTTCATCAACATCAGAAAAATGTCATTGTCATATGCAAGTGCTTTTTAACTAATTTAAATAATTAAAAACGAAAATGACAATAACAAAGAAGTGGGAGCTCGAATGTAAGAGCTCTATTACTCAGGCCCTTAATTACCCAAACCCATATTTGCACACACATGTATACATATATTAACACATTAAAACATATATGTTTAATGTGGCATCAGTGTTCTCTTCTTCTTTCTTGGGGCCGACGCGTCGCGATGCTGCGTTATATTGCATCTTGAATAACTTCTACGGCTATTATCCGATAGTGATAAATTCGGAGCACATCGAAACTATAATACTTACCAAGGTCAAAACTCAAGGCTGTAGCTTCAAAACTGCTCTTGTAATTACTTTTTTAATATTTGTAATGGTGAATTTGGGAATGTTAAACTAGAATCGACGTGCACGTTGTAGGAGTATTGTCATGTATTTCAAAGCTCTTATAGTCGCCTGTTGATTCTGACTAAGAATATGTACTTTATAGGGGCGGATTTGCATCCCTCTGTCTATATATTTATACAAAAATGTATATTTTCACAATCTTATAAGCCCGTTGTCTTCTTTTGACGACGCTCTTGTGAAATGAGAATATTTACTTCGTGAGTGGGATCACAATTGATTAAGGCAAAAATAATAAAGGGTGTGTTCTAAATTATACCCTGTGCCCATTAAAAATGGACAAAAAATGCTATAATAGTTTCGTTGGAATGTATGGAACTGACATAAGGAGGCGTGGCAGACCCCATAAATTATATATTCTTGATCAGTATCAACAGCCGAGCCAATTTAGTCATGTCCGTCCGTCTGTTTGAACGTATCAATCTCAGAGACTATAAGAGCTAGAGACTTTAAACTTGGTATGTAGGTTCCTGGATACCGTAAGCAGATCAAGTTTGTTTCTATTTTCGGATCCGACCACTATATATTATATCTGCCATATGAACGATCGATCGAAAATCAAGCTTTAGCATGAAAAGCTTTTTTGTTTTCCGAGATATCTTAACCAATCTTACATAATAAGTATCTTAGTCAATCATCTACATACTGACCAAAGTTGGTTTAAATCGGTCAATTATATCAGATAGCTGTCATAGGAAAGATCGGTCGAAAATCAAGTTTTAGTATGTAAAGCTTTTTTGTTTTCCGATATATCTTAACCAATCTTACAAAATAAGTATTTGAAGTAGGGATCTACATACTGACCAAAGTTGGTTCAAATCGGTTAACTATATCATATGGCTGTCATAGGAAAAATCGTTAGAAAATCAAGTTTTTGTTTTCTGACCAAATTTGGTCAAATGCAAATTATCGTTTAGTATAAAAACTGTTTTTGTTTCTAAAGAAATCTTAACCAAACTTACACTAAAGGTTATTTTGAATAAGCTTTATTAACATTATTATTATTTTCATTTCCGCGAGAGAAGCGAGCATGTGGCGGAGCTCCTTGGTATTATATATATGTATATATATATTCTAGGGGGCTCCGCCCTGCTCGCTTTGCTCGCCAACCCCCAACTCGCTTCGCTCGCGGAAATGAAAATTAGTTATTCTAACCTCTAGTATGGGTTTGGTTGCGATATCTTAAGAAATTTTGTCAGGATGTTAGAGACAGTCCCAAACACACAATCTGTGAGTTTGGTTTGGACATCTTAAGAAACAAAAAATTGTTCATACTAAAGGTTAATTTGCATCCGATTGTCCCTATGGCAGCCATATGATTTAGTTATTTGACTTTGACTAAATTTGGTCAAAATGTAAGAGACAGTCCTAAACATATAATCTGTAAGATTGGTTTGGATATCTTAAGAAACAAAAAAGTTTTCCATATGAAGCAATTCAATGACCTCTGACCTCATATTAAGACAGTTGCAGGTGGAATTTCGCAAAACGCCGTCTTAATGCACGATGAAATTGTATCAGCCATGTTGTGTGAAAATTTCAGCTCTTTACCTTTAGCCGTTTGGCCTACACGTTGATGTGTCAGTTAGTCAGTCAGTGAGGACAAAGAGTTTTATATATATAGATAATGCACATTACCTCTGCAAAAGGATGAAAAACAAAATCGAAAATATAAAAAATTTATTCGTATTCATTTGGATTGATTTTTGTGCACCAACGAACTTGTAATTGGGTCAAGTCCAACCGGTCTTAAAATTCGAGCTTCAAAAAATTTTTTCCCGTCACTTTATATGTGTGAATTGATTTTGTTTATTTCATTTGGTGGGTATCAACAATTAATTCTGTCGACTGATTAATGAACGCAATTATGTGATCTTGTTGTCAAGATTGCGTCTCGTTACTACAGATTTCTGCAACTGCAAATGTAAAAACAACTAAAGAGTCTGCAAATATGCAGAATCGCATGTATCGAATGTCATCATGCCAATATCTTTGTGTTCTCTATTCGATTTTCTATTCCAGGCGGTGTTCGGCGCCGATCTGGAACGCAACAAAAGAAAACTGCCCGATGCAACATTTGAGGCAAAAAATGCAGTTCTCGGATTTGTGTTTGGTGTAAGTAGTGAGAACATAAAACTACCTTGAGTAACTTATTCTCCGACTATTTGTCATTGCAGAAGATCGACAACTTTCTGGATACAAAGACACGCGTAATTGAACAGCTGGATCGATCCAATATTGAGAAAAATAAACAGTGGGATATTAAGGCGCCAGTGCCAATTAAGGACTTCCAGACTCTGATCACTGCAGTCGTCTCTCCGAAGATACGTTCAATTGGCAACATTGCCAATGATCTGACCACTGGTGTACTGACCACCATAACTGCTTTCAGTGGATCCTCGTCGGGCAATGGAAATGCCAATGCCGGTCTGGGCAATGTGGTGTCTAAATTCTTGAGCTTCTCGGGACCTATACTGCAGGGTTCGTCGGGTGGCGTGAATGGCATCGCCGGTGTCACAACGCCAGCGCCGGACTCTGATGAAGCGGGCTATTAAGCTGACTATGCTGAGAGGCTCAATCGTTTGGCCAGACTGGATCGTTCGTTTTGTAATTTGGTTCCATAGTTCTACTCACACTCTCTTGAGGAATAGATTAACAGTTATCTCTTTTCCTCTGATTCTCGCACGATTCATTGAAATATTAACTGTGTATGACTTTGTTGTTAGTGTTTTAGTTGTCAGGGTATTAGTTAAGTTTAATATTATGCTCCGCATTGTATTCATGTTTGTAAATATTGGCACATGTATGTATAAAGCTTACGACTATAAAACGATTATTAAATCAAATGAAATATTTTTTATAAACGTTTCAATAAATCATTACAAAATAAAATCGAAAAGAACACTATTTCCTGAATTTTCAATAGGGTTTTGTGGTCTGGAGCCAAGTTCTTTTATGCTGTTGTTATAAACTAGCTTACTCACGATACATATTTAATCTCTCAATAAATCTCAAAAAATTATACCGTAATGAACCCCAATCTCCAAATTTTCAATGGGGGTTTGGAGTCTAAGGCCAGCTTTTCTTATACTATAAACTTATAAACTAGCTTTTTTAATATCTTTTTTTTGCATTTATCTTATTCACCTGCCTCTCGATAGACAAAGCGCCAGGCACGTGCCGGGGGTAAAGATCTAAACGACGCGCCGGAACTGGATCGCAGCAATGTCTCGTTTGAGCTTCCCGATGAGTTGTTCACCAAAACCTTCCGAACGGTCACTCAAGTTTCCCAAACTTTTAGTCGCCTAATAATGGTAAGTATTTTTGGGGAGGTTGAAATTTTCATAAGAAAACTAAATTATTTATCTAGCTACAAGTAGCTGTTACAACTAAAACACGGGTGACCAAAATATGCTAACTGCAAAGCACTAACCAATACAGCGACTTCTTTTTGTAAAAGTATCTTATATAACAAAAAATAATTTGATCAGGAGGCATTTTTTTTAAAATTTTTTGGGCTAAGATAATACCGCTTCCGAATTTTAAGTGCACATTAATGTTGAGCAAGTTTGCTTATTAATCTTATAAAAAAAACTTATTTACAAAGTAAAATTCTAGTGACAAAAGCCTTTCCGTGCCCCAAAATTTCTGATATCCAATTTTGTGAAGAACAAGATTTTATTCAATATATGAATTATTCTATTATTCTTAACATACAAAAAACTATATTTTTGAACGATCGCTCCTATGGCAGATATGATATACTGTACCAATTTGAACCAAATATTTTGCATAAAGAACCTAAATGAATATTCTGTTAGATTTTTTTAGATATTCTAAATTACAAAAAAGTTTTTCGCACTAAAGCTTAATTTTGTAATTGAAATAGTAAAATGTGTATACAGTTAACTTCTAACCCAAAAAAACTTCTTTGCGAAGTAAATATCTAGTGACGGGTTTCCTGCCTAAAATTTCTGATATCCCATTTTGTGACGAACGACATTTAATTTAATATAAAAATTATTAAAAAAAAAGGTTTGGCTCCACGGCCCCACTAGTTGCAATCATTAAGATTTTGCCCATTTGCACCCACTTATCTCATGAATCAGGTGAGTTACCAAAAGTCTTAGTATGCACTTTTGTTAGTTAAAGTCATACCTTTCGATCGGTATATAACTCAATCCGATCGGACAGCCATATCAAAGTCATTTTCTATTAAATCACCAAAATGTAAGCTAAAAATCCTTTTTTCACCTGTAGCATTTTACATAAGCACTTTGCAAAAAATATTCAAGGCACGCCCATAAGACCTTCAAAATGCCTTTATAACGACATGTAGAACACATCTGAGGCTGTGGTTTGGAAACTGTGGGGGTGCCAATTTATACGGGTTTTGTCGATATCCCGCTACCTATTTTTATACCCTGTGCCCATTAAAAATGGGCAAAACAGGGTATTATGGTTTCGTTGGAAAGTATGTAACAGGCAGAAGGAGGCGTGGCAGTCCCCATAAAGTATATATATTCTTGATCAGTATCAACAGCCGAGTCGATATAGCCATGTCCATGTCCATGTCCGTCCGTCCGTCTGTCCGTCTGTTTGAACGCGTCGATCTCAGAGACTATAAGAGCTAGAGACTTCAAACTTGGTATGTATGTAGGTAGCTGGGTACCATACGCAGGTCAAGTTTGTTTCCAATTTTGGATGTCACGCCCTTCCGCCCACAAATCACACAAAACGATTTACAGGCTCAAATTTTAAGATAGCAATTCTTAACTGACCAAGCATTTGAGAAGTAAGCCCATTAAATGACCCTGAAAGTTTCAAAACGATTGACCCATAAATAGGGAAGATATTAAAGAATTGGTTTTAATTCAATATTTGCATATGCAATGCAATGTGCGAGCGAAACAGCATATGTTTGTTTATATGTAAAGCGAGCGCAAGACAGTGTGCCCGCACACTCCAGCGACTTTGCTTATCGATATCATTTTAGCATCATATGCTATTGATGTATGATATATGTACTTACATACATATTTATTACAATTGTATTAAAATATAATTGTGTAAATACATAGATTTGGACATATGTGTGCATTGCAAAATGCCATGTGACGTCACATTTATCAATACAGCAAGACAAAAGCTGAGTGCTATCCATTGTGCTGCATGAGAGGACAAAAATCATTTTCGAGCACTTCTGTTTGCTCGTTGCCGAGCACTGAAAACTCCACATTATTAATTTCCTGGTGGGGTCTTATACAACCCCACTGAATTTGATTTAAATCGGCTTACTATATCACATAACTGTCATTAGAAATATTAGTCGACAATTTAATACAACGCACGAAAGGGCATCAAAGCTTGGCGTACCGAACAGCATATAACATAGTCTTATATGCTGTTCGGCACAGGGTATCCGACAGCTGAGTACACTCGACTGTAGCCGCACTTCACCGTGAGCAAAGCGAGCAGGGGCGGAGCCCCCTTGTTTTTTTTTTCAAATAATCGTAAAGCAAAAATTTCTAGATCGATGACAGATGATAATTCAAATCAAAAAGTCTTAGTTTTTCTAACACTTTGATAAAATCAAACCGACAAAATAAAAACTTTCAAATTTAATTATCTTTTAAACTAATGTTCAGATTTGAATGCTTGAGGTATCAATCGACGCGTATTATGGTCTAAGTTTTATAAAATTGCTCAAAAATAATGATTATTGTTGAATAAAAACGTAAAAATTGAAATATAATCATTGACATGTAATTTTTATAATATAACATATAATGATTACGGTCACTGATATAAATTATAAAAAAAATCAGGGGGCTCTGCACCCTGCACACTTCGCTCGCGGTGAGTGGTTTGGTGGCCAAAGACTTGATGCCCTTGAAGAGCGCTTTATTAAATTTTCGACTAATTATCCCAATGCTATAGTGGTCCGATTTGAACCAATTTTGGGAAGAATATTTAAGACTAACTTAAATGTATATTCTGATATCTTAATAAACAGAAAAGTTTTTCATACTAAAACTTAACTTTTGACCGATCGTTCCTATGGCAGCTATATGATAGAGTGATCCGATCCCTAAAATAGAAACAAACTTGATCTGAGCACGGTATATAGGAACCTACATACCAAGTTTTAAGTCTCTACCTCTTACCGTTTTCGAGATCGACGCGTTCAAACAGACGGACAGACAGACGGACATGGCCAAATCGACTTGGCTATTGATCACGAATACATATATATACTTTATGGGGTCTGCCACGCTTCCTGCTGCCAGTAACCTAGATTCTTTGAAACACATATTACCCTGTTTTGTCCATTTTTAATGGGCTCAGGGTATAAAAAAACAAGCTTGATCTGTTTATGATATAGATGAACCTACACACCAAATTTGGTGTCTCTGGCTTCTATAGTCTCTAGCGCTAAATCGACTCGGCGGTTGATAATTATTTAGAATATATATACTTTATGGTGTCTGCCAGTCCGACACACGGTATTATTAATCCATATGTGCTCGTCTGTAGACTTTATGACATACTTAAATATTTTCGATTATTCACTTATTGCCACAAGCATATCACTGGCTCCCCACTAACCCTTTAACCTCCGTATTTTTCAGTAAATGTGTAAATTAAATGATTAAAATATAATTTTTAATTTCTTTCAAGAATTCTGCACGTCGATACTCTCGTTTCGTTCTGTTCTTTAAACCTGTGTTTGGCGACGCTTTGGTAGTTAAGGGCTCTGACGAACCGACAACTATGAAGCCCACAATAACAGCAACCACCGAAGATGCGGATCTAAATCTGGTCTAATTTTGAAATGAGTCTCCTCTTATTATTAAAGTGACGACTGTTACATATGTATATCATAGATGTAGGGTAATTTTTTTTTACTAAATTTTATGAAATATGCCAAAAATCAATGTGTTAAGAATTCGAGTACAAAACTACAAAATTATGGAGACGGTTCGATGGCTCTTAACTTAGAGCGAAAATTCACTTCAGTTCGCTGATCGGTATCAGGTACCCCTCTTTTTGCTTGAAACTTGGTTCAATTTATTAAAAAAAAAATATTTTTGCCTTTAATATCCTTGATTATATCAGTCGATACATTTGCTTACTGTAAAAATTTGATTTATTAAAGAATTTAATTTATTAGTTCGTGTTATTTTATTCGAAACCTCAAAAAAAAACATGCACATTATGTAATTTCGGGTCCACATCGGGTTCTGATGCAGAAAAATCTTAAAGAGTCAGTTCATAGCACAGTTATCCACAAACCCCGAAACGAACCGGTTCCTAAGAATTAATGCATTTCATTGCAAACAATGAAAGCAAGGGACATGCAATTCGATTTTACGAGTATTTTAATTCTATGGAGTTATTATAACAATATTGTAATATGTACGTTCGAGTATACATATATAATATATACATATAAGTACATAAGTAAAGAAAATTAATGTCTTTATATATTGTTTTTGGTGCGAGGACGTATCAGCATTTGCATTCGTTTTAGAGAACCTTTAGGGCCATCAAGAAAACCGCGCCACAATATGCCCTTAAAACCATCAACATCACGCTCGAGCAACCGCTGATAAAGGCCGAATGGATTACTGGAATAAAATACATAAGTATGCAATTGAAGATGGGCCTAAGTGTATGGAGCGTTTGGACCAACCTTAAAGTACAGGAACTAGCATACCAGAACGCAGCCGATTGAGCAACTGCACAGTTTACCTCACTCTCATCGTTGCTTCTGTCGAATGTAGTAAATTTTTTCCCCGTGTGTTGACGCAGTGCGTCGGAAGCATCGCCTTGGTATTCGCCTAACACATTCAGGCGATACTGCTCAGATTCTCCGCCAATACTGAAATGATCATATAATGCGTAGCGTAGCTCCTGCTTACGATTTTCTAGTTGCACAAGCAATTCATTGTCTTCACTACTGCTGATCTGATGTAACTTTTCCAGTCCCATAAAGAACTCCGCTGTTAATGGCCCGAAACCAATCTTATAGTCCACCCATTTACGGTTGAAATCCTCAGTGCCATCATGACGATTGGCAACTACAGTCCAGCCCCCACCACGGATTTTTTGATCGCAAAATACAAAAAACGGTTCCATATTAGCCCGTGGTCGAATACGCACCACTCCGTGCTGCTGTTTTAGGCAATTGTGTGGCGTGCTTGGTTCACTTGCTGTGACTTCTAATGCAACTTCACTTTGCGCTGCGGATGGTGCTGCAGCGCTCATCAATAACCGCGGCTCCACATCAAGACTGCAAAACGTTTTGAGAGATTAGTGATGCTTAATTTGCGTACTTATTTTAATTACCCACATCCTCGAGTTGAAGCCCCTGGGCATCACAGGAGACGTGAAAAATCTTGACCCACCGGAGCGACGAAGATCCACCAGTTGTTCCTGCAATCTACCAATTTGTTCCTTGAAGTTGGCAATATCTATGGACAGTCCCTGAATTCGTGAGGTAAGACCACTGAACGCTGACAATGGACAGCTCTGTGTAGTCTGTATTGAAAATTTAGAAGTTCCATTAGATTCTTACTATACTTTACTAGGAGTAAATATACAGAATGTAAGAGAAATAGGTTACCTTCGGCACGCCAAAGATTTGATACCTTTTCAGAGGCCTGTATCAAATTTTATTACTGCGATGGCAGTCTGCGTTAGTGACGAAAGCAACTCGTAGTGTGCAAAAGTGAGTAACAATATTATACAGGAAGAATGGAAAATTATCTACGACTGTCCAAAACTACTGATATCCGATTTTGTGACGAAAGATATTTAATTTAATACATAAATAAAAAATAAAATAATTAAATTATTAAGAAAATGGCATTCTGCACTGTGCGCAAAAAGGTTTTGTTTCTTTGTACATAAAAATAACTTTTTGATCAGTGCCGAATGCCATTTTTATACCCCGTACTTAAAAAAAAGTACAGGGGTCTATTAAGTTTGTTTCAAAAAAATGTGCGTAACAGGCAGAAGGAGGCGTGGCAGACCCCATAAAGTATATATATTCTTGATCAGCATCAACAGCCGAGTCGATATAGCCATGTCCGTCTGTCCGTCCGTCCGCCCGTCTGTATGAAAATCGAGATCTCAGAGACTATAAGAGCTAGAGACACCAAACTTGGTATCTAGGTTCATCTATATTGCAAGCAGATCAAGTTTGTTTTATAATTTTGCCACGCCCCATTTAACGCCCTAAAATCAAAATTTAAAATTTCATTTCTAAATTACAAGAACAATTTGCAATCGAGAAACTGCAGATTTTCCATAGATGAAGCGTAAATAGTCCACGATCTGTGTAGAAAATTTTATTGCGATCGGACGGTAAATAGCGAAGATATTAAAATAATAAGTTAAGCTGTTTAATTGTGTGAGGGTTGGCAATAATCATAAATTAATAGCAGAAAAATGATGTTAACAAAGCTGAAATTTGGCAGATTAATGTTACAGAGCTCCGTGGCGTACTGTGCTAAGTCGCTAAATTCATCTAATTTTATGCTATCACGCAGGTCGGAGGTTCGAGTTCTGCCTCGGGCAAATGGTTTTTTTTTTTATTTATTTATGTTATATTGTCATGTCTTATTGATGTTATATTGACATATACATTAACATTTGATGTTATTATACAATTTTTAATTAATTTTTCAATAAGATTAATTGACAAGCCATTTTGAAATATATTAGATGATGGCTCAATGGGTTGAGTCTCCATACTTTCTAATCCTATTTTGATATTGGGTTGCGGGTTCAAATCCCGGCTGTGTCAACTCCTTTTTTAAATTCAGCTGATTTTAGCTATTTGTCGTGCTTATAATCCGGCATGTTCATATTTATAAATGCTAATCTAGAAAATTGTTTTGTTTTGGCTCGTGCTTACATATGTATGTATGCGTGTGCTTAACCGATCTTGGAAATACACATATTGTTGTCTCGCTCTCTCTAACACATATGTCTATTCGACTTTACATTGATTATTTGATGTTTTTAAATATAAAACCCTACGACGAATCAATGCTTAACTAAAATATAAATTAATTTTCACCAGTCTTTGCTTTTTTCATACCAAGTACGGGGTCTCCGACAGTTGAGTATGGTCGACTGTATCGCGAGCGAAGCGAGCCGGAGGTAGGCGAGCGAAGCGAGCAAAACAGGAATTTTTAGTTCCGGGCCTGCTGGAGAGAGGCCTTTTAGGTAAACATTTCCTTATTATTAGGTGCTTGGTCACACTGTTTTAGTTATGTTCCACAAACACACGAAATAATTGTCAAATTCCTGAATTTTAAGTTGCTGGAGTCAGGCCTTATATAGATAATGCACATTAACCTTTAGTATGAAAAACTTTTTTGTTTCTTAAGATATATAAATCAAACTCACAGATTGTATGTTTGCGACTGTCTCTTACATTCTGAACCAATTTGGTCGAAATCGGTCAGCTATATCAAAAAGCTGTCATAGGAAAGATCGGTCGAAAATCAGGTGCTAGGATGAAAAACTTTTTTGTTTCTTAAGATATTCAAATCAAACTCATAGATTGCATGTTTGCGACTGTCTCTTACATTCTGAACCAATTTGGTCGAAATCGGTCAGCTATATCAAAAAGCTGTCATAGGAAAGATCGGTCGAAAATCAGGTGTTAGTATGAAAAACTTTTTTGTTTCTTAAGATTTCTTAACCAAACTTACTTTGGGACGGTCTCTTACATTCTGACAAAATTATTATATGATATAGTAATCCGACTTTGACAATATTTGGTCAGAATGTAAGAGACAGTCCCAATCATCTAATCTGTAAGTTTGGTTAAGATATCTTAAGAAACAAAAAGTTTTCCATACCAAAGGTTAATTTCATCCGATTTTTCCTATGGCAGCCATATTATATAGTAATCCGACTCAGACAAAATTTGGTTAGAATGTAAGAGACAGTCCCAAACATCTAATCTGTAAGTTTGGTTAAGATATCTTAACAAACAAAAAAGTTTTTCGTACAAAGCAATTCCATGACCTTTTGACCTCGGGTAAACACACTTCCAGGTGGAATTTTACAAAACGCCGTCTTATTGCACGATAAAATTGTCTCAGCTATGTTGTGTGAAAATTTCAGCTCTTTACCTTTAGTCGTTTGGCCTACACGTTGATGTGTCAGTCAGTCAGTCAGTCAGTCAGTGAGGACAAAGAGTTTTATATATAACTAGGGGGCTCCGCCCCTGCTCGCATCGCTCGCGGAAATGAAATTTAGTTAATAATGTTAATTATGTTTAGTCAAAGTAACCTTTAGTATGAGTTTGTTTGAGATTTCTTAAGAAAGAAAAACAATTTTCATACTAATCGATAATTTGCATTATATTGTTCCTATTGCAGCTATATGTTATAGTAATCCGACTTTTACCAATTTTGGTCAGAATGATGTATGACAGTCCCAAACATATAATCTGTAATTTTGGTTAAGATATCTTAATTTATATAATATAATGCACATTAACCTTTAGTAAGAAAAACTTTTTTGTTTCTTAAGATATCTAAATCAAACTCACAGATTGTATGTTTGCGACTGTCTCTTACATTCTGACCAAATTTGGTCGAAATCGGTCAACTATATCATATAGCTGTCATAGGAAAGATCGGTCGAAAATCAGGTGTTAGTATGAAAAACTTTTTTGTTTCTTAAGATATCCAAATCAAACTCACAGATTGCATGTTTGCGACTGTCTCTACATTCTGACCAAATTTGGTCGAAATCGGTCAGCTATATCATATAGCTGTCATAGGAAAGATCGGTCGAAAATCAGGTGTTAGTATGAAAAACTTTTTTGTTTCTTAAGATATCTTAACCAAACTTACTTTGGGACGGTCTCTTACATTCTGACAAAATTTGGTCGAAGTCGGATTACTATATCATATGAAACTAACCTTAAGTATGAAAAACTCAGCAGCTGTATGATATAGTAATCCGACTTTGACCATATTCGTCAGAATGTAAGAGACAGTCCCAAACATCTAATCTGTAAGTTTGGTTGAGATATCTGAAGAAACAAAAAAGTTTTCCATACTAAAGGTTAATTTCATCCGGTTATTCATATGGCAGCTATATGATATAGTAATCCGACTTTGACCATATTTGATCAGAATGTAAGAGACAGTCCCAAACATCTAATCTGTAAGTTTGGTTAAGATATCTTAAGAATCAAAAAAGTTTTCCGTACGAAAAGTTAATTTCATCCGATTATTGCTATGGCAGCTATATGATATAGTAATCCGACTTTGACCAAATTTGGTCAGAATGTAAGAGACAGTCCCAAACATCTAATCTGTAAGTTTGGTTAAGATATCTTAAGAAACCAAAAAGTTTTCCATATTAAAGGTTAATTTCATCCGATTATTCCTATGGCAGCTATATGATATAGCAATCCGACTTTGACCAAATTTGTTCAGAATGTAAGAGACAGTCCCAAACATCTAATCTGTAAGTTTGGTTAAAATATCTTAAGAAACAAAAAAGTTTTCCATACTAAAGGTTAATTTCATCCGGTTATAGCTATGGCAGCTACTGACAGTGAGGAAAAAGAGTTTTATATATATATACGGTTGTCAAAAAAGTCTTGCGGTATTTTTATTGAATTTTCAATTGTTCATATAATAATGCGATTTAAGTCAAATATGCGCCGTTTTGTTCGATGACGAATTCCCAACGAGATGCCAACTTCATAATGCCCCTCTTATAGAAGCTCGCTTCCCTATTGTCAAAAAACTCGGAGAGCCAATTTTCACAGGACTCTCTTGTGGCCAACTTCCGACTACCAAGCTCGTTCGCCATGGACAGAAATAGGTGGTAATCACTTGGTGCGAGATCCGGACTATACGGTGGATGCAAAAGAACCTCCCATCTGAACTCCCGGAGCTTCTGGCGCGTCACCAAAGATGTGTGTGGCCTGGCGTTGTCCTGAAGACAATTCGGCCTCTGTTGATCAAAGATGGCCTCTTCTGCATGAGTGCTGCATTCAAGCGGTCCAGTTGTTGGCAGTACAGGTCCGAATTGAGCGTTTGGCCATAGGAGAGCAGCTCATAGTGGATGATTCCCTGCCAATCCCACCAAACACACAGAAGAACCTTCCTGGCCGTCAATCCAGGCTTGGCCACCGTCTGGGCAGCTTCACCGCTTTTCGACCACGACCGTTTGCGCTTCACGTTGTCGTAAGTGACCCAATTTTCATCGCCAGTCACCATCCGCTTCAAAAACGGGTCGATTTTGTTGCGATTCAGAAGCGATTCGCATGCATCCATACGGGCAAAAATGTTTTTTTGCGTCAAGTCGTGTGGCACCCATACATCGAGCTTCTTTTTGAATCCAAGCTTCTTCAAATTGTTTATAACGGTTTGATGACTCATGCCCAGCTCTTGGCCGATGCTACGGCTGCTACTATGGCGGTCTCTTTCGATCAATTCAGCGATTTTATCGCAATTTTCGACGACAGGCCTTCCGGACCGTGGCGCATCTTCGATCACCTCTGCACCAGAATGAAAACGTTGAAACCATCGTTGTGCGGTGGAAATGGAAACTGTATCGGGTCCATAAACTGCACAAATTTTATTGGCAGCATGAGATGCATTTTTGCCTTTATCGTAGTAGTACTGTAAAATATGCCGTATTTTCTCTTTATTTTCCTCCATGTTTGCGACGCTATAACTCACGAACTACGCGCTTGCAAAAACAAGCTTGCGGAAATACCGCAAGACTTTTTTCACTGTAGTGTTTTACTTGTGCACTTCATAAAAAAGTTTAAGGGTAAGCTTATTTATTTATTTATTCACGACTAAAAGCAGTCGGCAAAAGGAAAATGAAGTGTAAAAAAAAATTTAAATTCAAATTAAATAAAAATTATATTAAAAATTAACAATTAAATTAATAATAAATGTAAACTAAAAACTGAAACGAAAAATATAATTAAGCCTGGGGTATACAAAAATAATAATTGATCCAACATTTGTCGCAAGGATTGGGGAAAACCCAGATAAACCCAGTCAGCTCAATATGAAAATATTAAATAATTAAAAAGCCAAACCACGATAGATCTCTTATCTGAAGGGCGAGGTTTTAACACAGCTAAAGTCCATCTCACAACCCAATGAGATCAGAGATTTACCTGAGGTAATTAAAAAGAGAAGGTTTAATAAGGGGGAGAGAGAGATTGGTTTCCGATAAGCAATAATTCCTCATCAAAAAGTTTTGGCTTTTTCAACGATTTGATAAGCACATACAAACAGACAACATAAGTGACTTTTTATTTCATTTTGGAAAGTTCACTGAAAATTTCAAATTTGTTTATCTTTTAAACCAGTTCACTATGGTCCATTTGACGATTTTTTAGGAATTAAGTCGTCTTTTAAAAGTTGTTTAATTTAAGTAACTTTTGATGGCGATGCATTCCAAATACATCCAACAACAATGTTACATGGTCAGAATTTTAGCATTGCAATGCATTGGCCCACACTGTTAAGTTAACAGCTCTTAAACATAGATGTTTTGAACACGGATCACGTTCTTCTGTTATACCAATTTTGTAGGTTAAATTTAAGTGATAAACAACACAGATAATCCAAAAGTCTTTTTCAAAACTTAATAATGGATTATGTTCAGTGTGGCTTGTACTTTATGTTAATAAATCAGCTGTGTTGAAAATCAACGCGCTTTATGTTGTTTTGTGTAAATAAAAAACTTGCCTCGCAAAATAAAATTTTAATATAGTTTTATTTTTGAAGAGAGATTACTAATTTTGTCAGCACTTGTCAGCAATGTGAGTAATTAATTCCAAAAAACTTCTTACAAAAGTGTAGTGACGAAAGTGGTTTTTAGCCAAAATATTGATATTCAATTTTGACGAACGATATTAAATTTAATATATAAATTAAAAATAAAATAAAAATTAGTTTAAAAATAAAAAAAAATGGCATTCGGCACTGTGCGCAAAAAGGTTGGGCTTCTTTCTACTGAAAAATAACTTTTTGCGCAGTGCCGAATGCCATTTTTTTTTTATTTTTAAACTAATTTATTTATTTTATTTTTAATTTATATATTAAATTTAATATCGTTCGTCACAAAATTGGATATCAGAAATTTTGGGGCAGGAAAACCCTTTCGTCACTAGACTTTTACTTTGTAAAGAAGTTTTTTTGGAAGATATCAGAAATTTTTTCCTTTTATTTTGCTTGAAGGTTATCAATATGCAAATTTAAAATTTTTTTAACACATCAATATTAAATGAAAATTAGTTGCAATATATTTAATACCTTTTAACTAATTAATGCGAGCATTGCCAAAAAACAAAACTAAACTGTCTGGCAACTCTGGTTATTTGAGCAATGCAAAAGCTGGCAGCTACACTCTCAAGCTCTGCCTGCTACATCTCAATGTTTGCTGCTGTACTTTGTCAATTGTAAGTGAAATGTATAATAATATAGTAATATAGTAAACCGATTTTTACCAATTTTGGTCAGGATGTATAAAACCAACGCAGATGCGTATGTTGACAGTGTGATCAAGATATCTCAAAAAACAACAAAGTTTTTCATACTAAAACTTGATTTTTGACCGATCGTTTATATGGCAGCTATATGATATAGTATACCGATTTGAACTAAATTTTGAAATAATGTATAAGACCAACTTAAATGCATATTCTGTCAAATTGGTTGAAAAATCTTAATAAACAAAATAGTTTTTCATACTAAAACTTGATTTTTGACCGATCGTTTATATGGCAGCTATATGATATAGTATACCGATTTGAACTAAATTTGGACATAATGTGTAAGACCAACTTAAATGCATACTCTGTCAAATTGGTTGAGAAACCTTGAAAAACAAAAAAGTTAATCATACTAAAACTTGATTTTTAGCCGATCGTTCCTATGACAGCTATATGATATAGTATACCGATTTTAACTAAATTTGGACATAATGTATAAGACCAACTTAAATGCATATTCTGTCAAATTGGTTGGGAAATCTTAATAAACAAAATAGTTTTTCATACTAAAACTTGATTTTTGACCGTATCGCTTATATGGCAGCTATATGATATAGTATACCGATTTGAACTAAATTTGGACATAATGTGTAAGACCAACTTAAATGCATACTCTGTCAAATTGGTTGAGAAACCTTGAAAAACTAAAAAGTTTTTCGTACCAAAGCTTGATTTTCTAATTGGTACCATATAGTAAATAGTAAAATGTACATATATATTCAGTTAACCGGTCATATCTTCCACACCTTGTGGCTGAGAGACATGTGTCATATATCAAAAGACGCGAAATTTTACGTGTTACAACATATTGAAATTTAATAAAATCGTCGGAACCGTTTTCTAATAAATCGCCAAAGTTTAAGCTAAAAATCCTTTTTTCACCTGTAGCATTTTATCTGAGCACTTTGCTAAAAAGTATTCAAGGCACGTCTAGAAGCCCTCAAAAATACCTTTCTAACGACATATAGAACACATCTGTAGCTTCTTTGGATTGGAAACTACGGGTGTTTCAAATTTATCACGTTTTAGCTATTTCCCGCTAAACTAGCTATTTCCCGCTAAACTAGCTATTTCCCGCTAAAGTCGTAGAACAAACATTTCTAGATTTTTTATGAGAAACAATTCCTCATCATCAAATCTAAGCTTTTTCAGCGCTTTCGTACAAACAAACAAACAGACAAACAAACTTTTCATCTCATTTGGAGAAGGCCCTTAAAATTAATATATCTTTTGAACCAAATGTCGGATTGGAATGATCGAGGTATCATTCGACGCGTATTTTTAACAAGAATTTTTAAAAAATTTAACCAAAAGGCTCCAACGGCCCCACTAGCTGCAATCATAAAAATTTGGCCCCTCCCACTTACACCCCCATATCCTTTGAACCAGGTGAGTTACCAAAAGTCTTAGTATGCACTTTTCTTACTAACCGTCATACCTTTCGATCGGTATATAACTCGATCTGATCGGACAGTCATAGCAAATTTTCCATTCTGCGTGTATATATTGCTAGTCGCCTTTTGCACACTTCGTGCTGCTTTCGTCACTAAATATACATATTTACTATACTAATTAGAAAATCAAGCTTTAAGGCCTCTCTCCAGCAGGCCCGGAACTTAAAATTCCTGTCAAACTTCATATAAAAAAAACTTTGGCAGAAATTTTTAGTTTTCGGTTGGTGCGTATCCAGCAAATTGAACGAAATCCACAAATTCATATCGATATTTGGCATATCGATAGCATTTGTGGACTGAAAGAACAGCTGATGAGTCTATCAGGAAAATATATCAAGCAATTATTCCTGGTGGACTTATTCAAATGTCAAACATGGAGAGCCAAGGTGCTGTGCGCAAAACAAAAAAAAAGAGACTTGAATTTTCAATGCGAGGAGAAAATTGCATTAATAAAAGCAGTCGAGGCACGCCCATGCCTTTGGCAGATAACCGATACTTTTTCTTTTGCCACAATATGTGCCGCAACCAACACAATAGCTTCATCATCAGAGCTCATTTTAAATTATTTTATTTTTGCTTAATATTTGCACTGTTTGTCTAAACAACACAGCTGATTTGTCAGAGTGACCATGTACGTTTTTGGTGAATGGTCAAAAATATGCCAGTTTTAGGTAAACATTTCCTTATTATTAGGTGCTTGGTCACACTGTTTTAGTTATGCAATGCGAAGCACACGTATTGGGGCTCTCGCCTTGTGACACCCATGGGCAAGCAGTTATACAACGCAATCATAAAACTAAGCAACAAACTCAACTATGTTTCCTCGGGTAGGCCTACAAACTGGCCATCAGATCCTAAAAAAACCAGACTTAATAGACTTCGCTGTGACAAAAAACATCCTACGCAATCTAATAAGTGCCGAAGTACTTTCAGACCTATCATCCGAGCGCTCGCCTGTTTTATTAAACTTCCTTCAATGTCCGGAACTTGAAAAGTATCCTAATAGACTCACTACACACATGACCAACTGGCTCAAGTACAAGAAATATGTGAGTTCTCACCTGAATTTAACTTCACAGTTCAACACCAAAGCTTACATCGACTGCTCTACTAATTTACTGGATAATATACTCGTCTCTGCAGCTAAAATCTCTACACCACAAGGCGTGACTGTACAACCCAACCAACAGAAAACCAATCTTCAAATTGCACAATTTGTTCTGGAAAAGAGAAGATTGGTCATAGCTCCAGGCTATGATATAATACTCAAAAAATGATCATTGAACTTCCCAACTGTGCCATTTGCCTCATTTGTAAGCTTTTCCACGCAATTACAAGACTTGGATATTTCCCCTAAAAATGGAAAAAATCGATTATTATTATGATCCCGAAACCAGAAAAGATCATACAATACCATCATAGTACAGACCAAGAAGCCTACTACCGTGTTTGTCAAAGCTATTTGAAAAATGTCTCCTGCTGCGCATAATACCTCACCTGATAGCACACAATTTAATCCCAATACATCAACCTGGCTTCCGAGAAACCCATGGAACTATCGAGCAAGTCAACGGGATAACATCAGAAGTACGAACAGCATTGGAGTATCGGGAATACTGCAGTGAGTTATTTTTTAACGTCTTATGTAAGAAATCAAAACGACACTACCTGTATACATACACCCACAAGCTACTCGAGTCGTGCCTCTACAATAGAGTTTTCACAGTGAGATGCAACGTTACTACGTCTGTCGACCACAGAATTGAAGCTGGAGTTCCTCAAGGCAGCGTACTAGGGCCAACCATATACGTCATTTATACAGCGGACATCCCTACAAACGAGCGCCTAACAACATCCACGTTTGCCGACGATACCGCGATCCTAAGCAGCTCCAGATGGCCTATTCAAGCAAACTAGCTGATCACCTGATGGTATTGGAGGAATGGCTATCAGTCTGGCGTATTAAAATAAACGAACAAAAGTGTAAACACGTAACGTTTACTCTCAACGGGCAAACCTGACCTCCGCTAACTTTGTATAACACTCAACTCCTCCAACCTGATGTCGTAACGTACCTTGGCGTCCATCTTGACAGGCGGCTCACTTGGAATGCTCACATTAAAGCTAAGAATACGCAGATAACTCTGACAGCCCCGCAGTAATATATCGGGACCCCAAAACCTTAATCAGTCGTCTAGACTATAAATAAGTTATAATTATAAGATTTGATAAACTTGATGTTAGTTTCTACGAGGAGAAAATTCAAGCAATGGCCTAATCTGAGTTAGTTGTCTTTTTTTCGAAAAACACGGTGAAGTGAAGTGTCTATGATCTACGCTTTGCATCCACAAAAGTATAAAACTTTTTAGGATCCGTCCGAAACCTTAATTCACAACACCTAAGCTAATCCTTAGCAGCATTGGATGTTAGGAATAGAGAGATTGGATCGAGCAGTCAGATATCGAGAGAGATTCAAAAAAGAGACAGTTTTTTTGAACTTCTTATAAAATCTTGACTTCCTAATTTTCAGGTTTGTTAATTTCCGCGTAAACCAAATAGGTTTGTTAGAAGTACATGGCAAGTCCGAGCAACTGTACAGTCTGGACCAGTCAGTCTGGAATAAGAGCCGAGAAAGTTTAGAAAAGTCGGTTTTCCGAAATCGGCGAGCCTTCTCTGTGGGTTCACTTCATGAACTAAGTAAGCAGACTGGCAAATCCACCGACACCTCTAAAGTCGGCGGATATTGGTCTTCGGAACAGATATAGGATCAGTTCAAGAGATGGATACAAAACAGAAATCCAAGACAAAAATAAGATCCAGCATTCTATGTAGAGAATTTTGGATATCATTAATCTGACACAATGACATCCCAAATATATTATTGAGAAAATCATGATGGGTTGTGGAAGTCAGCAGGTTTGCGTCGGGGTCCGATTTCTCTTTTTCGCAGTGTATTCCTTTACAATTAAGTGATCAGGCTAGATCGGCAGGAACACTTATTTTGAACGAAACTAATTTCCCGAAGATAAGAAAATTAAAATTTTTTGGCCTGAATAAAGGCCATGACATCATCAGATGTAGTATCAGGGGTCAGCCTTGAAACAAAAATTTGTTTTTTAGGGGGAACGCCTACGAGATTCTTTTTATAAACAGCAGCAATAACATTAACAGACGCTACATCATTAGTTGATTGACTATTAGAATAATTTGAGACAGCTGAAATATCAGCACTATCTTGTTGATCGGCAGCAACAGTGCCAACAATCACTAAATCTGAAATTTCTTCGGCGTCAGTAGGAACAACATCCATTGATACAACGATGTTTTTGACCATACTGACAGTCGTATTAGGAGATGGGGATGACAAGTTTATTAATTCAGGAGCGGATATAGTGGGTATGTTTGAAGGTAATGAAAGTTCATTAGGGCCAATTGACAGTCCAAAATTTGCCGTATTACGCTTTGAAGATTCATTCAAGAGTTTCATACCTTTAAAAATCAAAATCAAACAGAATAGATCCCCAAAGCCTAGTTTAGTCTTTCTCATGAATCCCATCATGTCTCTTTCAACATCCTTGTATGATTCACATGTCCACTTTAAACAGAGAAAAAAAGCCGTTCTAAAATTAAGTATGAATGAACTCCATTAAAGTATTTTTGGTACTTAATATTAATACTTGATGTAAGTACGAATTACTTTAAATTAGCATTCAAATTCTATGACCATTTACTAACAATCTTGAACAAAAACAAAAAAGAACAAAAACTCTTTAATTAAGTAAGACTCTAATAGGCTATTTCCACTACAGCACATTTGGCTCATTCGACGCCATTTTCATCATCCCAGGCCGAATGTTCAGTTCATTCCCATACAAAATCCGAATGATCATCCAAATAAAATGTAGTCATTTATTGCCATTCGCCCAGGTGGATTTCAGTGTTTTTTTTATCGAAAACCCAATGTTTATCGATGATCTCGTGAAAAACTATACAATCATCTCTAATATCAGCTGTTGTGTCAGAAAAAAATGTAAACATAAAATTTGCGCCAAATATATAATATTTTCAAAAGGAATATAAAAATGCTATATTTTCTGATGTACAAGCAAAGGAGAGCAATCATTCGGTGGAGCATGACCGTGAGGCCATTCTTATGGAGCTAATTCATTAATATTAATTAGAATTAAGCTTTTATTTTATACTTTATTATTGTTGCACAGACACTGAAAAGCTAATTTATTTCGGGCGAATGGCAAATCTAGTTACCCGTTTCACATTTGGTAGTGAAAATCCAAAAATCCGGCATATTCAAATGTGAGTGAATGAGGCAAATGTTAGTGCTCGTGGAAATAGCCTTTAAAATTACTAGGAATGAGTACGAAAATTCTTTATATAAGTTCGATATTCAAGTTCGACTCAATCATCAAGTATGTGAAATCTTAAGTCAATTACGTTAATTCTTATATCATTTTAGCGTTCGCTTACTTCGAATTCCCAAATAGTTCTTGTGTATTTGCTATGAGGAGCAGTACGGGGGCACAAAGAACATATGACTTTATTTAACAGAATAATTTCTGTAGTCAGTCTTCACTTACTTTCACACTAACTGAATGTTTTTTTACACCGACGCTTGTGATTTTGATAATTTTATTAGGTAGCGTGAGTTGTTCTATTATGCTCATAATAATTATTTCTAGAACATTTTATACATACAAATCAAGTTCACACGTCTTTGAATTAAGTGTGCAGTAAGCTTAAATCAAGTATCATGTTCATATTTTAACATGATTTCGTACTCAGTTACAGAATTAAAAGGACTTGGATCAAATTCATTTGTACTTAAATCCAGTACGTTTTAAAGTTAATTTAAGTTTGAAAATACTAAGATACTTAAATTTCGCACTTAAAATAAGATCGAAGTACTTGACTTTAAATTCTTAAAATTTGAGCCTGTAAATTATTTTGTGTGATTTGTGGGCGGAGGGGGCGTTGCATCTAAAATTGGAAACAAACTTGACCTGCGTATGGTACCCAGCTACCTAGATTCCATTTGAAGTCTCTAGCTCTTATAGTCTGTGAGATTGACGCGTTCAAGCAGACTGACAGACATACGGACATACGGACGGACATGGCTATATCGACTCGGCTGTTTACACTGATCAAGAATATATATACATTATGTGCCACGCCTCCTTCTGCCTGTTACATACATTCCAACGAAACCATTTTACCCTTTTTGACTACTTTTAATGGGCACAGGGTATGAAAAACGCCGGTTGGCCAATGCGAATGCAAAGCGATTTTTGAATTATCACTACGGACGGCAGTCCGCGCTAGTGACGAAAGCAACACGTAGTGTGCAAAAGGCGACTAGCAATATATACACGAAGAATGGAAAATTTGCTACGACTGTTAGATCAGGTCGAGTTATATACCGATCGAAAGGTAGGATTATCTGGTTCGTAAGATATGGGAGTGTAAGTGGGAGAGGCAACATTTTTATGATTGCAGCTAGCTATTAAAAATACGCGTCGAATGATACCTCGATCATTCCAATCCGACATTTGGTTCAAAAGATATATCAAATTGAAATTTTTAAGGGCCTTCTCAAAATGAGATGAAAAGTTTGTTTGTCTGTTTGTTTGTTTGTACGAAAGCGCTGAAAAAGCTTAGATTTGATGATGAGGAATTGTTTCTCATCAAAAATTTAGAAATGTTTGTTCTACGACTTTAGCGGGAAATAGCTAGTTTAGCGGGAAATAGCTAAAACGTGATAAATTTGAAACACTCGTAGTTTCCAATCCAAAGAAGCTACAGATGTGTTCTATATGTCGTTAGAAAGGTATATTAGAGGGCTTTTAGACGTCCCTTGAATATTTTTTTGTCGAAATGAAATGAAAAATCTGTTTGTCTGTTTGTTTGTTTGTTTGTATCAAAGCGCTAAAAAATCTTAGATGATGATGATGATGGTTTATCAAAAATCTAGAAACTTTTGTTCTACGACTTTAGCGGGAAATAGCAAGTTTAGCGGGAAATAGCTAAAATGTGATAAACACCCATAGCTTTCAATCCAAAAAAGCTACAGATGTGTTGTACATGTCGTTAGAAAGGTATATTAGAGGGCTTTTAGACGTCCCATGAATATTTTTTTGCAAAGTACTCAGGTGAAATGCTACAGGTGAAAAAAGGTTTTTTGGCTTACTTTTTGGCGATTTTCTCGAAAACGGCTCTAACGATTTTTATTAAATTTAAATCAATATGTTGTAATACGTAAAGCTTTTGATATATGACACATGTCTCTCAGCCACAAGGTTTGGAAGATATTACCGGTTAACTGAACATATACATTTTACTATTTACTATATGATACTAATTAGAAAATCAGTCTTTGGTACGAAAAATTTTTTTGTTTTTCAAGGTTTCTCAACCAATTTGACAGAGTATGCATTTAAGTTGGTCGTATACATTTTGTCCAAATTTAGTTCAAATCGGTCCACTATATGATATAGCTGTCATAGGAACGATCGGTCAAAAATCAAGTTTTAGTACGAAAAACTTTTTTGCTTATTAAGATATCTCAACTAGTTTGACTGAATATGCATTTAAGTTGTTCTTATATGTACATCCTGATCAAATATGGTTCAAATTGATTCACTATATCATATAGCTGCCATAGGATTAATCGGTCAAATACCAAGCGTAAGTACTGAACACTCCTTGAGGGTGCCAACTGGAAATGGCGCGAAAGTGTTCCTGACCAATGTCGGGCGGCGAAAATATGCGCTCTGGTTTTATAATTGGAACATTATATCGACTCTTGGTCATGGTACTGAGATATCTTTCTAAAAACACTTACACCTTTTGAAAAGTTTCAATGTCAAAAGCGTAAGCAATTGCAAAACTTTCTGATATCACATAAAAAAACCTCTACACGAGGTAAAAGTCTAGTGACGAAAGCTTATTCTAGCCCCAAAATTTCTGATTTCCAATTTTGTGACGAAATTTATTACATTTAATATTTGAATTATACTAATATTAAAAACAAGGGGGCTCCGCCCCTGCTCGCTTCGCTCGCGATACAGTCGACCATACTCGACTGTCGGAGACCCCGTTCTTGGTACGAAAAAAGCAAAGACTGGTGAAAATTAATTTATATTTTAGTTAAACATTGATTCGTCGTAGGGTTTTATATTTAAAAACATCAAATAATCAATGTAAAGTCGAATAGACATATGCGTTAGAGAGAGCGAGACAACAATATGTGTATTTCCAAGAT
>JAWNLU010000490.1:0-38770 GCA_035042165.1 Drosophila kuntzei | reverse complement strand
AAGTAGTTCCCTTTTAAATGCATGTAATACTAAAGTGCTTTTTTGCGCAATTTTTATGAATTTCATCTTTTTACCACATAACCTCAGATTTGAAATTGTGGAGTTCATTTTTCACATGGAACTGTGTGGTGGTAAAAAGCGCAAAAGAGGATGCAATTTAAGCTGTTTTAGGCGGTTATTACCGGCAACTATTTTGAAGACATTGAGTGAATTTTATGAGATAAAACTGAATGATCTTGTCTGTGCCTTGAGTATAAGAATTAACTAGAGTAAAATTAAAATGTTCATTGCACTAAAAAAAGGCGTTTTAATACCGATTTCTCTATATGATATTGTTGGCCAAAATGTCAGAACCTTAATATTAATCATATCTGGTGCGTTTGACCTAAATATATTAAAAAATAACAAAGCTTTTACCAAAAAGTATTTTTTGAACCGATAAATCGTATTATTTCTATAGAAATAGTTGTCTGATTTGTATCATACTTAACAATAAGTTATTAGTGCAATTACAAGTTTGATGCGTATAGCTTGAATTAAGAATAAAGGCGGTACCACGCCCACTTTTCTTGATATTACCCACAATGCAAAAAACTAACCAAAAACACTTGATTCATTCCCTAGTTATTAATTAATTCCAAAAAAATGGCATAATTCCCCAAAGTGCAGCTGTCAAAAACAATGTCATATATTTAATAAAATAGAAGCATCTTTTAGATAAGTAGTTTTTTAAGTTTACGTTCGAGACTAAAGAATCGTATTTTCATATTTATTACAATCACGATGTAGTTTAACACACAAGTATGAGCTAGAACTAAATAAGGTAATTGTCTAGTACGTGCACGACTCGCCAAAAATTATAAAAAAAAAAACACAGATAGACGGCGAATTATCATGAATTATCGTATAAAAATTTTGTCCCGCTCTCCCGCGGTTTCTTTTTAAATGCATTTTAAAGTTTAGCGAAAAATACAGGGTGTGCCATCTTTTACGCCGGTACTAAATAAGGTAATTGTCTAGTACGTGCACGACTCGCCAAAAATTATAAAAAAAAAAAACACAGATAGACGGCGAATTATCATGAATTATCGTATAAAAATTTTGTCCCGCTCTCCCGCGGTTTCTTTTTAAATGCATTTTAAAGTTTAGCGAAAAATACAGGGTGTGCCATCTTTTATGCCGGTACTAAATAAGGTAATTGTCTAGTACGTGCACGACTCGCCAAAAATTATAAAAAAAAAAAAAACACAGATAGACGGCGAATTATCATGAATTATCGTATAAAAATTTTGTCCCGCTCTCCCGCGGTTTCTTTTTAAATGCATTTAAAAGTTTAGCGAAAAATACAGGGTGTGCCATCTTTTATGCCGGTATGTAAATATTGAATAACTTTGTTCTTAGTGAAGCAATTGACTTGAGTAGACCAGTGTTGAAAACCTCAGTTCCGAAAGAACGCGCTGAAATAGTGACGCTTTACATTGAAAATAGTCGTTCAGTTGTGTTAAGCAAATTTTGATGACTGACGAGGCCCATTTCACACTCTCTGGCGGCGTTAACAAGCAAAATTGCCGCATTTGGGGAACGGAAAATCCACACGAGATTCATGAAACACCATTGCATGATCAGAAAGTGACTGTTTGGGCTGGTGTCTGCGCCAAAACCATCTTTGGGCCATTTTTCTTCAAAAGGGGCACATTTTGCTGTGTCCAATAAAGGCGGCCACTTGATTGATGTAGTTTTCAAAAATTAGTCTGAAGAAATTGTACAGAACCAAATTAAATAAAAAAAATATCTCATACTTGAAAATCGGTTGTTTATATATTCAGATATTCAATGTTTACATACCGACATAAAAGATGGCGCACCATTAAATTCAAAATTCAAAATTACTTAAAATGTATAGGAGTTTTATTACAGTTTCAATGAAAAAAAAAACAATGAAGTATATCTCGCAGAGGTAAGTGAGGGAAGAAGAGAGCCGCAAGAAAAAATTTTTTTTGACAACTTTCGAAGACCCTGCTTTGATTAAACATGTGAATTGCACTGAAACTTTAAAGTGCATTTAAAAAGAAACCGCGAGAGAGCGGGACGAACTAATTACACGATAATTCATGATAATAAGCGGCCCATCGATGATTTTTTTTTCCGCGAATTTTGGCGAGGTCGTGCACGTACTAGACAATTACCCTAAATAAAATACGCATATACGAACACTCAAAAACTCATACGCAGGACACAGATACATACACAAGAACTCTGAAATGTGTAAGAGCTGAGAAGGAGAAAGTGTGCGTATGTGAGAGAGTCAAGAACAATCAAATATTCAAATATGCTGCTTGCCAATCATTCACCCAAGTGTTCAACCGCAAGCTAAGACGCACTCACGCTGAAGTTCTCACCGACTGACTGAATGACTAAATGACAGCCTGGGGACAGTCTGACTGACTATCTGGGACCCAACATGCCCGTATAAGTATGCTATAGATATTCAGCAAATGTTAATCCAATCGCATTGCGGTGTTTTTATAGTGCGTATATAGAAATGCCGTCAGTTGAAAGCATGTGTTGATTTTTCGATTTTGTTTTTCATCGTTGAATATGAGGCAGAGGGAAACAGTTCCCAGATCATACGTCCCACCGAATGAAAGACTTTTCGCAAATTCTTATGCTCTTTGGCTGATTTGCTAATGAAATAGTCGACTACAATTTTATGCACATTCGATGCGAGCGAGTGTTTTTGATTGTGCTTGCTTGTGTATCTTTTAGAAATGACAAACAAAGCACATCAAGATATAGAGAGAAAAAGAGAAAAAGGGTTACCACTGTTGCTTTACGTCAAAGGCTATGCCACATTAAAATTCAAAATACGTTTGCCAAGAGGCAGAAGCCAATTTCAACCTTCGCTGGCTGGCAATTCATTTGGCATTCGACAGCGTCGAAAACGACGACGATGTCGACGTTGACGACGACAGCAATGACGATGGTCTGACCCACAGAATGGCAACCGCCGCGTGGTTGTGGTTCTCAGGCTCATGCATAGTCAAGCAGTTCATTCCTTTGCATCAGTGGCTCATCGCTCAGCCTTTTAGACTTTTGTCCAAACATTTTTTGGTTCGTTTTTTTCTGTTTAGTTAGTCAGCAGGCAGCTTTAAGCTAAAAATTGCACGCAACAATAATAATAATAACTGAACCAAGTTAGTCTAAGCTAAAAAGAAACTTTCCATTTATGTATCCGTAGTTCGCTCCCTCTGTGGTTTATCTGACATTTACGCATTGCAAGAATTTTTTTATGCTTCATGAAGTTCTGTCATCAATATTCCGCTCTGAATGCGTGTGTCTGTGTCAATGGGTGTGTATTGGTCGATGTCCAATAATGTGCGTTTTGAACACGTAGGGACAATAAATTTTGTCATGCTGTTTTATTGAACCTTTTAAACTTATAAAAATATATAAAAGTCAGTAAACTTGTGAAGGTCAGTGCACAAATAAAAAAAAAACATTTGAGCTAAAAAAAAAACTTAAGTACTCCATCATACCATTACACTATGGGGCGTTTGAGAAGTTTTTGTGGCATTAATTAAACTACGCAAGATATTTAGATGCGGTTTTTTTCTAGTATTAAACATATTACATAATAGAAGTATTTTGGAAAAGTGGGCGTGCCACCAAGTCCGCCCATTATTTTTATTATTTTACTTTTTCGGGTGCAATTCAGTTGAAATAATAAACAATTACTATTTAAATAACATTTTCTAACAATATACATATATTATTTGCATTAAAATAAATCGTAATTTTTTGATCGTAATTTTTTTTTAGTTGTGTAAGCAAAAGCAAAAAAGTTTTGATCGCTCTTCAAAACGGAAGGGGGGGGGATGTTTTTAGGAAGTTGCCATATTCGCAGCTTGCAGGGTCGCTCCTGGGCTTAATTTAGTGTGACCGTTTGACCGCCAACAGCTGATGAGTGAATTGCGGACTATTTTAAACAAATTGGCAACTCAAGACAACGGTGGCAACCTTGAGCAGTTATGAAACGTTGCCATTTTCGTTACATTACCCCCTTCTAAAACTCAAGCCTCCTGGCTGAGTACGTCCGGTGTTGACCCATGGAACCGAGCTAGGCGGTTAACGAGAACGGTCTTTGTGACGCGCTTTCCAGGTAGTCGTACTTCGTATACCAAGTCTGAGTGTTTACGAACAACAACGGCCGGCCCGACCCAATCAGACTGCAACTTCGGACATCGTCCCACTCTACGAGTAGGGGCATAGATCCAAGTCTCCTCACCGACCGTGAATTCCAAAGGATGGGCACGGAGGTCGTATCGTGCTTTGTTGACTGTAGCGGCTGCTGCCAGTTGCTTTCTCGCTGTCTGGTGAGTCTGACGGATGCGCTCCTGTAATTGTTCCACAAAGTGAGGGTAGCTACTCGGGTCTGGTGATGGTCGGCCATACAACAACTCCATGGGCAAACGTAGTTCTCGTCCCAGCATCAGGGCAGACGGAGAGAATCCAGTGGCTTCGTGCGGCGCGGAACGGTAGGCCCAAAGTGCTAGAGGCAGGAGCTCATCCCAGTCTCGCTGATCCGTGTCGACGAATTTAGCCAGGTAGTCTAGCAGCGTCCTATTAAATCGCTCCACCATGCCGTCCGATTGCGGATGCAAAGGCGTGGTTCGCGTCTTCTCGACGTCGAGGATTCGAAGGCATGCCTGAAACACCTCAGATTCGAAGTTCCTTCCCTGATCCGAATGTAAGACGAGCGGGACTCCAAATCGGCAGAAGACTTCCTGGGCCACAGTCTCAGCGGTTTGGTTGGGTAGTGCCAGACACTCCGGCCGCTTGGTGAAGTAGCACATGACGACGGCGATATATCGGTTTCCTCGAGCTGTTGTGGGCAGGGGCCCTAAGATGTCAATAGCCACGCGTTCGAAAGGCGCGCCGACGGCACTGGGTCGCATCTGGCCCATCGTCTTCCGGGCTGGGCCCTTTCGAGCATTGCACACGAGGCAACGGGCGCACCAGAGAGTCACGTCGGAAGTCTGTCCTATCCAGTAATAACGTCTCTTGATCTTGGCCAGAATCTTTTTGATGCCGAAATGTCCACCCGTGACTGAATTGTGCGCGCAACGAAGAGTCTCTTCCTGCAGTGCTCGAGGTACAACAACCACTGCGACGCCCAATTTGTACTTGTTTATCAAAACACCTTGATCCAGAGATAAATTAAAGTACATATGACAGTAAGCCTTTAATTCCGGATCTTCTCCCCAGAGAGCATCTTTGGGTGGTCTAGCTCCCTTGGCCAACCATGATATTACCACTGCGAGAACGGGATCGTTCCTCTGATGTTGAGCGTAGTCTTCTGACCGGATTTGCAAAAACATGACAGCTTGTCCGTCCTGTTGCTCAGCTCGTTCACATATACGACATTCTCCACAAGGTCGGCGGGACAGGGCGTCCGCATTGCCATGTTGGTGTCCGCTACGATGTTGGATCTCCAAATGGTATTGCTGCAAACGCTCAATCCACCTCGCGAGCTGGCCTTCCGGGGATTTGAAGTTGAAAAGCCATCGTAGAGATGAATGATCAGTCCGAAACAAGAACTTGCGACCAAAGAGATAGTGGTGGTAATGTTTGGTGGCCAACACTGCTGCCAACAACTACCTCCGAATGACGCAGTAGTTACGCTCAGCGGAGCTAAACGTCGTGCTATAATATTCCAACACGCGCTCCTGCCCGTTTTGTTCTTGGCTAAGGACGGCTCCGACACCATGATTTGAGGATATCTGTATCGAGGATAAACAAACCGTGAGGATCCGGGAAACTCAGGATGGGCGAAGTGGTCAACTTTTCCTTCAGATGGTCGAAAGACTCCTGAGCCGCCACTGACCACGTAAACACGCGGCGAGTTTCCGTTAGCTCGTGCAATGGTCGGGCTATTGTGGCAAATCCTTGGATGAATTTTTGGTAATACGAACATAATCCCACGAACGATCGTACGTCTTTCTGGCAAATTAGTTGTGGCCAGTCTACTACCTTGCTGATATTATCGGGACACGCCTTCAGTCCATGGTGGCTTACGACGTGGCCCAAGTATTTGACTTCCGGCCGGAAAAAGTGGCATTTGTGTGGACTCAACTTCAAACCAGCTTTCGCCAACCTCTCAAACACCTCCTTAAGGTGATTGAAGTGTTCCTCCGCTGGGGGGGAGTGGACGATAATGTCGTCCAAATAAACCAGTGCCGATTTCCAGGTAACGCCAGAGAACAGACCATCCATTAAGCGCTCAAAAGTGGCAGGAGCGTTGGTTAGTCCAAAAGGCATGACATTAAACTCGTAAAGTCCAGCATCACAGGCAAAGGCTGTTTTGGGCCGTGATTCTTCGTTCATCTCGACCTGCCAATAGCCGCTCTGCAAGTCCATCGTCGAGAACCAGCGAGAACCATGTAGTGTGGTCAGGATGTCATCCATCTTCGGCAAGGGATACGAATCCTTCAAGGTGACATCGTTGAGGCGAGGATAGTCGACACAAAATCGCGTGCTACCGTCCTTTTTCTGAACCAATACCACAGGCGACGCCCAAGGGCTACTTGACGGTCGAATCACATCACGCGCTTGCATGTCTGCTACCAAATTTTTCACTTCCGTTTTCCGGGATAAGGCTAAGCGTCGAGGTGCCTGTTTAATGGGTCGTGCTGTGCCTGTGTCGATGATGTGCCGAGCCAAGTTTGTGCATCCGGTATCATCCTCACGTTGAGAAAATACATGCCCGTAGCTACTCAGTAGATGAGCTAGCCGGCTGTGAAGCTCGGGACTTAAATCCGCTGCTACCATAGCATGCCAATCGATAGACACGGGCAGATTGTTTGTCTTGGCATCTAGGCAAACTTCCACTGGTTCCAGTTGACCACAGATGGTGAGCGCTGGGAGGCGAACTTCTTCAGCACTGAGATTCAACACGCGTTGGGTAGTCATCCGATCCGCGGTGTCCACTAGGCTGCTACCCAAGACAACCTGGCTAGGGAGTTGGGAGTAACTGCCGCGTTCCAGCAGAGTTACTGATGTGTGGTCTGATGATGGGCATCCAATCTGTAAGTGTGTATCGCTATAAGGCGGTATACATGTGGCTGCTGTCGAATAGAGTAGACTGGGCGGCTGAGCAGTTGGTGCATGCAGCGGTACTGAACCCCAGTCGAAATTTACGTGCAACGTCTTCAAATCCACAGTGGCTTGATGTCGTAGCAGAAAATCAACTCCGAGAAGACTGGGTATCTTGCCTTCTACTAGGAGGAATTCGTGCTCGACCGGGCGGCCGGCAACCAACATGCTGACTTTGCTACGAGCGGTAGCCACAAACTGTTCCGCTGATGGACCCTGGAGCATAACTCTACATGGTGTAGCGGACAAGGGTTTCGGCAACGCGCTTTGCTTCAACATGGAGACTGCTGCGCCTGTGTCGACGATCAAACATACGGGATGATTCTGTAAAAGGAGAAGAGAATGTAAATGGCGATCGCCAAAGGCGCCCACGGAATACGTAGCTTTGAATGGGGGCATACTAGTACCCCCGTGGTCTGACTCCAGGGACTCGTCGTGTTCCTCCATTCCTCCAGTGTAATCTAGGTCGTCGTCTCCGTGCGAGGGCTGCGACTCAGATGACTCCTTGTGCTCCAACGGCGGCTCCTCAAACAACCGGGCCAGGACGGGCTCGACTTCGAGTGAAGGAGCACTAGTTCCGGTTTCCGGCAACTCGACGCAAGGATTGCTCGAGGTGAGGCGCTCTGGCCGATTCCACGCATTAGATAAAGCGTGGGCGGGCTCGAAGGGCGACGTGATCGCATCCTCTGCTACCGTGACCAACGATTCATCTATTCTGATAGGTTTTGGGAACTTCTCACTAACTTCTATGGGGCTGGGTGGATTCGGCTTGCTGTGGCCAAATCCACCGGCATCTCCGGCCAATCTCCGCCCCGGAAGATTAGTGGGTTCTAGTTTCCCGATGTAAGCGGTGGAGTCTGAGCATGCTCAGCATCGCTCGCGGCTCGTTGACGGGAACGTCTACCTCTTCTTCTTGATGGCGATGTTGGTGGCGAATTGTTGGCTACCACGGCAACATTCATTATGGTGCCGGCAGCTGGTCGTCGAGCTTCGACACGTTGAACGAGTTCCAGAGCACGTGCGAGATTCGGCGGGTCAACCATCACGAGCTGCGGCTGGTAAGTGGTTTCTCTAATGCCGTCTATGAAACGTTGTACCACTAAGCTGTCGTAAGTTGAGGGCGGCAATCCGCTGAAAGCAGCTCGTCCCAAACAGTCTAGTTGCCATGCAAAATCGCTCCAGGGTCGATTTCCATCATATTGCGGCAGTGATTCCATTTCGATAGGTTCATAGCGAATCAAGGGAACAGTGGGCGCGACATTAACAGAAGGCAAATGTTGATCACCAGCCATCGTAACGGTGCTTGTCTTCGCAGTCTCAGGCGGTGGATCATCCGATGGTGAACCAGGAGTTTGTCCCTTCTTGCTTTTGTGTTTGGCCACTGAGGGAATCTGTGGTGTGCTGCACGTCACTTGATCGACTGTTGTCTCCGCAGCATTGGAGGTGACAACACGCCTATTCTGACCGCATCCCATGGTGCGCTCAAAAGATGTCCACATGCGTTCGAACTTTTCTTCAAAAGTGCGTGTCCATTCGGTCATTCGCACTTGCAATGCCTGTTGCTGCGCCGCTACCGTAGATACGGCATCGGCCATGTGCTGCTGTTCAGCCTCCGCCGGGCCATCCTCTTCTTCACATGTTTCTTTTCGCAGCGACGCTCTCGTCTGCTGTTGCCACGCTAGGGCTGCCTGTTAACGCGAAGCCTGTATTTTTGCAAATTACAAACAACCCCACACCTGACACCAATGTAACGAAATTTATCACTTCGTTGCGGTCGGTGGTTGGTCGAGCGGAACTTGTATTGTAGGTGTGGAAGAGTTTCCACGTCAATCACGGGCCAATGGACAGTTGAGCGGACAGAAAACTAAGAACGACTTTAAAAGGCCCAAGTTAGCACGATTGCACACAAAAACCAATGTTTTCGGTTATGATCACTCTTTATTTTATTGATTTTTAATTTTAGTTGTGTAAGCAAAAGCACCGGCTTGACCGCTGTTCAAAACGGAAGGGGGGGAGTTTTTAGGAAGTTGCCATATTCGCAGCTTGCAGGGTCGCTCCTGGGCTTAATTTAGTGTGACCGTTTGACCGCCAACAGCTGATGAGTGAATTGCGGACTGTTTTAAATAAATTGGCAACTCAAGACAACGGTGGCAACCTTGAGCAGTTATGAAACGTTGCCATTTTCGTTACAATAGCATATAGCTGCCATAGGAATTATCGATTAGTTTGAAAATTGTCATTCTTTCTTAAGAAATCTCAACCAAACTCATACTAAAGGTTACTTTGACTAAACTTAATTAACATTATTAACTAAATTTCATTTCCGCGAGCGAAGCGAGCGGGGGTTGGCGAGCGAAGCGAGCAGGGCGGAGCCCCCTAGTATTGTATATAATTTGCAAAATATCGAAATATGTACATTATCTATAAAGCTAAATATTTTGTTAAACACTAGAGGTCTGCATGAATGCATTCATTTCCAACACCATAGTACTGTACAGTAGTAAACTGTTCTTAAAACAAATGTACTAATTTTTTACTGTGCAGTATATTCAAGTAGCTAGAAGAACAGTACAACATTTTTACTGTACTCACTTAGAGTGAATGACAGTAATAGTTGTACACTTCGTAAGTGAGTACAATATTTGTCTCTTTTTTAAAAGTTGTACACCATACACAATTATAAGTACAGTGAATGTGTGCTGTCATTTATCTGTACAGATGAGTTTAATATTTTGCACAAAGTGGACATGGGTGAAATTTTCGCCGATTATGTACAACCCATTCAGAATAATAATATCCAATCTATTATAAGCAATGAAATACGAACATATGAAAATGTAAATATTCCATATAGTGCTGACGATGATGTTCTGAGTTGGTGGACAAACAACAAACAACAATTTCCCCTACTTTTTAAGGTTGCTTGTAAATTATTAGCCGTTCCAGCAAGCAGTGCAGCATCCGGGAGGGCCTTCTCGGTTGCTAAAAACATAATTAAATTATAAACGCTGTAAAATTGCAACCACAGATGATATGGTGAATAAGATAATATTCTTGCAAGTTTTGTATAATCAATCATTTTTTGAAATAAATATGTAATAATGAAAACTATATTGGCTATCTTTTCTTGCATATGACATTCTGATTTTTGTATGCCTCCTGCTTCCATTAAGTTTTGCTTATACGTATATTAAGCAAATAATAATAACTCACTGTACAGTGAGTAAACTGCACACCAGTATAGTGTGCAGTAAAATAACTGGGCACCAACTTTAGTGTACTCATAAACTGCTGTACAACATGAGAGTGAGTGAGAACACTAGCTGTCGATACTGACAATTTGTACAACATTCACTCATATCCATTTAAAACTGTGCAGTAAAAATGTGTACACTTTTTTTTGAATGAATGATTCAATTGCCTTTTTGGATGCATTCATGCAGATGTCTATTAAACACATCGAAATACATTAGTTGTTCAATATTTTTTAAAATATTTACATACCTTATCAATGGATAAATATAAGATTATTTATACATTTTGTAAAGTACTGTAAATATTCATACATGCAGAGATCATGAACACAAAAATTTTTTTTTGAAATAAATATATTTTCTAAAAATTATTTTTTCAAATAAATATATCTTCTATTTTGAGTCACATTCGATTATAATATTACCCAAAAAACCACTCACGCCCACTTTTCCAAAATACTTTCAAGGGTATCTAAAACACTAGAAAAAGCCGCATCAAGATATCTTGTATAGTTTACGAGATATTAATTAATATATAAAAAAAACTGTTTAAATTTCCTATAGGACACTGTGAGCAAATAGTCATTGAAAGTGGCATTTTTAATTACTAACATTTGAACAAGAATTAAATTCCCTACAACACACAATTTATTTAATTGATGGACTCTTCTAACTTTGACTAACTTTGAATGCCTTTGGAAAAGTGAAACTTAATAAAATAATATAATTCTTAGACTATTTTCACTTTTACATTATTGAGGGGACAGCTCGAGTGATTTCAACCTTTGACACTTACAAACACATAATAAAAACCACACTGATTCAAACTCATTGCAAAACATTCACAAGTAATGTTTAATATTTCACTTTTTGGTACTCTCAAATTGCGTACAAAACTTTACAATTCAAAAGCGAGTGCTTTGCAACCATTAGATTAATTCCTGATCTGCTGTGAGCTTTCAAAGTGAACATATATTTAGCACGTGGCCTACAAAGATTTGGCAACATCTGTGATTCCTGTTGGTTGAGCAAAATTAAAAAAAAAAATCAAGTTTATTGAGACAATATCTTTTAATTTCATTCCGATAAGGTATGTACTAAATAAAAATTATATTTCATGTGCAGCAAAAAAATTGTGGTAGAAGTAAGTTGTCTTAGCATATATGGTTTTAGAGCATATACTGACAGCTTTGAATTATAACTACCGTCATTCAATCGTATTCCAGCTAATTTTAGCAATTATAAGTATAAAGTGTGATTTCTTTGTTTTGTAAAAATATCCAAAATGATAGCCAACTTTGACCAACAGTTAAGCCTGTTGCACTTTTTAGGTGAAATTTTTGTCTCCAAGCGCTCACTTTATTCCATTTGGCTTAGCGAAAAAGTCGCAGCTGGGTTGCTCACTAAATTTAAAAACTCTTCAAAGGATTAATTTTAATCAGATTCTGATTAATAAATTAGTTGTTAGCAAATACAAATGTTTTTTTCTTCATATACTTTAAATAAATCACTTTGAAATGTAAAATGATAAGAATTAAAAAGTGTATATTAATCACTTGTATGAGAGCTATGATATATAGTAGACCTAAAAAATTGAAATTTACAGAATAAGTGATGAATGCGTTAAAAGAAGCCTAAATTTTCATTAAAATATCTATTCATTTACTCCAGTTATCAGTTAAATTCCGCCACTGTGTGACTGTTCGATCAGATCGAAAGGTATGACTTAAACTAACAAAAGTGCTTACTAAGACTTTTGAAAGCTCACCTAGTTCTTGGGATAAAAGGGGTGTAAGTGGGTGGGGCACAATTTAAATGATTGCAGCGGATGGGGCCGTTGGAGCATTTTGGTTATTTTTAAATTATGTTTATCAACAATATGCATCGAATGGTACCTCGATCATTTCAATCTGACAACTATTTTAAAAGATATATTTATTTTTAATGGCCTTCTCAAAATTATTTATAAGTTTGGCCGTTTTTGCCCCTTTTCTTAAAAAATACACATGTTGCAAGGGTTTTTTATTTTGTGGAAAAATCTAATTTTCCTTAGAGCCATATGGGGAAGGGGTGAAGACAAGGTCAAATTAAAAAACAAAAAATATGATAAATTATACTTTAACAAATATGCAAAATTTTAAGTGTCTACCTTTATATTAAGAGTTACAACAAAAAATAGGGAGGTCCGCCCCCTGCTCGCTTCGCTCGCGGTGAGATGCGGTTACAGTCGAGTGTACTCGACCTTAGGATATCCTGTGATCGGGCACTCGAATGCCCTTCGGCATGCCGAAGATTTTATGGTATTTGAAGTTTGTTTTTATTTTTTGATCGGACCACTATATCAAATAGCTGCCATAGGAACGATCGGTCAAAAATCAAGTTTAGGTATAAAAAGCATTTTGTTTATTAAGATATCTTAACCAATTTTACAGAATATTCATTTTATTTGGTTATATACATCCTGACTAAAATTTGTTTTAACCGAACCACTATATCAAATAGCTGCCATTGGAACGATTGGTCAAAAATGAAGTTTTAGTATAAAAAAAGTGTTTTGTTGTTTGAGATTTCTCAATCAATCTGACAGAATATGCATTAAAGTCCCGACCAAATTTAATTCAAATCGGTTCGCAGTATCATAAAACTGTCTTTGAAACAATCAGTCAAAAATATTATACTTCAAATCTTCGGCATGCCGAACAGTTTTTAAGTGCCTGGGCTCAGGGTATTCTGCAGTCGAGTACACACGATAGTTAGACATAGTTCAATTTGGCTTGTCAGATTGTTTTTATTTCATATTTTCTATCTGAATTCCTTACTAGAACACAATTGAATTTGAATTAAATTTTTGTTTATTGTGTTTCTGTAATCTCGTGTTCCCTGTTTTGTAGCGCCTATTATGATCTCCAGTTTTATAGCATCTATTGTTTTCTCTTAAATATAGGCAATATGTTTTTTGGGTGTAGTAAATTCTCTATTCTGCCTGTATTAGCAATATAAAACCTTATGAGCCCTTCATGATGCCTTGGCACTATCGTGGACTGCTGTCCACAGTGATATGCGTGGTTGTCTTGTAAATTTTTCAATTGAATATACACCGACCAAAATTTGTTCGAAAAGTTAGTTACATTTGTAGCAGACTGGGGAATTCAGTAAGCTAGTTATAAGCTTTTTCTAAAGCTATAAATATAAAAACCTCACTTTGACTCGCAATAAAATAGAAATCAAGTACTAGGAGCTAAGCCCAGTTAAGCATCGGACTGGATGGAAAGAGTGACAGTGAAAGAGAATAGTACTTTGAGTATTAACAGAGGCATATGTACGAGTATGTCGCGTTGCCGCAGCAGCTGCTGCCAAGGGCGTAGGCAGCTTTGCGCGAAAGGGGGCCAAATCATTTTTTCAGAGTATATCACACACCTCCAATCTCAAGAGGCTTCGAAAATAATTGTTTTTGAAAAAAATCATTTAAAGATTTCGGAATTCTGTAAATGTCATAAATATAATTTTTTCCGTGTATATTTTTGAATTCATTTTAGTCGACTTCTAGCAATTCATTTTCAATTTCAATAATATTATTAATTTGAGGTATGGGCTATATACTGGAGTGACACAGAAATCGATACCAACCGAAAATCTCCTTAAAATGTATGGAATTTTGGGAGATTTTCGGTTTTTTTGAAAAATTGGTTGATTGGTTTCAGGAACACCTACTTTTGGGTTGCTTTTAGAGATTTATGTAGCACACGCGAATAATCGCATTACCAATACATCTAATACATTCGCAAACTTCTAAAAGTTACTACTTTTGATCGAAGACAGAAAGAAAACCATTATACAGGCATGTTCTACAAATTTTTTACAACCCAAAAGTACAAAAAATAAATTGTCTATGCACGAGAAACCAACAAAGGGCTGCTTGTCAAAATGTCAAAACTATTGATTATTAATGTTTAATTGTAATAAAATGGCATAAGACTAATTTAAAATTTTTATTTTTTCAAATATAAGGTTGTCAAAAAAGTCTTGCGGTATTTTTATTGAATTTTCAATTGTTCATAAAATTGGTTATAATAATGCGATTTAAGTCAAATATGCGCCGTTTTGTTCGATGACGAGTTCCCAACGAGATGCCAACTTCATAATGCCTCTCTTGTGGCCAACTTCCGACTACCAAGCTCGTTCGCCATGGACAGAAATAGGTGGTAATCACTTGGTGCGAGATCCGGACTATACGGTGGATGCAAAAGAACCTCCCATCCGAGCTCCCGGAGCTTCTGGCGCGTCACCAAAGATGTGTGTGGCCTGGCGTTGTCCCGATGGAAGACAATTCGGCCTCTGTTGATCAAAGATGGCCTCTTCTGCATGAGTGCTGCATTCAAGCGGTCCAGTTGTTGGCAGTACAGGTCCGAATTGAGCGTTTGGCCATAGGGGAGCAGCTCATAGTGGATGATTCCCTGGATCGTGGCGCATCTTCGATCACCTCTGCACCAGAACGAAAACGTTGAAACCATCGTTGTGCGGTGGAAATGGAAACTGTATCGGGTCCATAAACTGCACAAATTTTATTGGCAGCATGAGATGCATTTTTGCCTTTATCGTAGTAGTACTGTAAAATATGCCGTATTTTCTCTTTATTTTGCTCCATGTTTGCGACGCTATAACTCACGAACGACTAAAAACAAACAACAATAAATCAAACACGTTAGCGCGTGAAAAGAGCTTTCCAAAAAGCTCTAGCGTAAACCGATGCGACGAATACAACTAGAACTACGCGCTTGCAAAGACAAGCTTGCGGAAATACCGCAAGACTTTTTATTTATTAATATTTAAAAAAAAGTTTTAATATTTGAAATGATTTTTTGACAATAGATTTTTATGTATCCCAAATATGTCTGAAAATTGAAGCTTCCTGGCTTTTCTGTCTTTTATATCACTTAAAAAAACCTCTACACGAGGTAAAAGTCTAGTGACGAAAGCGTATTATAGCCCCAAAATTTAATATATGAATTATTCTAAAATAAAAAAAATATTGTTTGGCATTCGGCACTGCTCACTAAAGTTATTTTTAGGTATAAAGAATCGTGAACTTTTTTGCGCAATGTGCAAAAAAATCTAACCAAAAGGCTCCACTAGCTGCAATTATTAAAATTTTACCCCTCCCATTTACACCCCCATATCTTACGAACCAGGTGAGTTACCAAAAGTCATAGTAAGCACTTTTGTTAGTTAACGTCATACCTTTCGATCGGTATATAACTCGACCTGATGTGACAGTCGTAGCAAATTTTCCATTCTTCGTGTATATTTTGCTAGTCGCCTTTTGCACACTACGTGTTGCTTTCGTCACTAGCGCGGATTGCCGTCCGCAGTGATACTTGAATACATGAATAGTATTACAGTTGGAATCCATACACCAATCAAGCAATGAAATATATAGAGTTTGAAATTTTTTGATATTTGATGTGAGGTAATACAACTCTGGGTGGATTTTGGAAGTTACACATTTTTTAGTTGAGTCTAGGCTCCCTGTACCCTCCCCTGCCTACGCCCTTGGCTGATGCTGCTGTTGCAGCGAAGCCACTTGAATGCGTAAACACAAAGACTCACATATGAAGACCCGTTCCGGGCCTAGCGAGATGATGGCGACAGCAACACACACAGACACATACACAAATATGCACATAAACTTGAACATAATTTGTCAGCGTTGTCCTTGACGGAATCCTCTTTAACTCTAAGTTGTCGACCAGCTAGTCAGTCAGCCAGACTGGCAATGAGTGCATGAGCCAACTATTCAGACAGTTGGCCAGCTGTTTATTCTTTATGTAATGCACATACACAGACACATATATGTATGTATGTAACTTTACGTTATATGTACATTACGATTTTACGTTTTGTTTTCTCGTCTCCAACCAGAATCCAAGTTAGAGTCTGGGTCAGTCTCTTATTACAAATGCTGGGCAGAACATAAATACATACATGATAAATAAAATAAATTTCCCTTGCCATTAAAGAAGAACAGCTTTCTGCATAAATTCACTCATGTGAGAAATTTGAAAACGTCCTGTAAAATGAAACGATATGCGAAAAAATGTGGAATGAAAATGCTAACAATAAAACAGACAGCGGAAATAATACACCCCAAACATTTCTAAATAAACCGTAGACCCGATATGATTTATAATATATGTATGTGCGCTAACAGCGAGGTTATTTATAAATAAATCCAAATCGCATTCCATTTCCATTGCTTTAAATTAGTGATGTATGTAAATCCATGTTGAGAATATGAATGTAATGCAACGTATAAGTAACAGCATACATGCCTGTATGTTATTTACAGAGAAGAACTCTGTTATCTATTAAGTTATGACGCTATGTTAAGTCAGTCGCCATTTACACTTTGTTAAAGACACACGATGTTTATAAATAAACATATGTTTTTTAGAGTGCGAGTCTTAGAAATGTGTGAGCAGCCCTCGCTAGAAACAAGATACTAAATACTCGGCTTGTGGTCCAACCTGAACTAAAAATAGAAAGGTCGGCCGCGAGTTAGGGTTGAAGGAGATAAGCGAGTTCTAACACATGTGATTGGTGGCGATGCAATTGTAGCATTTCTAATCTTACAAATACTCAAAACTATGTTAAGAAACTCAAATAATGTCACTCAAACTGAAAATAATATTTAAGAAACATTGTATTGTAACTCAAAGTCGGCAAGGGGTCGATCCTCTGCCGGCTATATAAACCGATATACGAGAATAAAGAAATTAGTCTTGAACGGAACCCGACCCACGGTAATTCTGTTCATTGCTCGCCAGAGCTAGCGCTTGAGCCCGACCCACGGTAACTCTTGCCTAGCTCTTAGGGAAATAGATGCAGCCATGACCGAGTTTTCCCAAATCTTGGTTTATCGAGCGATTGGCATACGAGATACACGTATCCACGCTCAGATAATTTGCTTGAAGTTGGTTTCACGCCTTCCTAGGATTATCAGGAAATCTAGCTTGAGAACATCATCTCTCAAAAAATCCGAATAGAGAGAAGTAAAAAAAAAAGATTGAAGAACTGAATAACCGTGTGTTGTTAGCAGCGGCATAAGAAGAGACCGACTAGCTAGCAGCAACGGCGAAGTTAGAAGAAGCCCGGTTAACTGATAGTGCCGGCAAAATTTGAAGAGAACAACCGTGTGTTGTTAGCAGCGGCATAAAAAGAGACCGGCTAGCTAGCAGCAACGGAAAAGTTAGAAGAAGTCCGGTTAACTGATAGTGCCGGCAAAATTTTAAGAGAACAACCGTGCGTTGTGGCAGCGGCATACTTTAGAATCCGACAATCAGCATCATCGGCAATGTTCCAAAAAGAGGAATAACCTATTGTTGTGGCAGCGGCTAAGTATAGAAACCGACAATCAGCAGCAACGGCAATGTTCATACCATAGAACAGCGCAGCAACCAGATCCTTACAACATCTGGTTGCCACAGAAGAGAAATAAGAGACAAAAAATCCGGAGAGCTAGTAGGTGACGACAAACAGCAAGCAGCAACGGCAATACAACATCAGCATCGCAGAAGGAAGAAGGTGTTCAACCCAGTTAATCGACAACATCTGGGCAACGTAGAAGGAAGAAGAAAAAGTCTCGGCTGACATCAACAGCTGGGTATACAGATCATCCACAACAGGCGATCTGGCAACAAACAGCAGAACAACAACAAACGGTCTGGCAACCTTGAAGGAGGGATGACTCACTTCTAATCAGCAGCTCAAACGACGTTTGGGCATTTTATTCCCCCGGCAAATCCTCACTTTGGAGGAAAACTGGAGGGGGAAAATCGGTAAAACACAAAATAGAGCAATAACTTTGCAGCTCCTAATATCCCTAATATATAAATTTAAAAATACAGTCCATTACAATATCAGAAGGAATTCAAGAAATATTCCCCGCCGCAAAATGTTTATAAATAAACATGTACATTTCCGTGCGGCTTAGAATTAATAATATTTCCCGCCGCAAAATGTTTATAAATAAACATATGTTTTTTAGAGTGCGAGTCTTAGAAATGTGTGAGCAGCCCTCGCTAGAAACAAGATACTAAATACTCGGCTTGTGGTCCAACCTGAACTAAAAATAGAAAGGTCGGCCGCGAGTTAGGGTTGAAGGAGATAAGCGAGTTCTAACACATGTGATTGGTGGCGATGCAATTGTAGCATTTCTAATCTTACAAATACTCAAAACTATGTTAAGAAACTCAAATAATGTCACTCAAACTGAAAATAATATTTAAGAAACATTGTATTGTAACTCAAAGTCGGCAAGGGGTCGATCCTCTGCCGGCTATATAAACCGATATACGAGAATAAAGAAATTAGTCTTGATTTAGAACCCGACCCACGGTAACTCTTTTCATTACTCACTACAGCTAGCGCTTGAACCCGACCCACGGTAATTCTGGCCTAGCTCTTAGGGACTTAGAAGCGGAGAACGTTCAAGTATTTCTCAATACTTGTCCACACGAAGTGCCCTTATGTATATTTAATTAACAAATCCAATAGGTTATGGGCCCAGACATTGCTGGTCTGCGCTGGTGACTCCGTTTGCAAAAAATAAAGTTTTTTGATTGACCGTGAAAATGATTTCGTCGATGCATAATATCGAGAAGCTCGACGATGAGAACTATGGTGCCTGGTCAGTTCAGATGAAGAGCGTGTTAATTCATGCTGATCTGTGGTCTGTTGTTTGCGGGCGAATCGTAAAAAGAGAGAACGATAACGCACAGGCAAAGGCAGATTTCGACGCAAAAGATGAGAAGGCACTGGCGAGCATTATGTTGTGCATAAAGGCAACGCAAATAAATAATGTTAAGCATTGTAAAACATCAGCAAATGTATGGAATTTGTTGCGTGAGATTCATGTGCCAAGAGGACCGGCACGGCGTGTAACATTGCTCAAGCAATTATTGGCCACAAAAATGAAAGAAGGAGATAGCATGATTGGGCATCTTGGGAACTTCTTTGACGTGGTGGAAAAACTCAATGAGATCGAAGTAACGCTGCCTGATGAGTTTTTATGCATATTGCTATTGTCGACGTTGACAAGCTCATACGAAAACTTCGTAGTGGCAATAGAAACGCGTGATACTCTACCGACGCTCAGCTCACTAAAAGTAAAGCTTCTAGAAGAAGGGGATAGACGCAAAGCAGAAAATTGCGAGGCAGAAGGAGAACAGAAAATGTTCGGAATGCGTGCACAAAAGAAAGGCAAAAATCAAGACGCGCAAAAGAAATTTGACAAGAATGAGCGAGACAACAATCAAATCGGCGACAAAAAGGCGGGATGCTGGACGTGTGGCCGCCGCGGCCATATTTCTGCAAATTGCAAATCGAAAGAGAACAAAGAAAAGAGCAAAAATAATGAAGAAGCACCAAAGAAATAATTTTCTGTATTCTGTAGAAATATGAATAATAGAGAAACGCCTTCAGAACATGCGTGGTGCTTGGACAGTGGCGCTACTGTGCACTTATGCAAAGAGAAGGCTCAGTTTATCAACTTAACAGAATGTAAAGAGCGCATTATTCTTGCAGGTGACAATTACATCGAAGCAAGCGGTCGTGGAACTGTACACGAAAAGTGGAGCCGTGGATCTGCTGGATGTATTGTTCGTAAAAGGCCTGCAATGCAACTTCATATCAGTTGCCAGAGCAAGCAATAATGGTTTTACAGTTGAGTTTGCTGGAGAAAATGCATATGTAAAAGATAAACATGGCCAAGTGGTACTAGCTGCAAAGAAGCTACAGGATTTGTTCATGCTGGAAACAAATATGAAAAAGTGTTACGCTGCCAAGGTAAATTGCTCAGAATTGATGAAATGGCATCGCCGGTTTGGACACCTAAATTTTGACAGTCTGCAAAAAATGATAAAGGTCAACATGGTACACGGCTTGAAGGGAAGTCTATGTGAATTTGAAGATCGTTCTTGTGTAACGTGTGCAAAATGCAAAATATGTGTAAAACAGTTTCCAAAGGCTTCACTAAATCGAGCCAAAGACGTGTTAGGGTTGATACACACAGATATATGTGGCCCTATGAGCAAGCCGTCAAATGGTGGAGCAAGATATTTTGCAACGTTTATAGATGACAAGACACGATTTGTGTACGTTTGCTTTTTAAAGACTAGAGACGAAATTTTTGAGAAATTCAAAGAATTTAAGGCGTTTGCAGAAAAACAAACTGGAAAGAGCATTAAAGCTATCAGGAGCGATAACGGAAGAGAGTATTTAAGCGAGCAGTTTATAAATTACTTGAAAATCAGCGGAATCAAGAGGCAGCTGACAGTGCCGCACACTCCGCAGCAAAACGGCGTTGCAGAGCGTGCCAATAGGACATTGGTAGAGATGGCCCGCAGCATGCTAGTGCATGCAGGCATTGATGAAGCTTTTTGGGCAGAAGCAGTTAAGGCAGCTTCATATTTACGAAATCGTGCAGAGACGTCGACATTGGCTAATGTGACACCCCAAGAAGCCTGGTCTGGAAAGAAGCCGTTTGTATCGCACCTAAAAGTATTCGGCTCTAAAGCTATTGTGCTAGACAAGACACACAAAAGAAAGTTCCAGCCAAAGGGAGAAGAGCATATCATGGTTGGCTACTCCGAAACTGCAAAGGCTTATCGTTTATACAATCCACGTAAACGTAAGGTAATAGAAGCTCGAGATGTTATATTCTTCGAATCTTTTATGGCAGATGGTGATCAAGTAAAGCCCAAGGATCAGACACCTGAAGCAGAAATCATGATAGTCATGCCTTCAGACAAGCCGGATGATGAGTCATCGGCGGAGCCCCAACATGTGGCAGTAAGTGCATCAGCTACAGGCCATTCAATGCCTGACGACGAGCTGAATAACGAAGACTTTGCAGACGAGCAGTGCATTGAAGAAGGAGCGGATGAGAAGCAAGTGCGTCGTGGTCCTGGAAGGCCAAAGATAGAGCACACCGGTCGACGTGGACGTCCACGCAAGATGTACAACACATTGAATGCAATGACTAGAGATGACATCGAGGTTCCTGAAAGCTATAAAAAGGCGCTGGACACGAGCCATGCTGAGGAATGGAAGTCTTCAATGCAGAAGGAGATTGCAAGTCTGCGAGCCAATGATACTTGGTCATTGGTTGAATTACCGAAGGGCGAAATGGCTATTGGCTGCAAATGGGTCTACGCTGTAAAGCGCGACAAGTTTGGCATTATCGAGCGCTACAAATCTCGACTGGTCGCGAAGGGCTGCAGTCAGCGCTACGGAATTAATTATTTTGAGACTTTTTCCCCAGTAGCTAGGTATTCGTCGATCAGGCTGGTGATGGCCATGGCCGTGGAGCATGGCATGTACATGCACCAAATGGATGTGTCGGCAGCGTATCTGAACAGTGAGCTCAACGAAGATGTATTCATGAGTCAGCCTGAAGGGTTCGTCGATGGAAATCATCCCAAGCGTGTGTTGAAGCTGCACAAATCTTTGTACGGACTTAAGCAGAGTGGCCGCGAGTGGAATGAGAAGCTAAATAGCATTCTACTGGATATTGGTTTCATTCCATGCGCAAGTGAACCTTGTGTATACACACTTCGAGATGAAAAGCAGTTCAACATAATCGTTGTGTATGTTGATGATCTCATACTGGCCAGCAAAAACAAAGATGACCTGAACAGAATTAAGGGACTGATATCCGATCAGTTTGAAGTCGTTGATGGTGGCAATCTGAAGCATTTCTTAGGAATGGAGATCGACCGAAAAGGTGAGACTGGTGGCATTACAGTGGGTCACAAGCAGTACATTCAGGATCTGTTGCACCAGTATGGCATGGAAAACTGTAAGCCAAACGTTATACCTCTAGAAGCAGGATTTCAAGTAAAGTGCGACACTGATGGATGCCAAAAGGTGGATCAAGCAAAGTATCAGTCATTGATTGGCTCACTGATGTACTTGGCTATAACAACTCGTCCCGATATTCTGCACTCCATCTCTAAACTAGCACAGAGAAACTCCGATCCACATCATGAGCACGAAGCAGGTGCAAAGCGTGTGCTACGTTATTTAAAGGGTACTGCAAATCTGAGCTTGTACTACGAGCGAACAAGCAAGCCAATCTATTGCTATGTGGATGCGGATTGGGCAGGTGACAGTAGTGATCGCAAATCATTTAGTGGATGGGCTTTCTTTGCAGCAGGTGCTGCGTTTACATGGGAATCAAAGAAACAAAGCATCGTCGCACTAAGCAGCACAGAAGCCGAATACGTGGCTTTATCATCGGCGGCTAAGGAGGCGGCATATATCAACAAGCTGGTTGAGGAAATGGGCTTTGGCAAGATGACAGCAATGATGATGCACAGCGACAATCAAAGCGCTCAGTGTCTCGTAAAGAATTCGACATTTCATGCCCGTAGTAAGCATATCGACATAAAATATCATCATGTGCGAGAAATGTATAAGAATAATGTAATTGACATTAATTATGTGCCCAGTGAAAATATGATATCGGATGTGCTAACCAAAAATCTTGTAAGAGTTAAGCATGAAAAATGTATAAGAATGTTAGGTTTAAATTAACTTGTAAATTTGTTCGTAATCTAAAGTTACTTAGTACGTTGAGAAGGAGTGTTGAGAATATGAATGTAATGCAACGTATAAGTAACAGCATACATGCCTGTATGTTATTTACAGAGAAGAACTCTGTTATCTATTAAGTTATGACGCTATGTTAAGTCAGTCGCCATTTAAACTTTGTGAAAGACACACGAAGTGCCCTTATGTATATTTAATTAACAAATCCAATAATCCAAATTGTGCACCGAGTTTAAAATCGAATAGTTAAGTCAATGAAAAAAAAATTGTCGATTTATCAACAATTTATACTTCTTTATCGATTTTACCCATAAAATCATTATAAATTTGAATGAATATAATGTGCTTCTTAATTCGATGTATTTATTCATCTACAAAAATAGAATCGAATTAAAGTAGTTGATTATCGCTTTCGCGAAAATAATCACATCTCCCAGTTTTTAAACTTATCTAAAACATTTTCCGAAACGATATAATTTCGTATGCCAGTAAAACAATTATTATTAAAAGAGACTCCAATACCATCACAAATACTGAAACGATCTCTTCCTTACATGATGCCTCCTACTCTTTGTTGTCATGCGAAAGAAATTATATAAGACGAGTTGAAAAAGGATTGAGGTAATACGCTTGTAACGGCAGCTGAATCAGAATAAGAATCAGAAGCAAAAATAAAACCAAAGGCGGAAGCTCACGTACGACATATTATATAAATTGACATGACCTTCTGATGCAGTAGGTGGAAATCACATGCTCAACACTCACGGTCAATGGTTGTCAACGTCTGAGTCGAACTTGGCTAAGAGTTAGTGGATATGCGGTCAGCTAGGTCAACTGCACCTACTACTCAAAATACGAAAATTTGATACGTTATCCTACAGTTGATTACAATTTGCAGTGTATTGTAAACTAAACGACAAATTCCAAATTGAATTGGATAAAAGTGGTGGTGATAGATAACAACTAAATTGTAATTGACCTGTGTATATTAACCTGGCCAACTTATAAAGAGCACAGCTTTAAGCCTGCTTGAGTGTCTGGCATAAGTGCTACCAATTGACACAAAGTGCCCAAAGTCAACTGCCAACTGAAACGACAATGGCCGTCCATACAAATTTATATATAGGAGTGCATACACACAAGTCCGGAGGCTGGCAGGCAGGAGAGCATTGTGGCCAAGTCGGTTTAGCCCAGGCCAACGTGGCAAGTCACTAAAAGAAATAAACCGACTCCAATTTTCATGCCAATCCAATCCAATACCATCACTGCGGACGGCAGTTCGCGCTAGTGACGAAAGCAATATATACAAGAAGAAAAATACATGAAAAATTTGCTACGACTGTACGATCAGGTCGAGTTATATGCCGATATATACTATACTATACTATACTATACTATACTATACTATACTATACTATACTATACTATACTATACTATACTATACTATACTATACTATACTATACTATACTATACTATACTATACTATACTATACTATACTATACTATACTATACTATACTATACTATACTATACTATACTATACTATACTATACTATACTATACTATACTATACTATACTATACTATACTATACTATACTATACTATACTATACTATACTATACTATACTATACTATACTATACTATACTATACTATACTATACTATACTATACTATACTATACTATACTATACTATACTATACTATACTATACTATACTATACTATACTATACTATACTATACTATACTATACTATACTATACTATACTATACTATACTATACTATACTATACTATACTATACTATACTATACTATACTATACTATACTATACTATACTATACTATACTATACTATACTATACTATACTATACTATACTATACTATACTATACTATACTATACTATACTATACTATACTATACTATACTATACTATACTATACTATACTATACTATACTATACTATACTATACTATGCTCTGTCCTTCATCAACAAATGCAACATAGTTCAAACCTCTCAAAATTTCACCGCAAACATTTCCCTCGCCATCTCCCTATCGGTCCATCGTCTAGCTACGTCTTGGGTATGGCATGCGTTTGTTTGATAATTTGATAAGCTATGTGCAGGATGCTCCTGCTGATTTTCGCTAAGTTCAACTGGCAACCACTCAGAAGTGGGTACAAACATATTATACACTCATACATGCATATGCACATTCGCACATGTATAGTATATGTATGTACTATATTAAATGTGCAGTGCACAAGTGACTCAGGGTCAGATAATAAAATGAACACATCTGATCACACAGCTCTTACTTGTAATAACTCTGAGCTCGCTCCTTTAGGACTCTTTTCCAAACGATACATCTTTAGTTATCACATATTTATAAGAAAGATAAGAATAAATGCAGTCACTTAATACTTTTATTACATGGCAGATTACCTCGACATTACGCATGTATATCTATATGGACAACATGGAACAGCACCTTTATCAGACACTTTTCTGAAAGGATTAAGGATTGCACGTTGCGCAAAAAGGTCACGATTCTTCATACCTAAAAATAACTTTAACGCGCAGTGCCGAAAACCAAACTTTTTTTTAGAATAATTCATATATTAAATTTAATATCGTTCGTCATAAAATTGGATATCCGAACTTTTTTGGCATGGAAAGGCTTTCGTCACTAGACTTCTACTTTGTAAAGAAGTTTTTTTTTAAAGATTTAAAGAAATACCACTAAAGCTGAGTTATGTTATTTTCTCGTTATATTCATTGGCACAACATGGTCAATGTGGTAGGTCAGCAATGGCCTATCACTATGTATCTCTATTTGCGGAACTTTTTATATGTTTTTTTACTTTTAAATTCTAAAAAAAATACTTTTAAATTGTTAACTCTCACCGTATTTACATAATTGCATTAAAAATGCGTCGCTTAATTATGAACATCGATGGAAAGATATAATTATATCAGGATTGTCTTAAGTTTAAAATTTGGCTGCAGAAAATAAGGCCCCCATGAAAAAAGGCCCCAAAAGAAGAAATGAAATAAGATCCCAATATTGGGGTCGTAACGAAATAACACCCCAATTTTAAAAATGAAATAAAGCCCCACGACGATAAAATAGGGCCCCAAACAAAATGAAACAAGGCCCCAATCTTGGGGTATTATTTCATTATGAAATAACACCTAATAACGGGTCAGAAACAGATGGTAAGCGGGGGAACGCTGAAGTTATACTTAACCCTCGCTAAAGAGCTTAAGAGCGCAACAAAAGCGGACATGAACGGAGTTACGTCTTGATGCAACGCGACAGCTTCGTTGCATCGTGTGTGAAGCGTCGCGTACGGCATTTGTTTCTGTTGTATTTTGCACGAACACATAGTGTGTGTACGGATAATCCAAAATCAAATATGTTAAAATAAATATTAACTATGTGTAATTGTAATTTTAATTATAAATTTATATATTTTTATAGCAGCGCCAAACAAAAGTTGACGATGGAGGACAGGACGGACCAAAAGTGTTAGACTGGGTGTGGATGGTGAAGACAACCGCTGAAATTTAAAGATAATTCAATTTGTTTTCACTTAAAATTGTTAACAGGTGGATGTCCTTTAGACAATTAGTAAATAAAAATAATAATAATAAAAAACTATTATATTTTATTCATTTTTAATATTAGTAGTGTTTCGTTAGCAATATTATAAAAGTATCGCTAAAAATATCATTAAACTCTAGAAAACGAGACTTTTCCTGCCACGGACTGAGCGACAGATGATTCACTTTCTTATCGTTTCCGGAGAGATCCGCAAAAGATGTTATAAATGTCTTGCGAACGATGATTTTGAGAGCTATCGCGTTCGAAACAATCGCTGCCACGTATGATTCGTTTGCTTATCGTTTTCAGATCTGAAAACGTGCGTTTTGTCCGTTTGAAATCCGAAAAACTACCGTTTACGATATCGTTGACGAGCTTGTGGTTCACAGGATGCCTTAAGGCATCCCAACCCCATTATTTGAGCATTATTTTGATCGAAAAAAATAAAAATCAAAAATGATAATTAATGCGAGCAAAGCGAGCCGGGGGTAGTCGAGCGAAGCGGGCAGGAGGCGGAGCCCCTTGTATTTGTTATTGTTGTTGGTCTGTTGGTTCTAGAATGTGATTGGCAGAAAGTAACAGTCAGTAGGAGGCATGGCAGACCCCATATACTATATATATTCTTGATCAGATCGATTTAGGCATGTCCGTCTGTCTGTCCGTCTGTTTGAACGCGTCGATCTCAGAATCGGTAAGAGCAAGAGACTTCAAATTTGGCATGTAGGTTCCCAGATACCGTACGCTGATCAAGTTTTTTTTTATTTTTTGATCGGACCACTATATCATATAGCTGCAATAGGAGTGATCGGTCGAAAACTAAGTTTTAGTAAGAAAAACTTTTTTGTTTCTGAGATATATCAACCAGTCTTACAGAATAAGTATCTGGGTTGGTCACCTACATCCTGAACAAAGTTGGTTCAAATCGGTCAACTATATCATATAGCAGCCATAGGAACGATCGGTCGAAAATCAAATTTTAGTATGAACAACTTTTTTGTTTTCGAGATACTTCAACCAATTTGACAGAATTACATTTAAGCAGAGCTGTTAAATAATGATTACTAGTCATAATGATTAGTAATTAGATTATTTATTTCTTTCGGGTAAAGTAATGTTTAAAATACTTTTTGATTACGATTATGAGTAGTCAAAAATAATCAGGATTACTGAAAATTACTAGAAAATATTTGAAATTACCTAAAAATAATCAAAAAAAAAAAATAATTTGATTATGTTCTGGATTACTTATGATTATTTCTGATTATTAACAATATTTAAGCGCCTACTTATCACATATATTAAACAAAACTTTGTTTAATAGTTAGGAAAATATAAATATGTCATAATTAATGTCATATTTAAGTGGCCCTTAGCACTCTGGTTAGAGTCGCTTCAGTTTGATAAAAAGCGAGGGTTTGAATCTCACTCTTCCCAAGGAAAAACGTATTATCGGGAGAAAAAAACAAACCGATGTAGGAAATTGGTTTCAATTTTTAGACCCCGTACTTAAAAAAAGTACAGGGGTCTATTAAGTTTGTTTCAAAAGAAATGTGCGTAACAGGCAGAAGGAGGCGTGGCAGACCCCATAAAGTATATATATTCTTGATCAGCATCAACAGCCGAGTCGATATAGCCATGTCCGTCTGTCCGTCCGTCCGTCCGACCGTCCGTCAGTCTGTATGAAAATCGAGATCTCAGAGACTATACGAGCTAGAGACACCAAACTTGGTATCTAGGTTCATCTATATTGCAAGCAGATCAAGTTTGTTTTATAATTTTGCCACGCCCCCTTTAACGCCCTAAAATCCAAATTTAAAATTTAATTTCTAAATTACAAGAACAATTTGAAAGCGAGAAACTGCAGATTTTCAACAGATGAAGCGTAAATAGTCCACGATCTGTGTAGAAAATTTCATTGCGATCGGACGGTAAATAGCGATGATATGAAAATAATAAATTAAGCTGTTTAATTGTGTGAGGGTTGGCAATAATCATAAATTAATACTTAGCAGAAAAATGCTGTTAACAAAGCTGCAATTTGGCAGATAAATGTTATAAAGCTCAGTGGCGTACTGTGCTAAGTCGCTGAATTCATCTAATTTTATGCTATCACGCAGGTCGAAGGTTCGATTCCTGCCTGGGAAAATTGTTTTTTTTTTTTTATTAATTAATGTTATATTGTCATGTCTTATTAATGTTATGTTGACATATACATTAACATTTGATGTTATTATACAATTTTTAATTAATTTTTCAATAAGATTAATTAACAAACAATTTTGCAATATATTAGATGATGGCTCAATGGGTTGAGTCCCCATACTTTCTAATCCCATTTTGATATTGGGTTGCGGGTTCAAATCCCGGCTGTGTCAACTCCTTTTTTAAATTCAGCTGATTTTAGCTATTTGTCGTGCTTATAATCCGGCATGTTCATATTTATAAATGCTAATCTAGAAAATGGTTTTGTTTTGGCTCGTGCTTACATATGTATGTATGCGTGTGCTTAACCGATCTTGGAAATACACATATTGTTGTCTCGCTCTCTCTAACGCATATGTCTATTCGACTTTACATTGATTATTTGATGTTTTTAAATATAAAACCCTACGACGAATCAATGTTTAACTAAAATATAAATTAATTTTCACCAGTCTTTGCTTTTTTCGTACCAAGTACGGGGTCTCCGACAGTCGAGTATGGTCGACTGTATCGCGAGCGAAGCGAGCCGGGGTAGGCGAGCGAAGCGAGCAGGGGGCGTAGGCTCCTAGTTTTTCTATAAATTTCATTCTGCTGAACTTATTCAGTTGAACCAAAAATTTCATAAAATGTAATGAAAGTGATAAGAAAACAGAATATGGTAATTCTCTAATAATGAAAAAAATATATTCCAAGACTTTATTTTATTTTTACAAAATTTAAAACTAATAGCTCTTGGCTAGCACTTTAATCAGTGCTAAGATTGATTTTTGGCAATTGTTCATTTCCAAGATATTTACAAAAATCAAAGAATTTCGCACGCGACTCAGACAGAACTCACTTTTTTAGCGACCAGTTCAAGCACTGATTTCAGCGAAACCTGACCGAATATTTTGATGCAATTAATTTTAACATGTTATGTATTGATATTTCTTAATAATGGTTTTTAATTGATTTAAAAATATGAAGTAGTTTTTTTTTTAATTAATTTTAATTATTTTCGCACGCGACATTTTGTTCCATCAAACTTTTTATGTTTTTTGTTTACCTCGTATGAAATATATAATAACTTTTTTCAACAATATCTAGTTTTATAAACATAATTGATGTGTTTTCTTTGCATTATTATCAACATTTTGATGCTGGAAGAGAGATTTCATTCAATAATCATTATAATACATACACCCCATTTTGGCGGTCAATTTTTAAGAAAACAGGCAAAAATACAGAAAAACTGAATTCATTCAAAGATGCAGTTGGTTTGGTCATCCAAGTTAATTAATTCAGGTGTGAATTGCTTAAAGAAGTAACTTGAAAATGTTGCTGGACGAAAATTTCACAAGATGTGAGTTTATGATCGTTTTTTTGATTTTTGCTGCGGTTGACACTTCTGTGGAAATGCCCATATGCAAAGTAACGGAACTTAACAATGTACTTACTTACATTGCAATGAATTAAAAATAACATGGATATAATCAATATTGTAATGTTACTTTTTATTAAATCTTCATTTATTAAATATTTGCAATATAAGACAGTCTTATATACTACTTATGCCTACGTTTGCTAAATATATTACTAAAATATATTCAGTTGATCGGCAGTGTATAAATGTGAAGTGAAATAAAAAAAGAAAAGAAAGTGTTACTTGTTTGAACGCATATTCTGTCAGATTAGTTGCGATATCTAAAGAAACTAAGAAGTTTTTAATATTAAAACTTGATAGTAAAATGCGATTTGAAATTTATAGAAAAAACAATTCAGACCAATTTTCTACATCGGTTTGTTTTTTTTCACCCCGATAATACGTTTTTCCTTGGGAAGAGTGAGATTCAAATCTCCTGTTGACTGGAGAACTTCTGCTTTGTTCTTGTTTCTTTATTCCGTCTTGTCTCGGGCTGTCCGCATCCTTGCCTGTGAAAGTTAGCTGGTTACTGTGTTAATTTATTAAAAGGACGTCAACTGTCATGATGCACCATAGATGATAATGACGAAGACGTGGCAACAACAACAACAATAATGAGTTGATTTTTATCTTGTGCAGCGCATGAAATGCAAAACACTTGAACTGAGTGGAAACGAAGGCGAAAGTAAAATAAGCAACAAAATGCGAAACAAAGCAAGTCAGAAGAGAATATGTACACTTACACACACACACATGCATACATATGTACATAAATAAGTACCATAGAACAAAAATGTAAACGTGAAGAAAATGAAAACCTAAAACGGCGGTGTTGATAATGACAACAAAGACAAAAGCCTTGCACACCCCTAATGGGGCAGAGGGTCTGTGTCTAGAGATGGATAACTGTCAGACTGTGTCCCTTTCTATATCCACGTCCATTTTCATATCCGCGTTCATGTCCATGTCCTTGGCGATGCATCAGCGGCTGTTCAAGTTAAATTGCCTGTCCTCGGCAGAGTCGACGTTATCTTTGCTAGTAAATCAGACCCTATCCCACAAAAAAAAAAAAACAAATTAAAAAAATAACAAAATGATTTAAATAATAATAAGAAAGGAAACAAATGATGCATAACCAAAAAGTTCACATCAGTCAGCCAGTCAGACAGTCAGTCAGTCAGTCAGTCAGTCAGTCAGTCTAAACGAAAAACATACCCATATCAAAATTTTAAGTCAACCGTGGTTAACTGTCTTGTCAGTATAATTTGGAAGATACTCCGTGGTCTTTCTTGGTGGAGTAGGTTTGGGGGTCGACGGATATACTGTCTAGAACCAAAAAAGTGCAGTTTGGCCTCATCTTTCCAAAGGATATTACGCCACTTTGATATAGACCAGTTCTGCTGCACTGCTAATTATATTTATATTTCTATGTGGGCCCAATACATATGATCGAAAAGATAATGGACAAAAATTTTAACGTGAATATGATAAGGAACATTATGTTGGCAAATGCCAGTTGGAATTTGGAATTAAAAAGGACATTCCAGCACGATCCAAAAATCCCCAGAAAATTAATTAAAAATTGACTTGGTCAAGAAAGGATCGATTTATTGGCATGGTCAGCTCCGTTCTAAGATCTCAACCCTATAGAAAACTTATGGGGACATCAAGCGCTATGTCTCAAAGAAATCCCCGTTATGGTCGTAGATTCCCCTAAATCCTTCCCAGGACTTGGTCGACTCCTTGCCACATAGGTGCGGGGTTGTAATAGCGAAGAGAGGATACACATCTAAGTATTAGGGCATAAACTAAATGTAATTAAGTATCATTAAGTTTTTTTACGAGTTATGTTACATTTTTTAATATTTTTTGTTAAGACTGCTCTTTTATTGAACAGCACAATGTAGCGTTTTTATGTTATTATTCACCCTTATATAAAAACTAGTGAATTAAAAATAAAAAAAATGTTGTTAAGTTATGTGAAAATAAATACATTTAGCACTAATAAACAAATTTTGTCCCATAATGGTCTTTATAATAGGATTTATCAATCTTAAAAGTGCAGGTCTAAGCACTGATATTTTCATGAACACAGCTGTATATGTGGAATTTAATTCAATTTATATTCATTGTAGTTTTTCTATATTGTTGCAACTAAATGTTGCAAAGCTGGCTACCACCTTTCTAAAGTGAGAGGAAGAGGAGGAGCAGAAGAACAAGAAGAACCGCAGTCAGGTGATTATTTCATATCTTTGGTCTTCATTTTCACGGCGAAATTTTCGCGGTTGAAACATATTTCCAATACGTCAGCGAGAAGAGTCACAATAACATTGCAATGTTAAGGCCCATTTAGACCCGTAGCGAAACAATCGCGGCAGGAAAAACTCCATATAAAACAAGGGGGCTCCGCCCCTGCTCGCTTCGCTACAGTCGACCATACTCGACTGCCGGAGACCCCGTACTTGGTATTAAAAAAGCAAAGACTGGTGAAAATTAATTTATATTTTAGTTAAACATTGATTCGTCGTAGGGTTTTATATTTAAAAACATCAAATAATCAATGTAAAGTCGAATAAACATATGCGTTAGAGAGAGCGAGACAACAAATAGACAAATAGCTAAAATCAGCTGAATTTAAAAAGGAGTTGACACAACCGGGATTTGAACCCGCAACCCAATATCAAACTAGGATTAAAAAGTATGGGGACTCAACCCGTTGAGCCATCATCTAATATATTGCAAAACTGCTTGTTAATCAATCTTATTGAAAAATTAATTAAAAATTGAATAATAACATCAAATGTTAATGTATGTATATGTCAATATAACATCAATAAGACATGACAATATAACATTAATAAATAAAAAAAAAATCCATTTGCCCGAGGCAGGATTCGAACCTTCGACCTGCGTGATAGCATAAAATTAGATGAATTCAGCGACTTAGCACAGTACGCCACGGAGCGCTCTAACATTCGTCTGCCAAATTTCAGCTTTGTTAACAGCATTTTTCTGCTATTAATTTATGATTACTGCCAACCCTCACACAATTAAACAGCTTAACTTATCATTTTAAAATCTTTGCTGTTTGCAATGAAATTTTCTACACAGATCGTGGACTATTTACGCTTCATCTATGCAAATCTGAAGTTTCTAGCTTTCAAATTGTTCTTGTAATTTAGATATGAAATTTTTAATTTGGATTTTAGGGCGTTCAAGGAGGCGTGGAGGCGTTCTAAAACAAACTTGATCTGCTTGCAATATAGATGAATCTACATACCAAGTTTGGTGTCTCTAGCTCTTATAGTCTCTGAGATATCGATTTTCATACAGACGGACAGACGGACGAACGGACAGACGGACATGGCTATATCGACTCGGCTGTTGATGCTGATCAAGAATATATATACTTTATGGGGTCTGCCACGCCTCCTTCTGCCTGTTACGCACATTTTTTTTGAAACAAACTTAATAGACCCCTGTACTTTTTTTAAGTACGGGGTCTAAACAACAGCGAAAAAACTTTTACACGTACGATTCATCGTTTCAATTTTGATCATTTGTGTTTTTGCAAAATGCGCATAATACTTGTTTCATGTTTTTATTTTAAGACGTTTTTGTACTCAGTTATAGAGATTAAAGGACTTGAATCAAGTGTAAAATTTTCTTAAATCTAGTACGCTTGAAGTAAGTACAAAAAGTTCTCAAAGTTATCCCAATTTCACTTAAATTTCCCACAGTCTAAAATTAAGTATTTCGGGATTATATCGAGACCATAATATTGTCAAAACAATTTTACAACGTGCTTGAATTATCCAAACGCTCTTGATATCAAGCATTTCAGCATCAGCATCAAGCATCAGAAGATCTTAAGTTTAGAATTTCGTTTTTGAATCTAGAATTTGCAGGCTTGGCTGAGTTTTGGTTCCGGAAATTCTTGATTCAAAATCAATTACTTACTTGAATAAAGAATTTCCGGTGTCAGAAGTCAGCCAAGCCTAAAAAATTTTTATTCAAGAAAGCAATAGATTTTCCCTCAGTGTAGTTATAAGAAAAGAATGCATGTTTACAGGTCAATCACCTGTTATGAAACTTTTTAAATCCGATTGCTATAATCAGTAGAACATAATACACTTCTCCAGAGAATTTAATTGGACCTCACAGTTTCTAATTGCACTCTGTAAGCTTATGAGTTTGCATGACAAGCGATACGTAAATAACTATTAATTAGTAGCGGACGTACATATTTGTGTCAAGCCTAATCGTCATCCTATTATTTAAACCTGAATATTTAAATGAACTATATGTACTACCCATGAAATTTTACTGATAATATTTGAGATAGATTTTAGAGATACCGACATAAAGTTAAAACTATCAAATTTGAACGTACATATGTGCATATCTACTGAACACAGTTTATTATCAGAATTAAATTTTTAATATTATATTTTTAAGTAAAAAGTAGTACTTACTTTCGATTTTTAAAATAATGTTAGAAATAAAAGTATTTTTAAGTTAAGGTACGGAACAAGAGATAATCTGGATTTTAAAATATAAGTTACGGAATAAGAGTAAATTTTGATTTAAAAATACAATGAATTTCGTATAATCAACACCAATGGTTAAGAACATTAGATGATTGTGCTTTATGCAATGCGGATTATAACGTTCTTACTCGTGTATTTAAACACTGCAATTTATGCTATCTTTTCTTAAGCTCGCCAATGGTCAAGATGCAAAACCTCGATTATGGGCATTTTCAACGCTACATTCGTATAAAAAAAGGAAGGGGACTCCGTCGAAAAAATGTTCTCAAAGCTATCCCAATTTCACTTAAATTTCAGACAGTCTAAAATTAAGTATTTCGGGATTATATCGAGACCATCATATTTTCAAAACAATTTTGAAACGTGCTTAAATTATCCGAACGCTCTTGATATCAAGCATTTCTAGAAGATCTTAAGTTTAGAATTTCGTTTTTGAATCTAAAATTTTCAGGCTTGGCCGGTGCTAAAAGTGGCACGACTCCTTCTGCCTTTTACATACATTCCAAAAAAAAAAATTATTCCATTTTTTGCCAAGTTCAGGATCAGCTCTCTGACCCTTTAATGTACAAACAGCCAAGTCGATATAGCCATGTCCGTCCGTCTGTATGAACAACTAGATCTCAGAGACTATAAAAGCTAGAGCAACCAAATTTGGCACACGTAGATCAAGTTTTTTTCAATTTTTTGAAAAGCTCCTTTACTAATGTTGTCTATTATTATTATCTATCATCCTACTATTCGCAAAGACAGTTTTAAGTTTAAAGCCAAGTCCCCACCAAAGTTTGGGCACAGCAAAATAAAAATGTCATAAAAATGTTTCGACGCTGACCATCGGAAATTAGTGTGACCAACGCAACACCAAAAAGTAACCAAACCAAATCACTGGTGCGTCAGCTGTGCCTTGTTTACGTTTTATGAAAAACTTTATTGTTCTCAGCTGCTCCATACAACATGTGCGGTGTGACCAGAAAAAATAATATGGAAAGTCTGGTCATACTAAAAGTTTTAACGAAATCTGCAGAGATGCAGATTTTGATTTGATTATAATTTGATAACCGATTGACCGATCAATTCGACTACATTATTTTGACACACTTATATTTGATATATAATGTCGAAAAATGTCGAAAAGCGAATAAAAGGTGAAAAAGGGCGCCTGGACCTGTTCACTACATAGGACATAATTGATCTAACTCAAGAAGTGGAAAAGTATCCAATCATTTATGATTTGACTGATGAAAAGCATCTCGATGCAGTTTTGATGAAGTTAGCATGGGAGAGTGCAGCCGAGGACAATATCGCAATAAGCAAATAATCCCACATTGATGACTTTCATCACTGCATCTGATCTGATCATCTTCATTTCAAAGAATTTTGCCATTTTGTACCTTTAAATTATTTTACTCTGATTTGCACTTTTAAAATTGTAAACAACGCACAGCTGACGTACCAGTGGGACCAATCGACATTTGGTTACTTTTTGGTGTTGCGTTGGTCACACTAAATTCCGATGGTCGGCGTCGAAATATGTATATGACATTTTTATTTCGCTACCCCCTAGCTTTGGTGGAAACTAAGCTTTAAGCTTAAGTTCTGTCCGTCTGTCTGTCCGTCTGTTTGAACGCGTCGATCTCAGAGACTAAAAGAGCTAGATACTTCAAACTTGAAATGTAGGTAGCTGGTTACCATACACAGGTCAAGTTTGTTTCCAATTTTGGAAAACGATTTACAGTCTCAAATTTTAAGATAGCACTTCTAAACTGACCAAGAAGTTGAGAAGTAAGCCCATTAAATGACCCTGAAAGTAAATAGGGAAGATATTAAAGAATTGGTTTTAATTCAATATTTGCATATGCAATGCAATGCGCGAGCGAGACAGCATATGTTTGTTTATATGTAAAGCGAGCGCAAGACAGTGTGCCCACACACTCCAGCGATTTTGCTTATCGATATCATTATCGATATCATTTTAGCATCATTTGCTATTGATGTATGATATATGTCCATACATACATACATACTTATTACAATTGTATTAAAATATAATTGTGTAAATAAATAGATTTATACATATGTGTGCATTGCAAAATGCAATGTGACGTCACATTTATCAATACAGCAAGACAAAAGCTGAGTGCTGTTTGCTCGTTGCCGAGCACTGAAAACTCCAAATTAGTAATTTTCTTATCCATCTTGACAGAAAATGCATCTGGTGGGGTCTTATACAACCCCAATGAAAAGTCAAAGCGTCAATTTGCAAACATATTTGCGGATACTTAAAATCAATTGCCAAAAATTAATTTCAAATATTAAATTTTTTTTAATTTTAATACATTTAGAAAAAGAAAAATTCTAAATAACTCTTATGCTATTTTATTAAAATAAAAAATTAATAATCAATAATTTTGACATTTGTTAGTTTCTCGTGCATAGACAATTTATATTTTGTACTTTTGGGTTGTAAAAAATTATTGGAACATGCCTGTATAGTAATTTTCTTTCTGTCTGCGATCAAATATAGTAACTTTTATAAGTTTGCGAAAAATCCACGAAGGCTAATATGACTAAGAGGATGTATTGGTAAGCAACCCGAAAGTAGGTGTTCCTGAAACCAAGCAACCAATGCTTTCAAATGTCAAACAATTGTGGCAAGATTTCATAAAATTTAAAATTTCTGGAACTTAATTAAATTATTTTAAAAATGGTTTAAAAAAAACAGAATAAAATAAATTTTGAATGAATTTATCTATTATCAGGAGTGCCACAGAAATCGAAACCAACCGAAAATCTCCCAAAAATTCCATACATTTTTAGCAGGTTTTCGGTTGGTATCGATTTCTGTGTCACTCCAGTATATAGCCCATACCTCAAATTAATAATTGTGTTGAAATTTTAAATGAATTTATAGCAGTCGACTTAAATGAATTCCAAAATATGATCGGAAAAATTATATCTATGATATTTAAGGAATTACGAAATATTTGAATGGAAGAATTCCGAAATATTTTAATGATTTTTTCAAAAAAAATTCTTTTTGAAATCTCTTGAGATTTGAGTCGTGTTATATACTCCGGACAAAAATGATCTGGCCCCCCCTTTGCGCTGTCTAAACCCTTGGAAATATTAGTCGACAATTTAATACAACGTTCGCAAGGGCATCAAATTTTCGGCGTACCGAACAGCATATATGACTATGGGCACAGGGTATCCGACAGTCGATTACACTCGACTGTAGCCGCATCTCACCGCGATCGAAGCGAGCCGTGGGTAGGTGAACGAATCGAGCAGGGGGCGGAGCCCCTTTGTTTATGTATGTATGTATAAATTAATGTATCTAAGTCAGTGCACTATGGGGAATATTTCGATTTTTCTCAAATTAAGTCATTTTTTAAAAGTATTTAAATTGGTATTTTCTTTATGCTAACATCTTTAAAAATCTTCAAACTTTAAAGCTCTATACCAAAAAATGTTATATAACAGACCCTTGTTATGCCTTACAGCTGTTAAGTCAGCTGTTACTGTCAAACAGCACGTACTAAAAGATTGCACTGTTTTGCAACTGATATTCAAATTGATATTGTACAAACGAGAAACATTTTTTGAACAAAATTTTGAATGGCTATTAATTATACAGGTTTGTACTATGTGTTGGTTGTACTAACATTTTGTATCTGTGCGTGTTCTACTAAAATTTTGTAAAATTAGCAAATGGTTTTAAAGGTAATTTCTTGGAAAGAAATGTCAACTTTGTGGAGACATACAAAACGTAAATTAAGTTACATTAATGTACGTCCATATGTATGTCGTAGAACAATTAATTCTGATTTAAGGGTACTTTGTCTTAATGTGCACAAATCCGCACAATTTGCGCAAATTAAATTTTTGTAGGTGACTTTGAGCTTTAAAACGCGGCTACACTATTCACAAATGCAGTTTTTCTGTATCCTCTCTTGCAGGATCCAAAATCTAATTTTTCTTGATCTCTATAATA
>JAWNLU010000483.1:0-18380 GCA_035042165.1 Drosophila kuntzei | reverse complement strand
AACATGTTCAAAGATATTTTGCCACGGTGCCACTTTGAGTTGGCTGATTTTGTTTACCAAAAAAATCTTCTTAACGAAGTAAAAGTCTAGTGACGAAAGCCACTTCATGCCACAAAATTTCTGATATACAATTTTGTGACGAACAATATTTAAATTAATATATAAATTATTAAAAAAAAAGTTTGGCATTCGGCACAATGCGAAAAAAGGTAACAATTATTTATATCTAAAAATAACTTTTATGCAGCTAGTTCCTGCTCGGTAGTACACTTGTTACTTTCTCCTTTTGTAAATTGGAGTCCATCATGGTTCTGACATGCTTCACATGCTTGCTTACTTGCATCTGTAATTATACAGAATTCTTTGCTAAAATCCGGATATTGTAGCAAAGTAGGTTCCATAAGTTTTGTTTTTAAATAATGGAATGCTTTTTGACATTCATCCGTCCATTGAAAAGGAACATTCTTTTTACATAATCTTGTTATGTGACGAGAATATTCGGCATAGTTTTGGATAAAACGTTTATAATAGTTACAAAATGCTGCGAAACGTATAGCGCTGTCCGCGTCTTGCGGTACTGGGTAGTTCATAATGACGTCATATTTCTTGTCGTCTGGAAGTATTCCTTTAACAGAGAAAAGTCACATCATGCAAAAAAAATTACATTTTTCTGGATGTAACTTCAGGTTGTATTTACTACATTTATCAAAAACATCTGTTAACATCGGAGCAACCGATTGCTATTAAGTCATCCATATAAAGGAATGCTTGAGAAGGTTCTAGTCCAGAGAATGCGATAGTCATTTTCTGTAATGAATTAGGCGCTATTTTTAATCCAAAAGGTAATCGCGTGAAGCGATATGAGCCGTTGCTCATTGAAAAAGATGTTATATCTCTTGAACTTTTTTCGAGTTCAGTTTGAAGAAATCCTGATATTAAGTCAAGACATGAAAAGTATTTTGCTCGACCTAGTTGATCCAAAATATCATCAATTCTAGGTAGTGGAAATTTATCTGACTAACTTTTTTTAATCTGACGATAGTCAATCACTAATCGCCATTTCTTTTCTTCTGAGCCGGGGGATGATTTCTTAGGGACTAGTAACAATGGGCTGTTGTATTCAGACATAATTGGTTCAACAATATAGTCTGTGATTAATTTTCCTACTTGCTTCTGTATTTTGTTTACTTGATTGTGTGGGCTGCGATAATTATACCCGTTACTTAAAAATTAAGTAAAAGGGTATATTGTATTCGTGCAAATGTGCGTAACAGGCAGAAGGAGGCGTGGCAGACCCTATAAAGTATATATATTCTTGATCAGCATCAACAGCCGAGTCGATATAGCCATGTCCGTCTGTCCGTCCGTCCGTCTGTTAAAATTATTAATAAATTAAAATCAGCTGCAGGATGATCCAATTTAATTCTATTAAAAATGGGCAGCACTTTTCAAAAAATATTGACGCCAAATTTGAAATCTATAAATTTTAATTCGAATTGTGTCTAGTTCTTAGAGACTGTAAGAGCTAGAGCAACCAAATTTGGCACACAGACTTCTACGAGTGTGTAGCAGATCAAGAGCGTTTCAAATTTTTGCCACGACACCGTCAGCCACCGCAAATCATAAAAGAAATCCATCAAACCCACAGTTATTAAGGTTGGACTCTCTTCTTGGTAAAAAACGTTTTGCATTATTATTATCTATTATTGTTCTTAATATCATCATTATCAAGTACATATAACGGTAATTAATGCAGTTTAAGTTTTTAAGAATCTCATACGCCTAAAAGTATGCAGTAATTTTAACTTCGTTCCGCGTTGCCATTAGCAACACTGAAATAATCTGAGTAGGCGAGTGTTTTGCCTTTAAAGGGTGGATGAACCGCCCTTTAATTTATAACCTGCCTTCAACTAAATTTTTGACAAGAAAATCAAATTGCTCTTATCAGCTAGTTTAACTAGATTGTAATGTTGTAGGCAACGTAAGAAAACGGGCCTTAGAGTTTTTATATCTTTAGAATCTAAAATTCGGAAAATACTTTATATATTATATATTCAAAGAAGTAACGAGTATCCTACAGTCGGGAGCTCGACTGTAGCCTTTCCGACTAGTTCCTTTAATCTCAGTTTTTGTTTAAAAAATTATTTGTTGTTATTGATTCGGTTTCCAATCCGAATACATCATTATACTTGGTGCATAAGCTTGAAAGCTGTGGCTTAAACTGTGGGGGGAAATTTTTCGAAAAATTAGCTAATACAGATTTTTCTCGGTTTCCGAGATAGTTTTTGACTACATCAGTTAGAAAGTGATTCGTACTTAAAATTATCAGTACTGACTACTTTATTGAAATTAGTTGTATTCAGACGTGTTTTACAAACCTCTAGCAACCTGAAAGCAACCCAAAATCAATTGTCGGTGTTCCTGAACCCGTTTTTGGCTGCTTTTAAATCTCTCAACATTTCTGATTACATTTGATAAAATATTAGATCCTGTTGAATTAAGTGTAAAAATAAATGATGGAAATAAATATTATATGTATTCCCCTATGTATGTATTTTAGATATTGATTCCAACGAGACGCCAAAAAAACGTAGGGTAGACAGCGCTGCGTGTACCTCAACTGATGCAGGTGAGGCAAAAATAATTAAAACACCTCATGTGGAGAGTGCTGTCGGTGCCAACGTTAGTGGGCAAATTGCGGAGCAGAACATGTTATTCAAGGCCATGGTTGACGAGCTACGGGAAGTGAAGACGCAATCAAAGGCTGCCACCGAGTCTGTCCTAGCTGCGGGCAATCGGTTTTGCGATCTCATGGAGCAACAGCTTGAAGAGCGTAAAAAATTAACTGCTCTTTTGGAGCGTTTTGGATGTGTGTTGACCGTGGTTATGTTGAGCCTCGGAGACAGGTGACCCAGGAGGATTCCAGAATCGATCCTGCGCTGCATCTGTCACACAACATACTTCAATGGTGACCGGACGTATGACAGAAGCCAAATAGAAATTCAGCTAGCGTTTCTTGGATGCCGTTCATCACGCGAGTGATGAACTGAGCACCTGAAAAATTCTTAAGTGTTTGTCCACTGTCCAAATTGTGCGTAGAGAAGTGTTGGTCCGCCTGTATATTTTTTTCTCCCCTGTTTGGTTGAGGTATTTTTGCTGTAAGAAAGATAAAGAATTATTTAGCAATTATTTTTCTTTAGGTATCGTAAGTCGGAATAAGATCTCAACAACGAAGTCGTGGCAAAACTGAGCTTGGTTTTTCTTTTTGGGGCGTAAGGGTTTCAGGTGATGAGAACTGCTGCCTCTCGTGTCTGGTCTTGTGGCTACTGTTGGAACGGACTCACTCAATGCTCCCACGTGTAGTTCCTTGCCGACATCTCCCAGCGGACGCCTCCTGACGCTCTCCTGATCTCAACGATTCTGCGACGACCCACACAGCACAATTACGTCTAGCCGACAAACTCTCCATAGGCACCGCACAAAAACTTTTGATGTCACGGATAATCTTATTCATGTGTCGGTCTGACAACGTTGGTCGTACACCGAAACTTTCGTTGGAATTTCTGTGACAAGTGCGGGGCACAATGTTTGTCCACAGAGCAGTTACATAAACTGGCAATTCTTTTGCGCGGAACTTAGATGCTCTGTCGTTTCTTGAACGGCACAAATCTTGAACTTAGCGGTTTACACGCATGCTGGCGCGGCATGAGGCGCCTGCCTGCCGAAGGGCAACTACTCCTCACCGCAGTCAAAATCGAACTCCTGTCTTTCCGGCAACAACGTGGTCTTGAAAAATTTATATTTTCCCTTTTCCTCATTCTAAGACACCGTTGCTGCCAGTGTGTCCCCATTCCTCGTCTCTCTCCCTCATCTACAACACATGGTCGCCACACATCCCGAATTTTACGACCCGCCAATACTTATCGATACCTACATAACTTAAATAAATAACAAATATAACGAATATGCTTAAATTAAATACATACAACAACAACAATAATTGGGCTGGCACAAGCGATAAAAATGTGAACATAACAATAACTAAACACTAACTAATATAATAAATAATAATAAATAACATTAAATCTCACTAACACTTACCGAATCCTACCAATACTGACAAAACTAACACTACAGAATCCAACAAATACGACGACTAACGATTAATATGAACTTATTCAACGAAACAACTCACTACGATCGAAAACGTAAATAATACCCAGTAGAACTAACTTAACATACTAATACAAGCGAAGACCCCAAAAGCAATTGCTAAGCAATTGTTCAGACCCCCATGTCTGCGGAAAAGTGTCTAAATTATTCACTCATTATTAAAACAACAAAAATTTTCATATCAAAAAATTTAATATTAGCATTGTTTTAGTATTTTTTTTATATTTTTATTTTTTTTTTGTGGGTTCTGTTGGTTATTTCATTTAAGCGCACATCTGTGATATTAACTATTAATTAATTTATTCGATCCTCAATATTTCTATTTATGTTAGGTTTTATTATTTCATAAAAATTTTAATTCATTGAACTACTATCTGTGATACTAAATGCATTATTTTTTTTTCGTTTGATTTGTTTATTTCTAGTTTACATTCATTTCCATTAATTCTGTTTTCTTTTATTTAGGCTTCATGCTTTTAGTTTTTTTTCATTTCTAAAAAGTGCAAAAACCGAGTTGAACAATATAAAATTTATATATAAACGTTTTATTTGTTTATTCTTTTTTTGTTTTTTTTTTTTTGAATATTAGTTTGATAATTTAAACAACACACTTGCTGAAATAAAAATAAATGTAGGGATTAAGAGAATTAAATTAAGTATAGATATAAACAATAGTATGTGTGACACAATTTTTAACAGTCAGTGTAGTTCGCACAGTTTCCCAAGCACTGGCAGCAAAGAATGTTGTGGAATGAGAAAATTGTAAGTAGACAATTATTGGCAGTTTTTTCTTATTTGGATATCAGCAATAACGGACACAAAAAAATTGATATTTTTAGAGACTAATTTATCCGATTTTTAGTTTCAAAAATTTTTGTATATATTTTATTTATTTTTTTAATATTTTATTATTTTGTTTTTTTTTTTGTTTTTAAACTCACCAGATACAATCCAACGTAAAGGCCTTCTCGACGGTTGAATGGTTTTTAACTTTGTATACTTCGTATATTTTATTATTTTATTAAAATATTTGTTTTTTTTTTTTTGTCTTTCCACTATTATTATGATTTGTCAATAGGCTAGATTTAATTTTTTTTTTGAAAAGGTCTACATGAAACAGTTTGTACTCCCATCGGTGGACGCAATGTAGCATTTGGGGCTTTGGTTTCTTTACACACCTTACAAGCACGCACATATTCTCGAACTTCCTTAGACAGTCCTGGCCAAAATAAATTCCTACGCATGCCTACATGAACAGATACTATGCTATCATGAGCTTGTAAAATAGTGGCAAATCGCAATCTTTCAGGTACCCAAAGTTTCCAATTATCGGCTCCCTGCGCGATATTTCCCGTAGGGTGCTCTGTTCTTTTATATACATACTTGCCATGTACTTTCAAATCTGGAAATTTGTAAGTATTAGCTTCAATCCGCGACTTTAGTTCTACGGAGTTAGTTCCGGATCCAGAAAAGCTGAGGATTCCAAGTCTATTTCAGGACCTATTACTTCGACACTATCAATTTCAGCTTCACACATCCTTGACAATGCGTCAGGCACAATGTTGTCTGTGTGAATTTAAGCGCTTGTAGTCTAAACACCCAGCGAGCTAAACGCCCAGATACATTCTGTTGCCGCATTAACCAAACGAGTCTAGAATGATCGGTTACGACTTCAAATTCTTGTAGCTCAAGATAACACCGAAATTTCTCAATTGTTAATATTACAGCCAAGCATTCTCGCTCTGTTACACTATAATTTCGTTGTGATTTAGTCAATTTCTTTCACATATATGCTATTGGTTTCTCCTCACCGTTATCTGTCAATTGTACTAGAACCGATCCAATGCCATAATCGCTGGCGTCACAGTGTAAATAAAACTTACGAGTGAAAACAGGATTTTGCAATACTGGAGCCGTAGTTAAAAGATCCTTTAATTTATTCATAGCGTCTTGCGCTTCGGTTGACCATGTAAAGCATTTCTTGGTTTTTAGTACCTCTGTTATTGGAAAGCTGATCTCTGCAAAATTATTTATAAATCTCCTATACCAGCCACAAATACCAAGAAAGCCACGAACTTGTTTAATGTTGCGCGGTGTGGGCCAGTTTAATATACATGAAATTTTTGAAGGGTCTGTGGATATACCTCCGCTTCCTATAACAAAACCTAAATAGTTAATCTTCGTCACTGCAAAATTACTTTTACTAACATTTAATGTCAGATTAGCCTTTCGAAATTGATTTGCGATTCGGATTAATACTTGAAGATGCGTCTCAAAGTCTTCAGATACTATGCACATATCATCAAGATATCCAAACACGCAATGACGCAACTCAGGTGGGATTAATTCGTCCATTAAGCGACACATAGTCGAAGGTGCATTACATAACCCGAATGGCATTACGGTGAATTGATATAACGATCGACCCGGAACTGTAAAAGCCGTCAAAGGTTTCGCATCATCTGTCAATTCGATTTGCCAATAGGCATCCTTAAGGTCCAATTGGGATATTAGGTTCGCCTTCGGCTGTCGTGCAAAAATACCATCTATGTTTTGAAGTGGGTATGCGTCCTTTTTGGTTACTTCGTTAAGCCTTCTTGCATCCAAACATAGCCTAACTTTATTTGGCTTTACGACTAATCGAATTGGAGAGCTCCAAGCACTTTGAGATCGTTCGATCACACCTAATTTGACCATTCGATCAATTTCAGCGTACATCAAATTCTCAACAGCTGGGCTTACTGGATAATGTCTTTGTTTGACAGGTTTGGCGTTAGCAGTAACAATATCATGCTAATCCTTGTTTCTCGAAGTTTGGGAACATCTCTTTTACCATTTCCGTTGTCTCCTCTGAGACTCAGACAGGGGATAATTGTCTGTTTCAGATTCGTCCCTATCAACCGAATCGAGAGAACTGATTATTTCTGGTGCTAAGTTGAAAGTTCGCCAAAAATCTATACCTAAAATCAATCTCTGAGCGATTGAGGGAATTACATATAATTCAATTTATTTTTCTAGCTCTTTGTACCTCATTTGAAATTCCGATCACTTGATGTGCCTGAGCATCAGCAGTTCGAACCTGAGATACCGGGTTTATGTTCAGAATATGAGCTGAAATCCTCTCGAGCCAATTCGGCTCCAATGCAACTCACGTTTGCTCCGGTGTCAAGCAAACCCCATTCAGAAAATTTGAGAAATTTTAGCATAACTACGTCTATCTATATTATTTTGGAAAATAGTAGAAATTAGCATATGACGTTTATCTTTAAGCTTACCAAAGTATCTTTGAATTCGAACTGTATTTTGACGTTTTGGGGACATTTGAACTTGAAATATCCTATTTCTAATTTCCATATAGTTCTTAAGTCGCTCTTCATACGGCCTAAATCAATGATTATAATCTAATCCTAATTCTACTTTATTAGCAGAGGCTAGAGTTTGCATCTGATGATCATCTGGACGATTCTTTTTTTCCGACTGCAGAATTCTAGTTACTTTCGTATCTGTATTTGGAAAGATTACTGAGACATCTGTGTTTTCAGAGATGCCCCTGCCAAACGGTTTTCCGCCTTGCGTTTACAATTTTGGCAGTTTGGTTTATAAACTTGTGGTGCGCCGCACCCATAACAAAAGATTCGTCTGTCTGCCAAACAATCTTCCCATACGTGACCGACAACATCACAATTCCAACATTTAATTTTAGAGGAAACATTTCGCTGAACGACAGCTATCTCCGGCTCTACTTATATAGGCTCTTCTTCCTTATCCGGATTCTGCTCTTGATCTACGGCATATATTCTGGGTGGCAAATTATCTCAGCTTGGCTGTCAAGGGACTTACTTCTTTTAAGAAATTCTCCCTGTTCTGTACTAAGCGACGTAATTGATGAACTGACTGAATGTCTTCGAACAAAAGCCTTTCCTTCATATCGCTTAGTAAATTTCCTCGTACAAGTTCAATGAGGTCAGAATCCTCAAAATTTACGGAGAGCTTATCTATTAATTTGCAAATCGCTTCGTAGAAAGTGTCAAACGACTCTCCTGGCTTTTGTTTACGTGAACGAATCTGTTCTCGCAATTCATAAGCCGAACGACTTTCTTTATACTGAGCCCGTAAAGCTACACAAAACTGGGACCAGGTAAATGATTTTACTTCCTTGTGAAATCTCCAAAACCAGTATCCTGCCTTCCCGACTAAAAGCTGATGTACATTTTTGCTCATGGCTATCAAATCATTAGAAAGATGCTCTTTGGTTAATGTTTCCACTCGATATAAAAATTCTTCGACTGATAATCCATCAGAAGTACCATCAAATTTAATACCCCATTTTTGTATGACATTAGCTACTCTATTACCACGGTAGTTGTGAACTGATCTGGATGATCTGATACTTTCTGCACTAGACGGAGTATCGGACCCTTCCGCAAGATCTTGATTAACTGGTGCACTAGATGTTGTTAATGAAGACAACATGCGCTGCACGGTATCTTTGACCAGAGTCTCAAGCTCTTGATTGAATCCTGTCGATTCATTTCGAGGAGGTGGTACGCGTCTTGCTCGTCCTCGTTCTCTATAATTTCTTCTAGCACCTCTCGCGTTGCCGTTACCATGAGGCACGGCACCTTGGCTAGTTTGGCTAATCTCTAAGTATCCATTGCTGGTACTGCGGGACTGTTCCTGGATATTTATTGCAGATTCGTTTTGTTGATTATCGACATTGAGATCCAATTGTCTTGCAGCAGCGCGAGTACGCATTTTTCCAATTGGTGGTAGTTTTGTTGCTTCTCGTGTCTTTCGTTCAGGTGTGCAATTGCCTACTACAACTTTTAACTCTTTTACATTCAATAATGTAAAACATATCGGACAATCTCTATTGTTTTGCAATCTCTGTTCTATACAGGGGTTATGAAACGTATGCTTACATTTAGTGATCGAGCAAGGTTGAGTGTCTAACATTTGCTCACCACATACAATACAAAAATCGTCATCCTCTGCAGCAGCTGCAGGATTAGGACTGTGTTGTAAAGGCATTTTTTTCTTTAATTTAACTATATCTATTTAAATTCTAAAATTTCAATCTGTTTTTAATTTCATAAATAAATCTTTCCGCTACGACATTTTTTTGGGGGAATGAATACTTGCCTAACTTTAATCCTTTCTTATTCTTTCTTTTTCGAATCTGTTTGGTCTATTGTGATATTGGTCTATTTAAACTGATAACGATTTAATGTATTTTGAGTCAAGGCAATTCCAAAACAAATCAATGAAATATAACGGACAATAGTATATTTGCCTATACTGATGGTATTCCAGCTACTTTCGTTAAAATTCTAGTTATTTCTCAACACAATACTTTTTCACAATTAACAACACAATTAACATTCAACAGAAGCAAGCGAGCTAATTAATGAATTATCGCAGTCACATTTAGGGCCGTTTTCTCATCTTACTTTCAAAGCCTACTGTACTAAAAGGGCACTTTACCCTAAAAGCAGACTTTTTCTTTTTTCGTTTTCTCATCTTGGTTTTAAGATGACAATTGGAATTTCTGACAATGTGGCATCCCTGTGCCCCAAAAAATCTATAAATTTTAATTCGAATTGTGTCTAGTTCTTAGAGACTGTAAGAGCTAGAGCAACCAAATTTGGCACACAGACTTCTACGAGTGTGAAGCGGATCAAGAGCGTCTAAAATCTTTGGCACGGCACCGAACGCCACCGCAAATCACAAAAGAAATCCATCAAACCCACAGTTTTTAGGGTTGGACTCTCTTCTTGGTAAATAACGTTTTGCTTTATTATTATCTATTATTGTTCTTAATATCATCATTACCAAGTACATAAAACGGTAATTAATGGAGTTGAAGTTTTTTAATAATCTCATACGCCTAAATGTACGCAGTAATTTTAACTCCGTTCCGCGTTGCCATTAGCAACACTGAAATAATTTGAGTAGGCGAGTGTTTAGCCTTTAAAGGGTGGATAAAGCGCCCTTTAATTTATAACCAAATTGCTCTTATCAGCTAGTTTAACTAGATTGTAATGTTGTAGGCAACGTGAGAAAACGGGCCTAAAACTATAAGATTAAACGGACTCACTTATCTCTTTCAACCCTAATCGCGGCTGGCCTTTTCTATATTTGGATACCACATGCAACGTTTTTTCTACTCACTTTCTAGCGAGAGTTGTTCTCACAGTTCTGAGACTGCCCGCGATCTTATCTTATGTATATTTATAAACATTTTGCGGCGGGAAATATTATTAATGCTAAGGCCGCTCGGAATTAAAATATATGTTTAGTTATAAACATATTGCGGCGGGAAATATTATTAATTCTATAGTCGCGTGCCTCACATTCTCAACTGAACCGCACGTTCGGAACTGAACTAGTATTCTTATTATGTGGCAACGCCACCTATCGCGACCACGATCAACGAAAAACTTTGCAGAAGCCCTAGAAACATCGATAGCGGTATCGAACACGTATCGATAGCGGTATCGAAATCGAATCGATACCGGCTTGAGAAATGGCGGTCAGCGTCACTTTTTCTGGCGAGCTTGAAGTGTGCAGACGTGCCCTTTGCAATAAGTTAAAGTGCGAACAAAACGCGTGATAAAACGTGGCAGAACACCACGTGTGAACAACAGCGACAACAGATTTGGAACAACGAACACCCAGCAACGATCGTCATCTGAAACGCCTCGAGCTTTTTTTGCAAGTGTGTGAAGTTGTGTGCAGCAGCAGCGGCGACAACGTTTTGGCGCCAACCGTGCATTTGACCCGCCACTACTCGGCGTGGTTTTTGCAAGTGTGAGTGTGTGTGTATTAGAGGGCTGCATGAATTCCGAAAAAACTAGTTTAAAATGAATTCATCTCAAAATGAATTGAGTGTAATAAAATTTTAAGTCAAAAATATTTGAGTGAGTATTGTGTGTTCGTGTGAATCTCAGTAGCATAACATTTAAACGTAAGGTAATGAATTGAATGAGTGAGAGTGGTCCGGTAGTTTTGAATCAATTCGAATGAGTACAACTTTATTCGTTTGTGTATATTGCACAGCCTGCTTACTGTTACCGTTTTGCTGTGCGTTAAAATATGAGAAACAAAATACTTAGAGCAATGTTTAGTTTTTGTTTTTACATTGTAAAAATTTTTATTTTAAAATATTATTTTATATTGGAATGTAAAAACACTATTTTATTTATGTTGTCCGGATTACTAGCTATTACACAACGTTTTTCAGTGATTAAATTTCTAGCATCAGAAAAAACTCTCTCCGATGATGCGCTACTTGCCGGTATGCAAAATATTTTGCAGCTAGTTTTATACAGAAGGGGGAAGAAATGTTTATGCATATTCCACCAAGATAAACAATTAAAATTGGCCTCATATTTTACATTAAGGTTGCAGTATCCTTGGATTTCCCGCTCTACATGGTCCGTGTTGTTGTTCACTTCCATCTCTTCTATAAATTCTGCGAACTCATCATCTTCAGAAGGCATATAGCTGCATTCACATTGCTTTCTTCATGAAATGAAGCCATGATTTCTTTGCAATGGTATAATATTTTTTCATTTTCTTCTGGTGAAAAATTAAAAAATAAAATACTTAGAGCAATGTTTAGTTTTTGTTTTTACATTGTAAAAATTTTTATTTTAAAATATTATTTTATATTGGAATGTAAAAACACTATTTTATTTATGTTGTCCGGATTACTAGCTATTACACAACGTTTTTCAGTGATTAAATTTCTAGCATCAGAAAAAACTCTCTCCGATGATGCGCTACTTGCCGGTATGCAAAATATTTTGCAGCTAGTTTTATACAGAAGGGGGAAGAAATGTTTATGCATATTCCACCAAGATAAACAATTAAAATTGGCCTCATATTTTACATTAAGGTTGCAGTATCCTTGGATTTCCCGCTCTACATGGTCCGTGTTGTTGTTCACTTCCATCTCTTCTATAAATTCTGCGAACTCATCATCTTCAGAAGGCATATAGCTGCATTCACATTGCTTTCTTCATGAAATGAAGCCATGATTTCTTTGCAATGGTATAATATTTTTTCATTTTCTTCTGGTGAAAAATTAATTAATTTGTTTGTAGGTGGAAAAAGAAAGAGAGCTATTTTGTGGTATTTTTCAATAAAAACATACGTACACATAAAGACAATATCACAAGTATATATGTATATCAATAATGGGAGTAACACTAGTAGGACGAAGACAAGACAACAAATAAATATAAATACACCTGCAATACGTACGGAGGGGTATTAGTCACAAAAGTACATACACTAACAGTTACCTCTTCGTTTACGATTTTTTCTGCGCTCATAATTTTTTGCGACTGCTCACAATGACAATCCAAAAGAAATGAACGAGTGCACATTGTGTGTATTAATCATTCGAATGATTTCGGCTATACACGAAAAATTACATTTGACTTTTCAAACTAATTCATTCGAACTCAAAACACGAGAATGTTGTTGAGTGACAACCTTCTCACACTCTCTCACTCACATAAATTCAACTCGTTGTGTGCTTCGCACTCACTCAATTCTATTATATTCGAATGGATTCTATTGCTTTGACAATATGAATGTAGTGTGTATGCGACGGCAGCCGGCGACATTCGTTGCCAACATTTGTGCCACCTGGCATCAGCAAAAAGCCGCAACCACAACAGCACGTAGCCACCGCCGGCAGCAACAACAACAACACCAGCACGCAGCCACCACCAGCAACAACGGCAGCAACAACCACGTTGTGCCGCCCGACAGCAACAACGACCTCCAGCAGCAACAACAACAACAACAACAACCCGGCAACAGCAACGATCACCAGCAACAACGACAACAGTGAGTAACAACAGGGCTCAGCTGAGCAACGACAGCGAGGAACGACGAGGATTTGCAGATTGCTGGTAAGCTGGCCAATAGCCAACCGTGTCCTCTCCCACTCTGGGAGGTGGGGAAAGGATCAACTTTGAATATGCTGCGACTGCTTAAATCGCGGGAATAAAGAAAGACTTATGTGTACATCTTTAATCTATATGTCTGGAGTATTTTGCGGGCATGAACATTTTTTTCAGCATATTTTGCTTTTTTTGCTGATTTTGCTTTGCACAATCCTTTTCGCGTACTCTGCGCTCACTATAATTCTTTATTTCATGTTTTCTCTTCTGAACGCTCCCTATATTCTATTAAGCTTTCTATTATCTCTCACCTCAGAGACATTTCGAATTGAATTGATTTTCAGTTCATCTTCTTTCTATCTTCCTTAATTTAATCTTGACCCACTTTCTATCCTTCTTAATACTTTTCTGTATATTTTAATTTATTTTTAAAGTTCTTTTCTTACCTTTATCTTTTAAAACTTCTTCTTTCCTATGAAATATCCAACATACTCAGCTGTGAGTAGGGGCACAGCTTGCCGGACCGGCAAATAAACTTCCCCCATCAGATTGGACTTTCATCCTCATTTCTATCCTTAGTATTAAGTTAATATTCCTTTTTTTTTCTTTTATATATATTTATAAGTTCTTTTCTTTTTTTTCCTTTCTAGTCTCTCTTTGATTAGGTTCTAATAACGGCACTGTCAGCCCTCAGCTGTGAATAGGGGCATAGCTAGCCGGACTGGCAAATAAAACTCCCCCATCGTGTCGGTGTCGTTATTAGAGCAAATTGTATTTTCGTATCTTGAATTATTATCTTCTTTTTCTTGAATTAAAAAATTGTTTAGTTCCTAACATAAGATATTTTATGTAAATTACTCGGGGCAGCTCTGATTTGCCCTAATAAATAAATAAATAAATATAGCGACTCCTCTTCGGGTCGCCTCCATGACTCACACGAGTCATAGGAGGTGATCCCAGACAATCCAGGGAAGATTATTATACATAATCTTGCTGGGTGTGACTCGCCTTCAGGGGAATCTGGGTGGTATCCAGTGATTCAAGCACCGGCTAAGCCGCCTCGTCTCATGGATCACCACTCAGCCCTTTCTGAAACGAGTCACAGTCTGGGATTCCTCCGAATCGGGCGCCTCGAGGGCACGATGTGGAAAGACGAATCGAGCGCGGCTCGAGGGCACTTCCCGTCGTTGCTCTTAAGGCACCTTTGGATTCGAGTGGTCATTGGGGGCGATACGAGGTGGAGTCGGAGGACGACATCTGTCGAAGCTCTGTCTCCAGTCGTCCCAGAAATTTACAAATTTTCTGTAAAAGACCCTGGCCGGACTGAGACACCGACCCCGGCTGGGAAAACTTCCTTACAACGCATACAAAAAAGATGGTTTAACATTAGAGGTAGCCAGAAGTTACTCAATTAATCATGCAGTCAAAGCAATGATTAAAAATTGCTAAGGTAAAAGTTATCATGCAATCTGGTACTTTTAATACAATTAGGGAAGCCGTGTCAAAATACATTGACTGTATACAAGAAAATGGACAGTCAAACACCGTGCTTTACTACAATAATAACCCACATCGTGGCGGAAACCGCGGACGTGGTAACTTTCGTAGATATAATAATAACTCACACGAAGCAAACGTCACGGAGGCGGACGTTTTACTGCTTTACACTGACAAAAAGAAATGCGTGCGTGAACACAAATTCAAGCAAATAGGACGGTGCATTTTTGTGTCGCACCGTGCATATTGGCGAGCTGGAAATAAAAGAATAACAAAATTAGCTTTTAAAATTCAAAGAAAATAATTTTTAAAGCAGCTTACCTAAATCTATTTCTCCTTTGTATTCCTTAATAGGTAATAGCTCCGATACGTGTTGGTCGGTCATTTTATTGCGACTTTTGGTCAATACTATTTTTAAAGTAGAAAACGCAACCTCGCAATTATAGGTTGTGCCGAACATTGAATAAAGCCGACAAATTTCGGATTTTAAAATATTATATTTGTCATCCAGGGCTCTCCAAAACTTTTCTCCAGTTTCCAGATCATCTCGCACCTTGTATCTCTGCGTTATATTGATGTAATTCACATACAATGGGGTTGTCCTGCAGATCTATCAGATTTTTAATGCAGTTTATGTTTTGAAATCGCTGACTGCAGTTATTATTAAGTGATTCGACAACTTTGGCATAGTTTTGTATACTATCAACTTTATTAATTTTAGATTTAGAAAAAAATTTGAGATGTTTAAGATATTTTTTGATTTGCGGTAAATTTATGTACTAAATTTATGTACTTGTCGGAAGGCTCTTATTGCCTTGATGATTTAAATTGTTGTCAGACATTTTACGAGCGGAGCGAGTCTCAGCGTGTGCGTTCTCTTCCAATTTCACAATCCAAATCAACTCGATTCTCAACTACTCTTGATCATCTCGTTATCTCTTTCTCTCAACGCAACACTGAGCCACACTGACGACTGCTTATACAGTCGTCCCACTCTTTTAGTGCTGAACAATTCCAAAAGGATTCACCTTTTGTAACACTTAACCACTCGCTTCAATAATTGAGCGCCCAATTCAAATAATTAAAAACGATAGAGTCCAACTGAAATTTCTCGTTTTCTAATGCTGTGACAAACTCATCAGTAGCCGGTGTTGGAGAAGATTTGAAAAATTATAGAATCTCTTCTCTTAAATTAAAAAACCGCTCCAAACTCCTTCCGCTACTGAGCCATCGAACTTCTGTATGCATCAAAAGATCTCCGTACTCAGCATCCAAATCTTCAAGAAACCTTTTAAATTTTCGGTGGGTCAGGGCGTTGTGTCCTCCTCTTATTTTGTTAATCATTTTGATTGTCGTCTCCATAACATTTTTCAATTTTATTTCCTTTGAAAAAAGTGCTTGCTGGTGAATAATGCAATGGAATGTTGGAAAACAAATACCGTTTTTTTGCAATTGTCCCACTAGATCGGTGTTATTGCCTCTCATTACTTTTGCGCCATCTGTGCACATCGCTCTCATTTTTTTTCTTTATTCACAATGGAAAAGACCCTGGATTCTAATACTTCATACAAAACTTTTCCTGTTACATTTCTATGCAGAGGTACAACATCAAAAACTTCTTCAAAACAATTTAAATTCGCATCAACTATTTTGGTACAAATAATAAGCTGACAAATATTTCATAACTCTCAAGGAGTTTTCGACTGTTCATTTTAGTTAAGGTTTAGAATTACAAGTCATTGTAACAATTGAAGCGAACGACGACTGAAGTAAAGTGAATTGTTAAGTTTAAACTCCCGCGTTTTGATTTATTTCTTTTACTAAATTTGGTTTTTCCGCCCCCCGACGAAACATTGGTCCTTCGAGCCGGATTTCTCCTCGCACATTGGAAACTGGCCCCTACGATTTGGTGGAAAACAGATAAGTAATATCCATCGTACTTTATTTCTCGTTGCATATATCCGTATGCCTCCTGTCCGAAGTACATATATTTCTTCATATATATATCACTTACGACTACATTTTCGAGTTGCATATCTCCTCATGCCTCCTATCCTAAGTACATATATCCTCACATATATATGTACTTACGACTCCATTTTGTTCCGCCATTAAAGAAAAATTTTCTCTTTGGCATATCCATATTAATTAATATAGATTCAATATATTAATTCGTCAATACCAAGATCCGATACTGTCGGCGCACCTGCGCAATATTTCTTCCACTCCATTGCCGTTGTTTGCAGCTGTCTTTGTACATATGTATGTACATTCGTCGTGACGTTTGATTGTCTCCACCATTCTGGTATTCCAAATCCAACAGAAGGTGTTCCTGAGACAATTAATTCACATCATAAGTGTCTTCTCATTGTTGTTTGAATTTTCTACCAACAGTCGTTCACTTGCATATATATTCATATGTACGTATGTATCTACATACATACAAATGCAAGTTGCATCTCCACTTTAACCCATATTAAGAAAATAACACATTCATTTGGGTTTTCTTTTTCGATATTGCTTTATTCAATATAAATCCGCAAACAATACAACACAATTAAATATATTTACACTTAAATTATATCACTGCGGACGGCAGTCCGCGCTAGTGACGAAAGCAACACGTAGTGTGCAAAAGGCGACTAGCAATATATACACGCAGAATGGAAAATTTGCTACGACTGTCCGATCAGATCGAGTTATATACCGATCGAAAGGTATGACGGTCAATAACAACAGTGCATACTAAGACTTTTGGTAACTCACCTGGTTTGTAAGATATGGGGGTGTAAGTGGGAGGGGCAAAATTTTTATGATTGCAGCTAGTGGGGCCGTTGGAGCCTTTTGGTTAAATTTATTTATTATTTTTAAAAATTCTTATTAAAAATACGCGTCGAATGATACCTCGATCATTCCAATCCGACATTTGGTTCAAAAGATATATTAATTTGAAATTTTTAAGGGCCTTCTCAAAATGAGATAAAAAATGAGTTTGTCTGTTTGTCTGTTTGTTTGGATCAAAGCGCTGAAAAAGCTTAAATTTTCTGATAAGAATTGTTTCTTATCAGAAATCTATAAACTTTTGTTCTACGACTTTAGCGGGAAATAGCTAGTTTAGCGGGAAATAGCTAAAACGCGATAAATTTGAAACACCCATAGCTTCCAAACCAAAAAAGGTACAGATATGTTCTATTTGTCGTTAGAAAGGTATACTAGAGGGCTTTTAGACGTACCTTGAATATTTTTTTGCAAAGTATTCAGGTGAAATGCTACAGGTGAAAAAAAGTTTTTTGGCGATTTTCTCGAAAACGGCTCTAACGATTTTTATTAAATTTCAATATGTTGTAAAACGTAAAATTTCGCAACTTTTGATATATGACACATGTCTCTCAGCCACAAGGTTTGGAATATATTACCGGTTACCTGAATATATACATTTTACTATTTACTATATGGTATGTGACGCAGCCTCGTCAGCAGCGTCACGCACAACGCCGCTAAGCGGGAACTTTAATTATTTTTAAGTTGATTACATTTCATTTATTATTTTTCATTTCATTTGGTCATTAGTTTAATTTACTATTATTTTGTTATTGCGTGAGTAAACAAGCGACTCGGATTTCACTCATTAGCAACATTGAGTGAAACTCAAGTCGCGCCGTTTACTCACAAGAGAGTGGAGAGGGCGGACCCGCGGTCATTCTTTTGACATTTTTGACAGCGCGAGGAGTTGAAAAAGAACAGAGAGGGGAGTCGAGAGAGAACCGCCGATCGGTACACAAGTGGTTGAGA
>JAWNLU010000481.1:0-27493 GCA_035042165.1 Drosophila kuntzei | reverse complement strand
AATGGCGCCCGAACGTAGAACACGACCTTACACACTACACAATGGCGCCCAAACGTAGGACCTGACCTGTATCCTTAGATTAGATACGAATACATAACATCTGTATATTCAATGCTTTGCAAATCTGCAAGTTATGGTTAGCTTCATAATTTTTGCCTAATGATATAATCCATCCATTTAGTTTTGTTTTCATTTTATTAAATAGATTTATATAACAGAGGTGAATTGATCTTGAGTTCAGAATTTCGTCTTTCGGAAATGCGATTTCAATTCGTATATTTAGGATTGGTCGACCAAAGCGAGTCAGTTCTCTGGATTCACATGCGCTTACGTTTTATAAAGTCTATACCAACTTTGCATTAGACTCGAATTTTCTTTTTGGAATCGCAGATTGCTAGAGTATCTTTAACAGTCTGACCAATGGAAAACTTCAGTTCAGTGTAAATTATCAATAGAATTTAATAAATATAGCATGAGAGATAACATTCAGGAAACATCGTGGTATATAGTTTGGAATGATTGGATTGGCTTAAATATTGGTTTGTAGTGAAGCGACGGAAATTATTTTGCTTTTATTTCTTTAAAGAGCACACATATAAATAGATTTATTTAAATATGGCTGTTCAGCATAGCACAGAAGATTTAATTGCGGCTATTCAGAACAGTGATCAATTCTGTGACATTTGTCACGAAGTTCTCAGTAGAGACGACCTTGCAGCAGTGACTCCTTGTAATCACACCTTTCACAATCGGTGCATTGTAGGACATTTACAAATTTCTAGAAAGTGTCCAGTTTGTAAACTAGATTGTTCTGTCAATCAGTTAACATATGCAAACAATTCATTGGCAGCAGAGATTCTTGACGCTACGGCGAATACGGAGAATCTTTCTGAAACAGTAGAGCAAGCTACAGTTTCGAATCCACAACAGACCACTTCTAAAATCAGAGGTCGAGGTGCAACTCCACGTCGAGGTATGCAGACCCGATCAATGAATCGATATCAGAAAGTTCCTCCAGTGGACAATTCTAAACGTCCAAATCAGGGAAACATGAATCGTGTCGAAATTCTTGATTTAGTTGAGACTGCGATGCAGTCGAGTCAGACTCAAATTGTTCAAAATTTGAGCTCTATTCTATCTGGCACAATAGAGAAAGCTATCAGTGCTCAGTTGGCAGTTTTACAGTTAGGACGAAGTGAACAAGGCTCACAACATCCTAGCTTAAGAACGAGTCCCAGATCTTTAAGTGATCTTCCCCAAATGTCTTCTGCAAATCGCAATGGCGTTGCCGAAAACATTTCAAACCAGACTAGACCCTCCTCTTCTATCAGAGCAGAGAAAGTGTCCAGCATTATTCAAAGCTGGCATATTAAATTCGATGGCGGTAGAGAAGGAATGCAAGCCCAAGATTTTCTATATAGAGTCCGCTCTTTAACCGAGCAGAACTTACAGGGCGATTATTTTCTTTTATGTGACCATTTGCACTTACTTTTTGTAGGAAGAGCAAATGAATGGTATTGGAGAGTACATCGTTCGAATCCTCGTTTCAACTGGGAATCATTCTGCGAAGAATTTCGTAAGAAATTCGAGGATACAGACGATGAAATGGATGTTTGGGAGATGATTAATTCTCGAAGACAAGGAGAACAAGAATCCTTCGAAGACTTCCAATTTGCGATTGAAAAATTAATTAGTCGATTGCAAAAGAACGTCTCTGAGCGTTCGCTCGTGAGAATCTTGATACATAATTCAAAGTCTATCTTGCGATATGAGTTGATGCATTTAGGCATTACTACATTGGCCAAACTTCGCGAAGAGATTCGTACCCATGAACAGTTTTGTAAATTGGTAAAAACAACCAAGCCTAAATTCGATCCTCGTTATCGTATTTCTGAATTTGAATGTGAGACAGAACAGCAGAGTTCTGAAGAAGTTTCAGCAATTCAACGCAAACAGATGATCTGTTGGAATTGTGATAAGCCAGGACATCGATTTGATGACTGCTTAGAACAACGCACAATCTTTTGTTACGGCTGTGGTGCGAAGAATACCTTTAAGCCGCAATGTATTTCTTGTAACCCCTCGGAAAACCGAGTACGGGATGCACAGGCCAAAAGCACCCTGTCGCATCCGAAACATTAACTTATGATCGTTATTCTCAGACCGATACAGACAAGCCTGACGATCTGAGTAAAACTACCAATTCTGACATAAATTTTCCCGGCAATGACAAACAAAATAATCCACAATTAGTACCCTTTCACGTTCGACTTGCTAATTACACAGCGGCCAGACAACGCATCTTCGCGGACGTGAACAGCATTTTCTTGAAGATAAAGCCTAGACGTTCCACTGTAAGGCTCAGAAGTTTTTGGAAGAAAATTAACACCACCCGGAAAAGACTTATTTCCGCAATATTTTGCAATTCAGACAACCGACTCTATACAGAACTGACTCTAGAGAACAATAAATATATGGCTCTCTTAGATTCAGGAGCTACAATCAGTTGTGTGGGCAATCAAGCAGCAATTGATCTCCAAAATAGTCCGAAATTTCAAAAATGTTCTGGTAGTATTAAAACAGCCAATAATTCAATATGTTCTGTAGTAGGGAAAATAGTGACTGAAGTCACGTATCGTGATATGACAAATCTTGTAGAATTCTTTATAATCCCAGACCTTAAACAGGATATTTACTTAGGTATTGATTTTTGGAAGGCATTTGGCCTACTAAATCATCTTATAAGTCCGTCCAAAAATATATCCGAATTAGATACTGGATTTGAGAATAGAGAAGACAATCCCACTATGCATATTTTGAGTGCTGCACAAACCCAAAGTTTGAATGCAGTTGTCGCTAAATTTCCATCTTATGAAAAAGAAGGATTAGGACGCACCTATTTAGCCACTCATAATATAGATGTTGGCAATGCTATTCCAGTAAAGCAACGACATTGGCCTGTATCACCAGCAATAGAAAAGCAAATGTTCGAAGAGGTGGACAGAATGTTAGCAATGGACATAATTGAAGAATCCAACAGTCCGTGGAGCAGCAATTGCGTACTAGTTCGACGAGGTGAGAAATTGCGTTTGTGTCTCGATTCGCGAGTGGTCAACAAATACACTCGCAAGGACGCATATCCTATTCCAATTATCGATGGCATCTTAAGCAGGTTGCCTCCAGCTCGATTTATAACCGGCCTTGACATGAAACATGCTTTTTGGCAGATTCCGCTCGATGATAATTCCAAGCAGTACACAGCGTTCACTATTCCTAACCGACCGTTATACCAATATAAGGTAATGCCTTTTGGTCTTTGCAACGCGCCTCAGACTCTATGTCGACTCATGGATAATGTGATACCCGCTAATCTGCGTACTAGAGTTTTTGTCTATTTAGATGACCTTCTTGTTTTGTCAGACGATTTCGAATCGCATATGATCCTTTTACAGGAAATCGCTCTTTACTTCCGCAAAGCGAATTTGACTATTAACATAGCTAAATCTAAATTCTGCATGCGAGAAATAAAGTACTTAGGATTCATCATAGGCGACGGTCAGCTGAAAACAGATCCAGGCAAGATAGACGCTATTAACAACTTTCCAGTCCCTTCCACAGTCAAGCAATTGAGAAGATTTCTAGGTCTTGCGGGCTGGTATCGTAGATTTGTGGAAAATTATGCTTCGCTTAGCGTTCCGCTTACTGAGCTGCTAAAGAAAAACAAAGCGCTCACTTGGAATGAAGCAGCAGATAATGCTTTTCAGGAGCTTAAAACTAGGTTAACTACAGCACCTATTTTGAGTTCTCCAAATTTTTCGAAACCCTTTCTTTTGTTGTGCGATGCTAGTTTACACGGCCTTGGCTGCGTCTTAGCACAAATAAACAAAGAAGGAGAAGAGTTACCGATTGCCTATATGTCTGTAAAGCTAACAAAAGCACAACAGAATTATACGGTGACAGAGCTCGAATGTTTAGCAGTGATAAAGGGCATAGCCAAATTTCGCGCTTATATTGAAGGACAAGAATTTACGGTGGTCACGGACCATGCTTCGTTAAAATGGCTTATGAATCAGAAAGACCTTTCAGGACGATTAGCTCGTTGGGCGATCAAACTACAGGGCTTTTCTTTTCAAATTCTCCATCGCAGCGGTTCGCAAAACGTAGTAGCAGATGCGCTGTCTCGACGTGATGAAATAACCGTTGATGAGTTCGACATTTTAGGTCCAATAGTAGATCTCAAGTCGAAAGAGTTTAGCTCTCAAGAATATCTAGACTTAATTCAGCGTATACAGCAGAATCAAGACAAATTGCCAGATTTAAAAATAGTTGACGGGTTTGTTTATAAACGAACCGAACACGCAACTGGTGATCAAGCTCAAGAATTCAATTCGTGGAAACTTTGGATTCCGTCTGGAATAGTTAAAGTGGTTTTATTTCAAGCTCATGATGCCCCAAATGCAGCTCACTGTGGAACTGCAAAGTTGATAGAGAAACTAAAAAGATATTTATTTTGGCCAAGAATGGTAGCCCAGATCAGAAAATATGTTTCTGATTGTTCGATATGCAAGTCCACAAAAAGCCCAAATATTGTTTTACGACCACCAATGGGTAAGCCAATGGTATCCGAAAGACCTTTTCAAAAATTATATATGGATTTGTTAGGACCTTATCCGAGATCGAAGAGCGGTAACATAGGCATTCTTATAATCGTTGATCATAATACCAAATTTCACTTTTTGCATCCTCTTAAGAAGTTTACCTCGAATCGAATATGCGACTATCTAGAGAACTATTTGTTTTACACGTTCGGAGTACCCGAAGTTATATTGACTGATAATGGTTCCCAATTTCGCTCTGCAAGTTTTGAGGCATTTCTTACTCGTTTTGGAGTATCTCACATTTGTACGGCCATCTACTCACCGCAGGCGAATGCTAGTGAACGATTGAACAGATCCGTCATAGCTGCTATTCGAGCATATATCGGATCTGATCATGGCAATTGGGACACAAATTTGAACGAGATTAGTGGAGCTTTACGAGCTTGTGTTCATCGTAGCACAGGGTTCTCTCCATATTTTCTGACCTTCGGCCAAAACATGGTTTTGCATGGAAAGGATTATCAACTACTACGTAAACTTAATCTTTTGTCTGACGATACTTTATTAAAGCAGCAAGATGCTTTACAAATTGCAAGAAGCAAGGCAAAAGAAAATGTATCTTCAGCGCATGAAGTTAACGCTCGCAAATATAATTTACGCAGTAGAACTGTTCAATTTAAAGTAGGAGACATAGTCTATGCACGCAATTTTGCTCAAAGTAATGCCGCTAAGAAATTTAATGCGAAACTTGCACCAGTTTTCATGACGGCAAAAGTAAAACGCAAAGTAAGCCCCGCATACTATGAGCTCATGGACGATTCAGGGAAAAATTTAGGTATATATCATCTGAAAGACATTCAGAGTAGATAAGTTTTGGAAACTGTTCTCTTTTTCTGTTACTGACTTCTCGGGTGAGACTCTCGTAGCAGTAACTGTGGGTGTAGTGACCAGTTTCGTATGCGTAATATTTTTATATGACATTTGAATCAACTTGGCAGCATAACTGTAACGGCTCAGCAATTTTAATTGCACACACTGCTTTGTGTGCAGATCAACATCCGCCCTGCTTCATATTATCATGTTTACTGCTTGCGGAAGAAGATCTGTACTGCTTGCATACTGCACTTCTTACTGCACAGCTTGCACGAAAGCGCACTGTTATCAGCAGAACACACGGCCACCGCTGCTATTAAGTTGGTTTTCTCTTTCTTATCTTCTCTTTCTTATGTTGTTCTTATCTTTGCTAATTTGCATACTGAGTGCCCGATCGATTCCCTTATGTCACCTTGGATAAGTTCGGCTAAATCATACGATTTAACCGTTCGTATCAATCGTCGCCCACGCTTTGAGGTAAATTCTGGTCGAGCTTAGCTAATTAGCTGCCGATCGTATTTACCAGAGAACATTGAGCGAGCGTCTCTTGTGCAAAGCACAACGCTATACGCAGAACGTTAAAGAAATTTTCATTAAATTCACGTGCAGTGACGTAACACTCATTTGAGTGAGAAAAAATATTAAGAAGTGACGATTTTCCCGGATTTTCATCCCGGATTGTGACTCCGAAGTTTATTCCGGATTTTCTTTTCCCTGCGTGGGAACAAAATTGATTTTCTGTGCCTTTCAACAACTTAAGCCAGGTATGTGAGTGGAGGTACAGTGATACCTATACTAAAGTGTTCTTTTTCGACAGTGCCCAGTGCCAGTGCTTTTAGTTCAAGTTTACGTTGGAATTTGTAATTCAATCGAATGATTACATTTCAACTATAAACTGATTTAATGTTTTTACATTAAAAAGCGCTGCATCGGCCGTACAGAGCCCAGCTCCGGCCCGAATCCCCATGGGATATATTTCTGAGCGGTAGATCGCTTTTTGGATTGTGCTGCTGCTGTATTGATTGGTTGCTGATTTCGTCACCGTGGAAAGTGAAAAGTTGCTGTTCTGTTCTTCTGAGATGCTGCAAGGATTTGACACTGCCGAGCGCCTTTTTCTTTAGTTTCCCAAATCTGTGCTAGGCATACATACTTTAAAACAATGTAAAGTGGAAACATATTAGATTCAGAATATTGTAAATTTCTATACAAACAGTGCTGTGCACTTAAATATGTCCACTCAGTGGTGCTCTTCAAAAGAAATAAGAAAGCTAAATTTAACGTAAAGATTTATCAAATATCATTTTTATTTAAATGAATATTCAAAAATTGCTGAAAAGAAAAATTGTATAACATAATCATTTGTTTATTGCTGAAAGAAAAAAAATAGAGAATCATGTAAGAGAGCCCACAAAATAAATTATAGTATGTATGTAGGGTTATGATCTTATTATTATTTTTTTTAATACGTATTATGGTTAGCCACATCGTCATCTTGAGCTCAACGACGGCAGTGCTTGGTGAGTCCTAAGTCTTGGTAAAAATGTTTCTATCTTTTGAATCATAATTACATACATACAATATATTTTATTAGCTCTTATCCCCATTTGCATTAGTAAACCTATATCGATTGACATAATCAAATATATATAGATTTCTATCAATCTCTATATAGATATAATATTAGAATTTTATTTCTTTTTTTATATTAACTTGCTTGTTTTGGTTGAAATTATATAATTATCAGCACATGCATTAGACTTACATACTTAGAAAAAAAATTTGATTGATTATGAAGACAAATTAATGAATAATGATTATAAATAAATATGTTTAGAATTAACTATAATACAATAAATATGTTTGACATTTCTGAAATCATGAAAGTTTAGTTCGTTTTTAAAAATCCGTCGCCGATCAACATTCCAATGCCGATCCAAATCTAAGTAGTAGCGAGAGTTACTATAGGGGCAATTCCAAAATTTATAATAGATATTGCCAAGGTAGGGAGGGTATAGAATAGGGTATAACTTACATCAAAATACCCTACAACCCAACTATACACCATTAATGTCTGTCTGTTAATATCTAGTCCGTATCATATTTTCATTCCCCTTTCTGTATTCCGCTTTTTGTTGCATAGTGCACTTTAATTTGTTGAAGTGTGTGTACGCCACCATAGGAGGAGGAAGAACCCCGCCCCATCCGTCGAGCTGAGTCTAGGCTAAGCAAGAAGTGCACGCACCCGAATCCTATGTGGCCATGGCTGATCATACCCGACGTTAGTCAGATTCCTTTAGAATCTGCTGGGTATTAGAAACGCCGCACGACTACACCCCTTGGACGCTACACAATGGCGCCCGAACGTAGAACACGACCTTACACGCTACAAATGCTATCTCAAACTATATTTCACTACTTCTAGAAGAATCCCTCAGTGGATAGATTAATCATCTGCCCATTCTTTTTGACCTATAATCTCCTACGAGTCCGCTCATGACTCCAAAATGACCATGTATGCCCCTGCGAGTCTGCAAAATAAAGGAATATCCAAAATGACTCCCAGCTTCTAAGAAAACTAACATAAAATTAGCCTTATTAAAATAACTAACAAACTATTCAAACTTACAACACAACACCTGCCATAGACTAAATAAATAAATCCAAAGCACTATAAAACTATCTCCCGACCTACCTTAACAACCTAAAACTATACTAAACTTTCTCAATAAATAAACTGAAACATATGCTAAACAACCCCTAGATAGATTATAATATAACTGATTTCTCCCTAACTATGCGTGTTCTTGCGAGAGGCAAGCTTATGCTTGTTGGGTAGAAGAGGCAACCTTCATTTCGATTACTGGGAACCTTGTCTTTTCTAAAAGACACGAGTGGCCTAAGTGAATGAACCCCTCAACAAAGACTTTCTGAGTCACCTGAGACTATGCACTCGCATAATAATTCCCCTCTCCTGAGAATATTACCACAAATAAGACAAATTAAAACAAATTAAAATAAATAAATACTAATGAATTAATTAATAATATACAAACTCACAATGCTATCTCAAACTATATTTCACTACTTCTAGAAGAATCCCTCAGTGGATAGATTAATCATCTGCCCATTCTTTTTGACCTAAAAGCTCCTACGAGTCCGCTCATGACTCCAAAATGACCATGTATGCCCCTGCGAGTCTGCAAAATAAAGGAATACCCAAAATGACTCCCAGCTTCTAAGAAAACTAACATAAAATAAGACTTATTAAAATAACTAACAAACTATTCAAACTTACAACACAACACCTGCCATAGACTAAATAAATAAATCCAAAGCACTATAAAACTATCTCTCGACCTACCTCAACAACCTAAAATACTACCCTAAACTAAACTATCTCAATAACTAAACTGACACATATGCTAAACAACCCCTAGATAGATTATAATATAACTGATTTCTCCCTAACTATGCGTGTTCTTGCGAGAGGCAAGCTTATGCTTGTTGGAGGGTACCTTCATCTTCGAGTACTGGGAGCCTTGTCTTTTCTAAGGACACGAGTGGCCTAGGCGAACGAGCCCCTCAACAAAAACAATCCTAGTCACCTAAACTATGCTCCTTGACACCCCTATACCCCTCCAAATAACACTACATGCCATTGAATGCCATGGCCCGTGAAGCAAACGATCGTGTCCTCAGATCATCAAAAAATCGTCAATATGATGCTAACCGTGCAATACTCATGAATTGGAGGTTATGTCGGACTCCTCACATAAGGATGATCGGGAATTCAACTCGGTGGGCGCTGTTTCTACTCTCGAGCGTGGATCCCATACCAAGTCAGTCCCTACTGATAAAACATCATTGAAACGCGGTAGCAGTGAGCCTGCTAACGCAATAACCAAATCAAGTCGTAACCATTCAGATTCTGAAGCTCCCCTCAGCCTGAATCTTCTGAAGCCGGAATGCTAACGGAATTCTCAACTTGCAATGACACTGACTCTGACTCAGGGAGCACTGTGCGGGGTGAAGTGAAATTCTCGTCTCTGTCGCCTTCCAGTCTATCCAACCTAAAACGTATGTCAACCTCTACCAATCGCTACTCCATCCTCGACAATGAGTCTGTGAACAATATCAATATGAAGAGTATTCGTGAACCGGTAGTTGCGTCGGATCCCAATCCTCGTGTTTTCCAGCCCCCACCCGTTATTATCAGTGACGTCTCTGATTTCAATTCTTTATGCCCCGGTTAGACGAGAGTTTTTTCACCGACACTTTTTGCTGAAAAGCTGTCAGTTGTCGTGTGAACACACAAAATTTGACAGCGTCGGTCAAAAACCGATGCTCACCGATGGAAATAGAACACGTCCTATTTCATCGGTTGATTTGCGTGCCATTCACATAAAAACGTAAACATTGTATTTTGTTGGTATTTTTTGGTGCTATTTGCAAAAATAAGAAGTAAATTGTGTAAAATGTCGACAAAAGTAAGTATTAAAAAGATAATTTTCATAAAATATTATATTATATATTAAATTTAAACTATTTTACAATATTTTAGAAGATTTTTGTGGAGCCCGGAGTCAATAAACATGTTGATTGATGCTTATGAGCAGCATCCCAATCTATACTATCCGAGGAATCCACTATACCACAACAAGCACTGCCGCGGCGAATCTCCCAACTTAATTCTTGAGCAAATGCGGAAAGTTTTCAAACAAATTCAAGTTGCCGAAATTAAAACCAAGCTTGGAACACAGCGGAGCCAATACCTAGTGCACCTAAAAAGCAGGCAAGCTGCAACTCCAAAAGTGGAATGGGGACCGATGAAATGGTGAAGCATTTCTGGCTCGATAATTTGGAGTTTCTGAAGCCATATTTTAAAATTAAAGAAAAAAGAACTTCAAATTTTGATGTGAGTATAGTTTGCAAATTTATATGTTTACAAGTGTGCATAAAATTAACATGAACATACATATTTTCCACAGATTTTCAACGAGTCAGTCACATCGGACTCGCACGATTTAATCGCAGAAGAGTCTCAGCTTGAAACTTCCAGCTGCTCAAGCAAGATTGTTGGAGAGTCTGCTTTATCTGCCGAAAGCGTTTTAAAGACCGCGAGTGATGTGTTGGGCGAAATCTGACAGAAGAATGAAAACTCCATACATAATATGGAGATTCTCATTCCGCGGTCGTTTTGCGTCCAGTGTAACTCGGCCTATAATATAGTGAATAGTAATCAAAAGATATGTAATGAAATTAAACTTGTGATTAATGAATAAATCAATTTATTTTTTAAAAATTGATCTTTTTAATTGCATCTGCCTGCCAAGAAACAGCTCCAGTGGTGTTAAAGAACTTTGCACGATTCTCGGCTGTTCCGCGCTTCTATTGCCGACTGCTGCAAGGCCTGTTAAGAGCTGGTTAGAGCGCCACTCTCCTGGAGTAAATTCCAGTTCGTCCGTGTTCCCCTTATCGATACCCTTGATGAAGTGTGTCTCACGAGTCTTTAGAAAATTGTGCAAGATGCATGCCACATACACAATTTTTTCAACTTTTTCGGCACTCAAGTTGATTGTTATTTGGAACACTCGAAAACGATTGCATTCTCAACTACACGCCGTGCCCTGCTCAAGCGATAGTTAAAAATTTTATTTTTAGTTGATCTTCGCTTTCGATGAGGATTCATCAACCACCTTTGGAGCTTAAAAGCTTCATCTGCAATGATGACAAATGGCAGCTTATCACCATTCTCTTCAAATTCTCTTTCAGGCGGTATGTTGAGCATCTTCTGTTATATTGCATTGGAAAGCAATGAGGCGTTGGGCCTACTTCTAAATCCACCATTCAAGGAGTTGCTTTTTTTATCGGTCTACTATATCATATAGCTGTCATAGGAATGAATGATCGGTCGAAAATCAAGTTTTAGTATGAAAAACTTTATTGTTTTTTGAGATATGTAAACTTCTTTGTTTTGTGAGAAACTTATCTAAACTGACAGCATATGCATCGGGGCTAGGCTTATATATCTTGAACTAAGTTTGTTCAAATCGGAAAACTGTATCATATAGCCTTCATTGGAAGAATTAGTTGAAAACTTAATACACAACACTGCAAGCGCATCTAAGTGCCTATGTTCTGGGTATTTTACAGTCGATTAAACAAAATATTTTTTCATACTATGTACGAGCGAAGCGAGCAGGGGTGGAGCCCCCTTGTTTTCATTTTGCAAAGTTCACTAAAAATTTCACTAAAAATGTCTTATTTTTTGAACCAGTTGTCGGATTTGGACGATTAAGGTATCATTCGTATTTTTGATAAGAATAAGAATTTGAATACGAATTTTACCAAAATCTCCAACGACTCCATCCGCTGCAATCATTTAAAATTTTGCACCCCCCACTTACACCCCCCTATCTAATGAACCATTTGAGATATCAAAGTCTTAGTATGCATTTTTCTAAGTTAAGACTATACCTTTCGATCGGTATATAACTCGATCTGCTCGGACATTTTCCATTCTTCATGTATAATATTGTTAGTCACTTTTGCACACTACGTGGTGCTTTCGTTACTAACGCGGACTGCCGTCCTCTATTGAAGCCTCTATTTTTAAGCCTTTATTTTTAATTTAAACCTAAGGTAAAGCTCGGATATCATTGGGTTGTGATCTGGACTTTCGCTGTGTTAAAACTTCGCCCTTCAGATCAGAGATCTACCTTGTTTTGGCTTTTGATTTATTTTTTATTTTCATATTGATCTGTTTGGGTTTTTCCCCATTCTTTGCAACAAATGTTGGATCAATTATTAATTTTGTATTCCCCAGACTTAATGATTTAATCATTTTTATACCCGATACTTAAAAATTAAGTAAAAGGGTATATTGTATTCGTGCAAATGTGCGTAACAGGCAGAAGGAGGAGTGGCAGACCCTATAAAGTATATATATTCTTGATCAGCATCAACAGCCGATTCGATATAGCCATGTCCGTCTGTCCGTCCGTCCGTCCGTCTGTCCGTCTGTCGGTCCGTGTGAGCGCCTAGATCTCAGAGACTATAAGGGGTAGAGCAACCAAATTTGGTACACAGACTTCTATAAACCCCACGCAGATCAAGTTTGTTTTAAATTTTCGATTGGACCACTATATCATATAGCTGCCATATGAACGATCGGTCGAAAATCAAGTTTTAGTATGAAAAAATCTTTTGTTTTCTGAGATATCTCAACCAATCTTACGGAATAAGTATCTGAATTGGTTCTTTACATACTGACCAAAGTTGGTTCAAATCGGTCAACTATATCATATAGCTGTCATAGGATCGATCGGTCGAAAATGAAGTTTTAGTATGAAAAACTCTTTTGTTTTCTGAGATATCTCAACCAAACGGACAGAATATGCATTATAGTTAATTTTATATATCCCGACCGAAATTGGTTCAAATCGGTCCACTATATCATATAGCTGCCATAGAACCGATTTGTCGAATTTCAAGTTTTAGTATGAACAACTTTTTTGTTTATTACGATATCTTAACCGATTTTACAGAATATGCATATAAGTTGGTTTTATACATCCTGAACAAAATTGGTTAAGATCGGTCTACTATATCATATATCTGTCATAGAAAGAATTGGTCGATAATTAAGAATTAGGGTGAAAATTGTTGTTGTTTCTGGAGATTTGTCAATCTGGAGAGTTTCTAGAGATTCTGTCTATCACTCGCTTATTATGAATATAATTTAGTCTTATGCGTCCTGAATGAATTTGGCTTTAATAGGTTCACTATATCATATAGTGGCCATTGTAACAATCAGGGCGGATGCCCTTTTCTATATTTTAGGAATATTCAATATAAAATAAATGTTTTGTCGAATATCTGTTCGGGTAGTTATTACTTTAAAGTAGTTTTCTGGGGGTAACTTTGTTTGCATATATCATTATAAACTTCGAGTTTTTATATCTTTAGAATCAAAAATTCGGAAAATACTTTATATATATTCAAAGAAGTAACGGGTATCCTACAGTCGGGAGCTCGACTGTAGCCTTTCCGACTAGTTTTAAGTTCAATTAGGCGTTTGAATTTGAATGTAACGGCCGTCGTCTCAGGCATGCACGCGACAGCGATTGGTTACACAACACTGCCGAGCGAAAGCTCCGAGTTGAAGAGCGAAAGCTGTGGTGAGTTGTGTAACCGACGCTAGCGCGTGGCTTAGCGACGAAGGAGTCGGGAGTGTCGATCGGAGAGTGAAAGGGAGCAGACGGCACGAATTGGTGCGTCTACTGAGAAAAACGTAAGTGTGTCCAGGGACGGATCGCTAGGGCTCCTTAGTACAGTGCAGCAGGGCACGCGTAGAATAAGCAATAGATCATAATTCTCTAAATAAACTGTAAATACTTTAACCAAACCGAACCGCCTTTTCACTTATAACTAACTTATCCTGTTAAATAACCCGTAGTACTAGGACGAGGAATCGCTCCCGTCGCCGTGTGAACAATCCCGGCATCCCGTAGAATTTGTTGTAGTACTAGGACGAGGAATTGCTCCCGTTGCCGTGTGAACAATCACGGCACTTCGTAGAATTCTTGTAGTTACGATAGTGGCTGTGGAGCGTCAGGGTGAGCACCATGCGCTGCTCCTGGTTGGATCGAAACGTTCCACAAACGAACACATCTTTACGTGCGTGTGGTGGTAGTTGGAAACTTCTTTACAATGCGTTAATTATAATGAGCTTTATCATTTATTTTCAAGCAATCTATCTCTCTTCCCCTTATTAAAGCGGAAACCTGCCGGACAAATGTTGACGAGACAGGTGTCAGAACTGATGGCGATTAATTATAATGAGCTTTATCATTTATTTTCTCTCTTCCCCTTATCAAAAAAAAACTTCTTTACAAAGTAAAAGTATAGTTTTAAAGAGTTTTCCTGCCCCAAAATTTCTGATATCCCATTTTGTGACGAACGATATTAAATTTAATACATAAATTATTTAAAAACTAGCTTTCAAATTGTTCTTGTAAATTAGATATGAAATTTTTAATTTGGAGTTTAGGGCGTTCAAGGGGGCGCGGCAAAATTCTAAAACAAACTTGATCTGCTTGCAATATAGATGAACCTGCATACCAAGTTTGGTGTCTCTAGCTCTTATAGTCTCTAAGATCTCGATTTTCATACAGACGGACGGACAGATTGGCATGGCTATATCGACTCGGCTGTTGATGCTGATCAAGAATATATATACTTTATGGGGTCTGCCACGCCTCCTTCTGCCTGTTACATACATTCCAACGAAACCATTATACCCTTTTTTGCCCATTTTAAATGGGCACAGGGTATAAAAACTAATACTAATGAAATGTTTAATACTATACAAACTCACAATGCTGTCTCAAACTATATTTCACTACATTTTAATTGTTATTTAAATTAAACAATCAATTTGTGTTTAAATACAACAACAAATAGCATACCAAGCATTCTGTTTTGCATTGTGGAGTTGCATTCGTCTGCTTATATTTTGTTTTTGTATTTTTATTCTTTGCCTATTTCTATTTCGCGCTCTAGCTCTCTGTTCTTTAACGCGCTCTCTCTTTTATTCTCTCTCAAACGCGCTCTAACCATTGTTGTTGGTGTTGGCCGCGCTGTTCCGTTTCCACAGTGTTTAGATTCCGTTGTGCTTCGGTCGTCGCGCTCGCGCTTTCTGTTTGTGCCTATTGTTGTTGTTGTTGTTTGTAAGTACAAATCAGCATCTGTAGCGTTTAACCCTTGTGGGCCTTATACTATTTTATTTTAAACTGACATCTCTTCATACTTTTCGCGCTCTAAATATTTCGCAGTAAAATTTTTAATTTTATTTTCTGTATCCTTTTACATACTTTTATTAAATAAAAGTCTCTTTTTTTATAATGGCTGTCTGCTACAATAAAAATTGCCAGGTGCGAAAAAATGTTAAGACGGGCTTTGTTTGCTGCTGGCTGTGTGATAATATATCACATGAAAAATGTGCGGGTCTTAATGGCCGAATTGTCGACCTGATTCAGTCTAAATCAGGTATAAAGTGGACATGTGAATCTTGTAGGGATGTTGAAAGGGACATGATGGAATTCATGAGACAGACTAAGCTAGGCTTTGCGGATCTTTTCGGACGGTTTAAAACGCTGTTCGATTGTTTCTCAGCTTTGGATACCAATTTTAAAGGTATGAATCTCTTGAATGAGTCTCCAAAGCGTAAAAAGGCAAATTGTAGACTGTCAGTTGGCCCTAATGAACTTTCATTACCTGCACACATATCCACTATGTCCGCTCCTGAGTTAATAAACTTGTCATCCCCATCTCCTAATACGACTGTCAGTGGGGACGAAAACATCGCTATTTCAATGGATGTTGTTCCTACTGACGCCGAAGAAAATTCAGATTCAGTGATTGTTAGCACTGTTTTTGCCAATCGACAAGATAGTGCTGACATTTCAACTGTCTCAATATGTTCTTATGGTCAATCAACTAATGCAGTAGCATCTGTTGATGTTATTGCTGCTGTTGATAAAAAGACTCTCGCGTCTTGGAAAAATTAAAATTTTCTTATCTTCGGTAAATATTGTCGTTCAAAATAAGTGTTCCTGCCGATCAATTCAACAAAATTTGTTGAAAAGAATTCTGGCCTGATCACTTAATTGTAAAGGAATACACTGTGAAAAAGAGAAATCGGATTCCGATTACACTGCCTTCTTCAACTTCTACAGCTGTTAATTCTGGTCAACCTCAAGTAGTTTCTGATATCACAAAAAACTAACATCCTCCCTCTCTCTAGGTTATCAGAATGTAAGAGGTCTTCGTAGTAAACTTAGTAATCTATACTTAAATAGTCTTTCTTTTCATTTTAATGTCGTGGCCTTTTCTGAAACATGGTTAAGCCTGACATTCTTAATTCTGAAATTCTTTCTAACAAATTTTCATCTATAGAAAAGATCGTAGTCCACGTATTGGGTGTGGTGTGCTTATTGCTGTTGATGCTGATTTATCTTCGGAAGTAGTAGTAATTGATAGTTCTATGGATATTAATTTGTTGCTGTTAAGATTAGTATTTCTGGATGTAGCCTTTATATTACTTGCTCTTATGTCCCACCTTCCTCGGATAACTCTGTCTATTCTATGCATTCTACTGCTATTTATTCTGTTTTATCTTGCTTTCTGATGTGATTTTCTAGTGGTTCTTGGCGATTTTAACATCGCTGTAGCAAATTGGATTGCTTGCCCCGATTCAAGCGTGCTGACTTCCACGATCCATCATGATTTTCTCGATATTATATTTGGGATGTCATTGTGTCAGGTTAATGATACTCCAAATTCTCTTCATAGAATGCTAGATCTTATTTTTGTTTTGGATCCCTGTGTTGTTTCCATCTCTCGAACTGATCCTATATCTGTTCCGGAAGACCCATATCATCCGACTTTGGAGGTGTTGATAGATTTGCCAGTCTGCTCACCTAGTTCACGAAATGAACCTTTGAAGAAGGCTCGCCAATTTCGGAAAACCGACTTTTCAAAGCTTTCTCGGCTCTTATCCCAGACTGACTGGTCCAGGCTGTACAGTTGCTCGGACTTGGATAGTGCAATCAAGATTTTTTATTCTACTTTAAATAAGTTACTTGATATTTGTGTTCCCGTCGCATGTAGGTCTAATAAACCTGTCTGGTTTACACGAGAATTAACAAACTTGAAAAATAGGAAGTCAAGATTGATAAGAAGTTCAAGGAAACTGGCTCTTTCTTGGATCTATCTCGTTATTTGATTGCTCGATCCAATTTCTCCATTCTTAACAGCCAATGCTATAAGGATTACCTTAGGAGTTGTGGACTGTGGTTCGACTGATCCGAAAAGGTTTTATACTTGTGAATGCAAAGCGTAAATCTTCAACACTTCCATCCTCCGTGTTTTTCGAAGAAGACAGCTGACTCGATCAGGCCATATTTGCCGAATTTTTTCAAACTACATATACCGTTCAAAATGATCAATTGAGATCCTATCCTTATCGTGTAAATGTATCTAATTGCATTTTTTCCAAACTACATATACCGTTCAAAATGATTAATTGAGATCCTATCCTTATGGTGTAAATGTATCTAATTGCATTTTTGGACCTCTGATTACTGAAAGCTCGCTATTAAGTGATCTTAGGGCCCTAAAACCCGTATTTTCTCCAGGTCCAGATGGAGTACCTGGGTGTGTGCTTAGGTACTGCGCTGATGGTCTATTGAAACCCTTGTATAATTTATTTAAGTTTTCTGTGGAGTTAAGTTCTTTTCCTAATATTTGGAAAGAATCATTTATCATTCCTCTCCATAAAAAAGGAAACAAGTCAAATGTTAGTAACTATAAAGGTATTTCTAAGTTGTCTGCTATTCCTAAAACTTTAAAATAACTAACAAACTATTCAAACTTACAACACAACACCTGCCATAGACTAAATAAATAAATCCAAAGCACTATAAAACTATCTCCCGACCTACCTCAACAACCTAAAATACTACCCTATACTAAACTATTTCAATAACTAAACTGACACATATGCTAAACAACCCCTAGATAAATTATAATATAACTGATTTCTCCCTAACTATGCGTGTTCTTGCGAGAGGCAAGCTTATGCTTGTTGGGGGGTACCTTCATCTTCGAGTACTGGGAACTTTGTCTTTTCTAAAGACACGAGTGGCCTAGGCGAACGAGCCCCCCCACAAAAACAATCCTAGTCACCTAAACTATGCTCCTTGACACCCCTATACCCCTCCAAATAACACTACATGCCATTGAATGCCATGGCCCGTGAAGCAAACGATCGTGTCCTCAGATCATCAAAAAATCGTCAATATGATGCTAACCGTGCTATAGCTCATGAATTGGAGGTTATGTCGGACTGATGATACGGAATTCAACTCGGTGGGCGCTGTTTCTACTCTCGAGCGTGGATCCCATACCAAGTCAGTCCCTACTGATAAAACATCATTGAAACGCGGTAGCAGTGAGCCTGCTAACGCAATAACCAAATCAAGTCGTAACCATTCAGATTCTGAAGCTCCCCTCAGCCCTGAATCTTCTGAAGCCGGAATGCTAACGGACTTCTCAACTTGCAATGACACTGACTCTGACTCAGGGAGCAGTGTGCGGGGTGAAGTGAAATTCTCGTCTCTGTCGCCTTCCAGTCTATCCAACCTAAAACGTATGTCAACCTCTGCCAATCGCTATTCCATCCTCGACAATGAGTCTGTGAACAATATCAATATGAAGAGTATTCGTGAACCGGTAGTTGCGTCGGATCCCAATCCCCGTGTTTTCCAGCCCCCACCCGTTATTATTAGTGACGTCTCTGATTTCAATTTTTTATGCCCCGGTCAGACGAGAGTTTTTTCACCGACACTTTTTGCTGAAAAGCTGTCAGTTGTCGTGTGAACACACAAAATTTGACAGCGTCGGTCAAAAACCGATGTTCACCGATGGAAATAGAACACGTCCTATTTCATCGTCCTATAAAAACGTAAACACTGCACTTTTTTGGTATTTTTTGGTGCTATTCGCAAAAATAAGAAGTAATCAAATTGTATAAAATGTCTACAAAAGTAAGCATTAAAAAGATAATTTTCATAAAATATTATAATATATATTTAATTTAAACCCGGAGTCAATAAACATGTTGATTGATGCTTATGAGCAGCATCCCAATCTATACGATCCGAGGAATCCACTATACCACAACAAGCACTGCCGCGGCGAATCTCCCAACTTAATTCTTGAGCAAGTGCGGAAAGTTTTCGAACAAATTCAAGTTGCCGACATTAAAACCAAGCTTGGAACACTGCGGAGCCAATACCTAGTGCACCTAAAAAAGCAGGCAAGCTGCAACTCCAAAAGTGGAATGGGGACCGATGAAATGGTGAAGCATTTTTGGCTCGATAATTTGGAGTTTCTGAAGCCATATTTGAAAATTAAAGAAAAAAGAACTTCAAATTTTGATGTGAGTATAGTTTGCAAATTTATATGTTTACAAGTGTGCATAAAATTAACATGAACATACATATTTTCCACAGATTTTCAACGAGTCAGTCACATCGGACTCGCACGATTTAATCGCTACAGGTCTCAGCTAGAAACTTCCAGCTGCTCAAGCAAGATTGTTGGAGAGTCTGCTTTATCTGCCGAAAGCGTTTTAAAGACCGCGAGTGATGTGTTGGGCGAAATCAGACAGAAGAAGCGCAAGTTCCAGCCTGATGTCGATTCGTTTGGGGAGCTTGTAAAATCGGAGATGAAGAGAATTTAAGACCCCAAGAAGCGCATGGAAATGCGAATGAAAATTCTCCAAACATTCAACGACAACTATTAGTCGATTTAATCTACAAGAAGGGCTTGTTACACTGGAAGCGAAACGACCGCGGAATGAAAACTCCATACATAATTTATATGGAGATTCTCATTCTGCGGTCGTTTTGCGTCCAGTGTAACTCGGCCTATAATATAGTGAATAGTAATCAAAAGATATATAATGAAATTAAACTTGTGATTAATGAATAAATCAATTTATTTTTTAAAAATTGAACTTTTTAATTGCATCTGCCTGCCAAGAAACAGCTCCAGTGGTGTTAAAGAACTTTGCACGATTCTCGGCTGTTCCGCACTTCTATTGCCGACTGCTGCAAGGCCTGTTAAGAGCTGGTTAGAGCGCCACTCTCCTGGAGTAAATTCCAGTTCGTCCGTGTTCTCCTTATCGATACCCTCGATGTAGTGTGTCTCACGAGTCTTTAGAAAATTGTGCCAGATGCATGCCGCATACACAATTTTTTTAACTTTTTCGGCACTCAAGTTGATTGTTATTTGGAACATTCGAAAACGATTCGACAATATCCCAAATGCATTCTCAACTACACGCCGAGCCCAGCTCAAGCGATAGTTAAAAATTTTATTTTCAGTTGTTGTTCGCTGTCGATGAGGTTTCATCAACCACCTTTGGAGCTTAAAAGCTTCATCTGCCATGATGACAAATGGCAGCTTATCACCGTTCTCTTCTAATTCTCTTTCAGGCGGTATGTTGAGCATCTTCTGTTCTATTGCATTGGAAAGCAATGAGGCGTTGGACCTATTTCTAAATCCACCATTCAAGGAGTTGCTTTTTTTTATCGGTCCAATATATCTTATAGCTGTCGTAGGAATGATCGGTCGAAAATCAAGTTTTAGTATGAAAAACTTTATTGGTTTTTGAGATATGTTAACCAAACTGGCATTGGCATTGGCATTGGTATTTGCTGAAGATTGGGATCAGATTGAGGGGTAATGAAAGTAATTAGGCGCTCAGTATCCTCTAGCTCATAGTTAAGAAAGAGGAGTTCCCGAGTGATGTCTTTCATTTGATCAGCTGTCATGCGAAATCGGAATCTGAAAGTTCGATCAGTAGAATCAGGGTTATATGGGAGTCGAGAGCGAAGCTTGCTTATTCTTTGTAAAAGAGCTTGCATTTTATAAGTTAGCTCTTGAAGGTTAGGAAGAGGACGAGTTCTTGTAGTTGTTATGGGTAATGGGCCCATGTATTGTTGTAATGGTCTAATATATTTGTCAAGTTGTTGGACATATCTGGGGCGACTTCGCGCAAGTCGATATGGAACATATGGAGTAATTAATAGTCTTTTGGCTTCAATATTAAAGTGTTGGCTTAATCTTTGGGCATAGTTGGTTGAAAATTTGTCATATGTTTCTTCAATTGAGCTGATTTTAAGATCATTGTGAATTGTGTCATTACTGGTGAATAGTGGGGGATTAGTTATTGTTCTAAGTGTAGTATTTTGGAAAGTGATAACTTTGTTAATTTGCGTTTGACTGGAGAGAGAGCCCCAAACTGGAAGTGCATAATGCCATAGTGGTGCTATAAGTTGTTTATAGAGCATGGTTTTGCATTCAATTGGGAGCTTACTATCCTTTTTAATCAGCCAATGGAGCTGTGATCTACGTGATTTTAGTTTGGTAATCAGGGAAGAAACATGTTTGCAAAAATTGAGTTTTTTATCGAGGTTAACACCCAAGTAGGGGTGTGAATTTTGGTTTTCAATGGTTTGGCCCATGAGTTTTGGTGAGAGTCTGGGAATTCCAAGTTCACTTTCGTCTCTGAGAGAGTAAAGGACATGAGCTGTTTTACTGGCGTTAATCTTGATACACCATTTATTGGTCCACGTGGAAATGGCATCTAGAATGGTTTCAACTTGCCGTATGGCAATAGTGGCTGATTCAGCAGCAGACATGACAACTGTGTCATCAGCATATGTGGCAAGGAGAGCTGTTGTATTAAGTGGAGGATTAATTAGGATTTGCTCTGGAGTGGGAAGATCTGCAGTGTAGACTGTGTATAGCACCGGGCCTAGGACGCTGCCTTGTGGGACACCTGCCATAATATATTTAGGGGTTGATCTGGCTCCTTTATGGGATTCGACCATGAAGGATCGATTTGAGAGATAATTACAAATGACATCGTATAAGACGGGTGGAAGAATGGGTTTGAGTTTGTAAAAGAGACCTGGATGCCAGACTCGGTCAAAGGCTTCTTGAATATCAATGTAGACTGCAGAGCAGTATCGGCTTCTCTCATAAGCTTTTAGGACATATAGAACATATCTGTACCTTTTTTGGTTTGGAAACTAGGGGTGTTTCAAATTTATCACGTTTTAGCTATTTCCCGCTAAACTAGCTATTTCCCGCTAAAGTCGTAAAACAAACATTTCTAGATTTTTGATGAGAAACAATTCCTCATCAAAAAATTTAAGCTTTTTCAGCGCTTTCGTACAAACAAACAAACAGACAAACAAACTTTTCATCTCATTTTGAGAAGGCCCTTAAAAATTTCAAATTAATATATCTTTTGAACCAAATGTCGGATTGGAATGATCGAGGTATCATTCGACACGTATTTTTAACAAGAATTTTTAAAAAATATAAAATTTAACCAAAAGGCTCCAACGGCCCCACTAGCTGCAATCATAAAAATTTGGCCCCTCCCACTTACACCCCCATATCTTATTAACCAAGTGAGTTACCAAAAGTCTTAGTATGCACTTTTGTTATTAACCGTCATACCTTTCGATCGGTATATAACTCGATCCGATCGGACAGTCATATATTGTTAGTCGCCTTTTGCACACTTCGTGCTGCTTTCGTCACTAGCGCGGACTGCCGTCCGCAGTGATTATATATTAAATTTAAACTATTTTACAATATTTTAGAAGATTTTTGCGGAGCCCGGAGTCAATAAACATGTTGATTGATGCTTATGAGCAGCATCCCAATCTATACGATCCGAGGAATCCACTATACCACAACAAGCACTGCCGCGGCGACACTCTCCCAACTTAATTCTTGAGCAAGTGCGGAAAGTTTTCGAACAAATTCAAGTTGCCGAACATTAAAACCAAGCTTGGAACACTGCGGAGCCAATACCTAGTGCACCTAAAAAAGCAGGCAAGCTGCAACTCCAAAAGTGGAATGGGGACCGATGAAATGGTGAAGCATTTCTGGCTCGATAATTTGGAGTTTCTGAAGCCATATTTGAAAATTAAAGAAAAAAGAACTTCAAATTTTGATGTGAGTATAGTTTGCAAATTTATATGTTTACAAGTGTGCATAAAATTAACATGAACATACATATTTTCCACAGATTTTCAACGAGTCAGTCACATCGGACTCGCACGATTTAATCGCTACAGAGTCTCAGCTAGAAACTTCCAGCTGCTCAAGCAAGATTGTTGGAGAGTCTGCTTTATCTGCCGAAAGCGTTTTAAAGACCGCGAGTGATGTGTTGGGCGAAATCAGCGACAGCCACCCACGACACTGCAAACACGCCCTGCCCATACATAATATGGAGATTCTCATTCCGCGGTCGTTTTGCGTCCAGTGTAACTCGGCCTATAATATAGTGAATAGTAATCAAAAGATATATAATGAAATTAAACTTGTGATTAATGAATAAATCAATTTATTTTTTAAAAATTGAACTTTTTAATTGCATCTGCCTGCCAAGAAACAGCTCCAGTGGTGTTAAAGAACTTTGCACGATTCTCGGCTGTTCCGCGCTTCTATTGCCGACTGCTGCAAGGCCTGTTAAGAGCTGGTTAGAGCGCCACTCTCCTGGAGTAAATTCCACTTCGTCCGTGTTCTCCTTATCGATACCCTCGATGTAGTGTGTCTCACGAGTCTTTAGAAAATTGTGCAAGATGCATGCCACATACACAATTTTTTCAACTTTTTCGGCACTCAAGTTGATTGTTATTTGGAACACTCGAAAACGATTCGACAATATCCCAAATGCATTCTCAACTACACGCCGTGCCCTGCTCAAGCGATAGTTAAAAATTTTATTTTTAGTTGATCTTCGCTTTCGATGAGGATTCAGTGTAACAAGCCCTTCTTGTAGATTAAATCGACTAATAGTTGTCGTAGAATGTTTGGAGAATTTTCATTCGCATTTCCATGCGCTTCTTGGGGTCTTAAATTCTCTTCATCTCCGATTTTACAAGCTCCCCAAACGAATCGACATCAGGCAGGAACTTGCGCTTTTTATACCCGATACTTAAAAATTAAGTAAAAGGGTATATTGTATTCGTGTAAATGTGCGTAACAGGCAGAAGGAGGCGTGGCTGACCCTATAAAGTATATATATTCTTGATCAGCATCAACAGCCGATTCGATATAGCCATGTCCGTCTGTCCTGTCCGTCCGTCCGTCTGTCCGTCCGTGTGAGCGCCTAGATCTCAGAGACTATAAGGGATAGAGCAACCAAATTTGGTACACAGACTTCTATAAACCCCACGCAGATCAAGTTTGTTTTAAATTTTCGATTGGACCACTATATCATATAGCTGCCATATGAACGATCGGTCGAAAATCAAGTTTTAGTATGAAAAAATCTTTTGTTTTCTGAGATATCTCAACCAATCTTACGGAATAAGTATCTGAATTGGTTCTTTACATACTGACCAAAGTTGGTTCAAATCGGTCAACTATATCATATAGCTGTCATAGGATCGATCGGTCGAAAATGAAGTTTTAGTATGAAAAACTGTTTTGTTTTCTGAGATATCTTAACCAAACGGACAGAATATGCATTATAGTTAATTTTATATATCCCGACCGAAATTGGTTCAAATCGGTCCACTATATCATATAGCTGCCATAGAACCGATTTGTCGAATATCAAGTTTTAGTAAGTACAACTTTTTTGTTTATTACGATATCTTAACCGATTTTACAGAATATGCATATAAGTTGGTTTTATACATCCTGACCAAAATTGGTTAAGATCGGTTTACTATATCATATATCTGTCATAGAAAGAATTGGTCGATAATTAAGGATTAGGGTGAAAATTATTGTTGTTTCTGGAGATTTGTCAATCTGGAGAGTTTCTAGAGATTCTGTCTATCACTCGCTTATTATGAATATAATTTAGTCTAATACGTCCTGAATGAATTTGGTTTTAATAGGTTCACTATATCATATAGTGGTCATTGTAACAATCAGGGCGGATGCCCTTTTCTATATTTTAGGAATATTCAATATAAAATAAATGTTTTGTCGAATATTTGTTCGGGTAGTTATTACATTAAAGTACTTTTATGGGGTTAACTTTGTTTTCAGTTATCATTATAAACTTAGAGTTTTTATATCTTTAGAATCTAAAATTCGGAAAATACTTTATATATATTCAAAGAAGTAACGGGTATCCTACAGTCGGGAGCTCGACTGTAGCCTTTCCGACTAGTTTTTTATTTTCATATTGATCTGTTTGGGTTTTTCTGGGTTTTCCCCATTCCTTGCAACAAATGTTGGATCAATTATTAATTTTATATTCCCCAGACTTAATCATTTAATCATTTTTTCGTTTCAGTTTTAATTTATATTTATTATTAATTTAATTATTAATTTTTATTATAATTTTTATTTGATTTGTAAATCTTATTTTTTAATCTTAATTTTTCATTTTGCCGACTGCTCTTAGTCGTGAATAAATAAATTAAAATAAAAAAATTTTAAATTTAAAAAAAATAAATCTAGACCGTTCTTTCACTTTTTTTTTTTTTTTAATTAGACATAAGTAATGGATGCGTTTCACTCAAATAGAGTTTAAAACTAGTCGGAAAGGCTACAGTCGAGCTCCCGACTGTAGGATACCCGTTACTTCTTTGAATATATATAAAGTATTTTTCGAATTTTAGATTCTAAAGATATAAAAACTCTAAGTTTATAATGATATCTGCAAACAAAGTTACCCCCAGAAAACTACTTTAAAGTAATAACTACCCGAACAGATATTCGACAAAACATTTATTTTATATTGAATATTCCTAAAATATAGAAAAGGGCATCCGCCCTGATTGTTACAATGGCCACTATATGATATAGTGAACCTATGAAAACCAAATTCATTCAGGACGTATTATACTAAATTATAATCATAATAAGCGAGTGATAGACAGAATCTCTAGAAACTCTCCAGATTGACAAATCTCCAGAAACCACAATAATTTTCACCCTAATCCTTAATTATCGACCAATTCTTTCTATGGCAGATATATGATATAGTAAACCGATCTTAACCAGTTTTGGTCAGGATGTATAAAACCAACTTATATGCATATTCTGTAAAATCGGTTAAGATATCGTAATAAACAAAAAAGTTGTTCATACTAAAACTTGATATTCGACAAATCGGTTCTATTGCAGCTATATGATATAGAGGACCGATCTTAACCAATTTTGGTTAGGGTGTAAAGGACGAACTATAATGCATATTCTGTCAGTTTGGTCGCGATATTTCGGAAAACAAAAAAGTTGTTCATACTAAAACTTGAAATTCGACAAATATGTTCTATGGCAGCTATATGATGTAGTGGACCGATTTGAATCAATTTTGGTCGGGATATATAAAATTAACTATAATGCATATTCTGTCAGTTTGGTTGAGATATCTCGGAAAACAAAAAAGTTTTTCAAATTACAACTTGATTTTGGACCGATCGTTCATATGGCAGCTATATGATATAGTAGACCAATTTGAATCAATTTTGGTCAGGATGTGTAAAACCAACTTAAATACATATCCTGTCAAATTGGTTGAGATATCCCAGAAAACAAAAGAGTTTTTCATACTAAAACTTGATTTACGACCGATCGTTCATATGGCAGCTATATGATATAGTGGTCCGATCGAAAATTTAAAACAAACTTGATCTGCGTGGGGTTTATAGAAGTCTGCGTACCAAATTTGGTTGCTCTACCCCTTATAGTCTCTGAGATCTAGGCGCTCACACGGACGGACAGACGGACGGACGGACAGACGGACATGGCTATATCAACTCGGCTGTTGATGCTGATCAAGAATATATATACTTTATAGGGTCTGCCACGCCTCCTTCTGCCTGTTACGCACATTTGCACGAATACAATATACCCTTTTAATTAATTTTTAAGTAACGGGTATAAATACATGTAAGAAAGGTTGGCGGGGGAGAGAGAAATAACTGATTTCTCTATAATTTGAAAAAGTATTCTTAGCGTCTCCGTTTCGCTGGGAAGGTGCGCCCCGGGAGCTGGTCAAGGAATGCCCTCTTTAGTCTGCGAGGCCGGGGTTCCCCTTCGACAAACGCCAAAGCATTTGCTAGAGGATTCCCATGAGCAGCATGCCTTTCGTTCTGCCTCGTCGCAGTTTTGCCAATGATTTCAATGATAGAGCTGACACCAAGGTCTCTCCTAATGTCAGTATTGCGAGCAAAGGGGTATCCTCCGGCAATCGTTCTAAGTACTTTATCTTCAGTGGATTGAAGTCGTTTGATAAGAGTGGGGGCTGTGTACCCCATATAGAAGAGCCATATCTCTGGAGTCGACAACTATATATAAAACACATATATTTAATATTAAAATTCCAATTCTGTCTCCAGAACATTATAATTTGTACCAATTAATACTGAAAAATTATATTTGTTTATATAATTAATTTTAAA
>JAWNLU010000478.1:0-115996 GCA_035042165.1 Drosophila kuntzei | reverse complement strand
CTGCAGGTGATACTCAAAGGAATAGAATCGGATGTCACTCCTGATTAAATTATAAGTGATCTAAAAGAAAACGGTTTCCATGCTACGAGAGTAACAAATATTATAAATAAAAACAAAAAAACCTCAGCCTCTCTTCAAAGTTGACCTAGATCCAGATAGTGAAACTTTGAAGAAAAACGAAGTTCACCCTATCAACTGCAGCTCCTGTTGCATCGCAGGATCACGGTTGAAGAGCCACACAAACGCAACGGCCCAGTACAATGCTCAAACTGCCAGGAATATGGGCATACTGGGACTTAATGCACGCTTCGGTCAATATGCGTAGCCTGTGGTGACTCTGATCATTGCCAAGCCAATAAAGAAGACCCCAGCACAAAAAAGTGTGGAAACTGTTGTGGAAATCACACAGCTAACTACAGGGGCTGTCCTGTGTACAAAGAATTGTACCACCAGCGCGCTCCCAGCACATGTCAGACGCAGTTATACCACCTCAAACTACACCCGATGACTTCTTTGCCAAAACAGCCAGGTCTTCATTTGGCCCCATCAACACTATCAATGGCATCTCCTTTGCCAGTGTGGTAAAATCAGGCATACATAAACCAACCCCCTCAACATCGCTCCCAAATGTAATCCAAGCAGAGCCAAACTTGGCAAGCGTTCAGCAGCAGCCTCAAAGCTCGATAGAAATGATGATTTTCAGTCTGCAACAAAGTATGATGGACTTTATGTCCTTTATGAAAACAACTATGGAAAACCTTATGCAAATTCAAAACACATTGATACAGATGCTTGCATCTCAACAGTCAAAATAATCAATGGCGGCCTTACGAATTTCATTGTGGAACGCTAACGGGGTTTCACGGCATAAACTTGAACTAACTCAATTCCTGTACTACAAACACATTGACGTAATGCTGCTCTCAGAGACACATCTTACTAATAAATATAACTTTCAAAAAAGCGGCTACTTGTATTATGGCACAGATCATCCGGATGGGAAAGCACATGGTGGAACGGGTATCTTAATTAGATACCGCATCAAACATCATTTTCATAAGAGATATGCAACAAGCCATCTGCAAGCTACATCTATAATCTATGTTTCCCCGGGTCGGCCTAAATACTGTCCATCAGATCCTAAAAGGAAACCAGACTTAATAGACTTCACTGTGACAAAAAACATCCCACGCAATCCGATAAGTGCCGAAGTACTTTCAGACCTATTATCCGACCACTCGCCTGTTTTATTAAACTTCCTTCAATGTCCGGAACTTGTATCCTAATAGACTCACTACACACAGGATGAACTGGCTAAAGTTCAAAAAATATGTGAGCTCTCACCTTGATCTAACCCCACAGTTCAACACCGAAACTGACATCGACTGTTCTGCTGATTTACTGGAACGTGTACTCGTCTCTGCAGCCAAAATCTGTGCACCACAAGCCCAACCAACAGAAAACCAATCTTCAAATTGAACAGCTTGTTTTGGAAAAGAGAAGATAGAGACGCGATTGCTGCTCATCTAAGTAATGTGTTCACGCCAAACCCCGCAACTAACTCTTTTGCACTATCGTCTCCTCAGACTCAAACTGCAGCCGATTCCGTGCCATTTGAGTTTCGCGCAAGCGAAATCGCAAAAGTCATCAAAGAGCAAATGTTACCAAAGAAGGCTCCTGGGTATGATCTAATTACTCAAAAAATGATCATTGAACTTCCCAACTGTGCCATTTGCCTCATTTGTAAGCTTTTCAACGCGATCATAAGACTTGGATATTTCCCTAACAAATGGAAGAAATCTATTATTATTATAATTCCGAAACCAGGAAAAGATCATACGATGCCATCATCGTACAGACCAATAAGCTTACTACCTTGCTTGTCAAATCTATTTGAAAAATGTCTATTGCTGCGCATAATTCCTCATCTGAGAGCACACAATGTAATCCCAAAACATCAATTTGGCTTCCGAGAAAACCATGGAACTATCGAGCAAGTTAACCGGATAACATCAGAAAAACGTACTGTATTCGAGCATCGTGAATACTGCAGTGCGATATTCCTTGACGTCTCTCAGGCCTTCGATAGAGTGTGGCTTGACGGCCTCAATTACAAAATCAAAACGACACTCCCCGTTTATACCCACAAGCTACTCGAGTCGTACCTCTACAATAGAGTCTTCACAGTGAGATGCAACGTAACTACGTCTGACGACCACATAATTGAAGCTGGATGTCCTCAGGGCAGCGTACTGGGGCCAATCTTATACGTCATTTACACAGCGGACATCCCCACAAACGAGCGGCTAACAACATCTACGTTTGCCGAGAACATCGTTAGAGATCTTAACATGATAACCGTGAAGGATGAAATAGCTAAACAGAAGGCGAACTACAACATCAAGCTATCATTGACTCCAAATCTTCTTGCAAGGCGCTTAACTTGGGTTTGCAATCGAACCCGCCTCCACCGCAACGACCTCTCAGCCCAGCAGTAGTATATCGGGGCCCCCAGACCTTAGTCAGTCGTTCAGACTGTAAATAAGTTATAATTATAAGATTTTATACACATGCTGTTAGTCCCTACGAGGTGAAGATCCAGCAAATAAAGTCACAGCTTAATAAAAAAAAAAAAACAAAATATTTTTAATGTACATTATACTTTAATTTTTTTTATCAAATTATGTTACATTTTTATTTTTATAATTTTTACATTTCCACAAACGTTTATTAATAATATTTTTATAACGATGAAATGCTAAGTTTTTTTTGTTGATGTTGGAGCCATGCATCGTTTCAGGACAATAATGACACAACTTCTATACGTCCCTAAAAGGGATCACCGGCCTTAATAGGTTATGCGGCAACAGGTGATCATAGGATGGGTGGGCATCCGCTGTTTCAACAACAACGGCACAGCTTATAACGATCATAGATATGCATCAAGTGCACATTGAAACCAGTCCAACATTTTGCTAAAATAGCCAAAACTCTGTTCTAGTTTCCGTTTCTCTTTTCCTATCTATATATTCTCGGCTATCTTCAAAAAAACACGCTAATTTTTAATAATATATATTGTCAACGCATGCTCCACTAAGACGCTACATTTACCAGCAGCTCGTGCCTCAACGATCGTACGTTGCATGCTACAGTCACTATCTTAAAGGGTCTAAGTAAACATAAGTTCGTTGAGCTCGTGTTTGTATGTGTATTGGTAAATCGAAAAGACCTTGACCAAGACAAATTCAATATCGTAACCGCAAACTGCGATAAGGTGTCGAACGGGTAGACATCCCGACATCTTTGTAGTCCAAGACCTTGTTATATATTTGTTTGTTATCGTTTGTGTCAGCCCGGGCAGAATCTAGGGGGGGTGGATAGTTATACCTATCGATAGGTAATATCGGCCAATGTGGCGAGTAGAATCCGCAGGGTAATGTGGCAACTCGCGGTGTTTCGGCAGACAAGGGCCGGTAGATACTTTAGAGCAAGACGACGCATATGCAATTACGCCCCTCATGTCCCTGTCCTGTAGCAACAGTTTGAGTGAAAACACTCAAACTGCTGAGTGGTGGAATCGAAAAAGGAAAGAGGAGACAGAAATTTTCAAGACCATGTTGCGGGCAAAATCGAGAGAGGAGTTCGACATTGCTAGCTGTCAAAGACAGTGGTAAAGTTCTGTTTTATACCGAACATCTCCAAATCGAATAAAAAAAAAACCTCACGTAGTGGCCGATTTATCATGAATTTAGAGCCAAAAATTAGTTGGGGGTCTCAACTAGTTTATTTTTAATTGAATTTTAAAGTTTCCATACAAAATCATCTTTTTTATTGTTGTTTTGTGCAACTTGTCACAATTTTGTATGATTTTGTATGGAAACTTTAAAATTGGATAGTTATACCTATCGATAGGTAATATCTGCCAATGTAACGAGTAGAATCCGCAGGGTAATGTGGCAACATCCAGTGTTTCGGCAGACAAGGACCGGTAGATACTTTAGAGCAAGACGACGCATATGCAATTAAGCCCCTCATGTCCCTGTCCTGTAGCAACAGTTTGAGTGAAAATGCACTCAAAAAATAAAAAATAAAATAAGATACCAGACCTATGAATTGTCGCACTTGCGTTACTGTCTGTGATGGTGGTAATTGACCTAACGCTTGAACCTCGCGCGGATTTGGTCGGACTTCACCTGCCTCGACCAGGTATTCGAGGTATTCTACGCTTGTTTTTAAAAATGTGCATTTTGATATGTTAAAAGAGAATCCACATCCAGACAATTTTTCTAAGACCATCTCTAGTCGTTCATATGCTTCCTCCTGAGGATGCATTTTTCAATCCAAAAGGCATAGCTAGAAATTCATATTGTCCTTCTGGCGTGACAAATGCAGTCCGTTCAATGGAATCAGGGTGTATGATACTTGGTATGTCTAAGCTATAAAAATATTTTCTTTTACGCAATCTATCAATTTTATCAGCAATTAAAGGCAGCGGAGACTTGTCAACGACTGTATTGGCATTCAGTTCACGATAGTCGACCGTTAAGTTCCGTTTTTCTTCTTAACCATTAACATTGGACTTGCAAATGGCGAGCAGCTCGGACGTATGACATTTGATTTTAATAATTCAACTATTTTATTTCTCACAAGTTCCTTCTCTTCTATGCTCAACCTATACGGACGCCTATGTACGGCTTTATTTAAGTCCAAGAGGCGGATTTCAAGTTCACCTGTTGTTACTCGGCTTTGAGGAATACCCTCAATAAATTTTTCGGCATAGTTTTGCTTTATTTCTATCAGACGAGATTTTTCTGTACTACTCAAGGTATTATCATTATTCAAATACTCGATGTAACTCATATCTAACACTTTTATTAGCGCATTAACAGTTTTCGTTTTGTAAATTTTAAACTTATAAACCTCAATAGAAACACCAAATCCCAGCCCCAAAATATCACGCCCTATTATTACATCAAATTTTAAAAACTTATCCATAATTACATGAAATAATAGTTCTAATGAGAATTGATCAATTTTGACAGTAGCTAAAATTTGCATAGTGCTATATACAGGATTTTCTCCAATGCCCCTGAGAGTCACTAAATTGTTAATTCTTTTTCCCGAAAATTTGTCTGCACAACTCTCTTTGATCCCAGTGTGCATTCAGCTCCCGAATCAAAACGAAATGGAACGGGCTCACCGAATTGACGCAGCATTCCTCTTGGCTCGGATACACAACAGACGTTCACTCTCGTCTCATTTGATCCACCACCGTTGGCTGCAACTCCCTTTGTGCATGATGACGCAATATGTCCAGTCTCGCCACATTTAGAGCACGTTATAGCAGAACGGCCATTTGATGATGACTTGCTATTCGACAGGCTGTCAGGGGAGCCCCCTAGTAATCTATAAATTGGGCTAAGATATCTTAAGAAACAAAAAATTGTTCTTACTGACAGGCTGTCAGGGGAGCCCCTAGTAATCTATAAATTTGGCTAAGATATCTTAAGAAACAAAAAAATTGTTCTTACTAATGGTTAATTTCATCCGATTATTCCTATGGCAGCTATATGATATAGTAATCCGACTTTGACCAAATTTGGTCAGAATGTAAGAGACAGGAGACAAGAGCCCAAGCATCTAATCTATAAGTTTGGTTAAGATATCTTAAGAAACAAAAAAAATGTTTATACAAAGCGATTCCACGACCTCTGACCTCAGGTAAACACACTTGCAGGTGGAATTTTACAAAACGCCTTCTTATTGCGCGATGAAATTGTCTCAGCTATGTTGTGTGAAAGTTTCAGCTTTTTACCTTTAGCCGTTTGGCCTACACGTTGATGTGTCAGTGAGTCAGGACAAAGAATTTTATATATATAGATTAATAAAACATTTCCCAGTTTGCCAATTAAATCAGAATCACTGGAATTGTCCCGTTACCTGAGTGTATACATATCAGTGATCTCTTTCTCTCATTGGCAAATCATTGAGACTTTTGCACATGTCCATATATGGTCATGGACATCACAAAACAATTATGTCTTTGGGCATGCTCAACACAAATTAACGGGAAAGTGACAAGTACCTAATAGTTGGGAAATTCAAACCAACCATTAGCTATATCTTTTCTCGTTGTGGAGCTACTGATCTTGTCATTGTGGTGGACGGGATCGTATTTGTGGACGGAGTCGTAATCTTATCACGTAAATGAGACGGAATTGTATTCCTCTCACCCACTCGTCTCACACTCCTCTAACGCAATTCTCTTTGCTTGAGACAGATTTGTACTCCTCTCAGACATTCGACGGTAAATAAGCAAGGCCGAAACGGGAATACTCCTTTAACCCCTGTCCTTACGGCTAAAACAGAACTGCTTCTCTGTGTTTGGTCCCTGTGTTTCTTGCCCTTAACTGGATCTAACCATCAACATCGACCGAATCACTGCTTCCATGGATCAACGAATATTTTATAACTACATTAAATATAAAACAAGGGGGGTCCGCACACTGCTCGCTGCGCTCGCCTACCCCCGGCTCGCTTCGCTCGCGATACAGTCGACCATACTCGACTGTCGGAGACCCCGTACTTGGTATGAAAAAAGCAAAGACTAGTGAAAATTAATTTATATTTTAGTTAAACATTGATTCGTCGAAGGGTTTTATATTTAAAAACATCAAATAATCATTGTAAAGTCGAATAGACATATGCGCTAGAGAGTGCGAGACAACAATATGTGTATTTCCAAGATCGGTTAAGCACACGCATACATACTTATGTAAGCACGAGCCAAAACAAAAGAATTTTCTAGATTAGCATTTATAAATATGAACATGACGGATTATAAACACGACAAATAGCTAAAATCAGCTGAATTTAAAAAAGGAGTTGACACAGCCGGGATTTGAACTCGCAACCCAATGTCAAAATATGATTACAAAGTATGGGGACTCAACCCGTTGAGCCATCATCTAATATATTGCAAAATTGCTTGTTAATCCATCTTATTGAAAAATGTATAAAAATTGTATAATAACATCAAATGTTAATGTATGTATATGTCAATATAACATCAATAAGACATGACAATATAACATCAATAAATAAAAAAAAAAAACAATTTGCCCGAGGCAGGATTCGAACCTTCGACCTGCGTGATAGCATAAAGTTAGGAGAATTCTGCGACTTAGCACAGTACGCCACGGAGCTGTGTAACATTTATCTGCCAAATTGCAGCTTTGTTAACAGCATTTTTCTGCTAAGTATTTATGATTACTGCCAACCCTCACACAATTAAACAGCTTAACTTATTATTTTAATATCTTCGCTATTTACAGTCCGATCGCAATGTAATTTTCTACACAGATCGTGGACTATTTACGCTTCATCTATGGAAAATCTGAAATGAAATTTTAAATTTGGATTTTAGGGCGTTAAAAGGGGCATGGCAAAATTCTAAAACAAACTTGATCTGCTTGCAATATAGATGAACCTACATACCAAGTTTGGTGTCTCTAGCTCTTAAAGTCTCTGAGATCTCGATTTTCATACAGACGGACGGACAGACGGACATGGCTATATCGACTCGGCTGTTGATGCTGATCAAGAATATATATACTTTATGGGGTCTGCCACGCCTCCTTCTGCCTGTTACGCACATTTTTTTTGAAACAAACTTAATAGACCCCTGTACTTTTTATTCATCCAAATAAAGAGAAATTAAGTTGTATTGATTGTCGACTCCGTAATTTTTACAAGGGGGGAATATTCTCTTTTAGGAACCATGCTGCCGTTAAATTCTGTATTCCAGGAGACGGCGAGCAATACCTTAGCGAAGCTGACATTAACATTATTTCAAACACGATTTCATGCATATAAGTGTGCGTTTATTTACTTAGGCATAGTAAGCAACATAAGTGCAATAATTTAAAATATATGACTATATGTAGTTGATAATTTTAGGTCTCTATATAAACGTAAATATTTCCACCAATATATTTATACATTGGTTAAAAAGATTATTTTATTGAAATTTTTTATTAATCTACATAAGTAATAAATCTGGTCTAATCGTCAGTACATGATTGTACATAACTTTATATTATTAAATACTTAATTTTATATAATTTAATTTTTTACTTTTTCAACATTTTAAATAAGGGAGTTCGTTGTTTGATTGTGCCACTTTGCGAATTAATTAAATTAAAAAATGGTCCCAAAAATTATTTCACAAACAACCTACATTTTTATATTTTTCTATCATAAAAATTGTTGTTTTCTGTTCACACATACATACTTGGACATAAAGTCAACTAAGTAACATTACTTAAATTTAATTTTAACATTATTTCATGCTAGGACAATATTTTAAAGATACATTATACATTTTAAATGTATTATCATTAGCCTTTCCATATTAGTGGATTAGATATAAGCTATATTGCTAATATTTTAAAGATACATTATACATTTTAAATGAATTATCATTAGCCTTCCCATTTTAGTGGATTGGATATAAGCTATATTGCTAAGTCTTCCGTGCATTGATATACGTACCATTGCCTGGGCTTTAAACGTGGAACCTTAGACTTGAATTTCACTTAAACTAATATACTACGGTGTGTACATATGTTTACTCAATATTTACTACTATGTTGTTAATAATATCACGTATGTATTGAAAAGAGGTATTTACATATTTGAATAAAAACTGATATCTACTATTGCAGCTTGTATCTCTGGAACATGATATAAGTGGCAGGATATATGAAAAGATTTTTTGAAAGGCTTTGTTGTTTACGTACCCTAATATCATTCTAGATAAATATTTATTATATACTAAAGAAAGCGGATTTATTTTATTGTATTCTTCCAACATTTATAATGGATCTTATAAAAGTACGGAATAAGTAACATTTATTTATCTTGTTATTAAAAAACAATTATTAACTCATTTATTAATATGCGTAAGTGTCCTAGTGTAAGTAAACTTCCAAAAAAAACTTCTTTACGAAGTAAAAGTCTAGTGACGAGAGTCTTTTCGTCAAAATATCTGATATCCCATTTTGTGACGAACAATATTAAATTTAATATATAAATTATTAAAAAAAAAAGTTTGGCATGCGGCACATTACGCAAAGGGATCTCGATTCTGTATACCTAAAAATAATTTTAATGCGCAATGCCGAATGTCAAACAAACAAAATGGGAATCAGAAATTTGGGGCAGGAAAAGACTTTCGTCACTAGTTTACTTTACTTTGAAAAGAATTTATTTTGGAAGATATCAGAAATTTTTGGAATTTCATATGCTTTCGACATTGTAACTTTGATATAAAATCATCGATATGCTCACTTCAAATAAAAAATAAATAGGACAGCTATATGATATAGTAAGCTGATTTTAATCAATTTAGATCAGGATATATAAAACCAGTGTGATCAAGATATCTCAAAAAACAAGAAAGTTTTTTGTACTATAACTTGATTTTTGACCGATCGTTTCTATGACAGCTATATGATATAGTTGACCGATTTAAACCAAATTTGGTTAGAAAGTATAGGACCAACTATAATGCATATTCTGTCAGTTTGGTTGACATATCTCGGAAAACAAAAAAGTTTTTTATACTAAAACTTGAAATTCGACAAATCGGTTCTATAGCAGCCATATGATATATTGGACCGATTCGAACCAAATTCGGTCAGGATGTAAAAGACCAACTTAAATGCATATTCTGTCAAATTGGTTGATATTCCTTAGAAACAAAAAAGTTTTTCGTATTAGAGCTTGATTTTCTAATTGGTATGGTAAATAAGGTACATAGTAAAATGTATATATTCAGTTAACAGGAAATATCTTCTAAAGCGTCACTTAAAGATATGTGTCATATATCAAAAGACCCGAAATTTTACGTTTTACAGCATATCCAAATTTAGTTAAAATCGTTAGAGCCGTTTTCTAATAAATCACCAAAATATCAGCTAAAAACGCTATTTTCACCTGAGCATCTCATTTGAGAAGGCCCTTAAAAATTTCAAATTAATATATATTTTGAACCAAATTATAAAATTTAACCAAAAGGCTCCAACGGCCCCACTAGCTGCAATCATTAAAATTTGGCCCCTCCCACTTCCACCCACTTATCTCATGAAGCTGGTGAGTAACCAAAAGTCTTAGTATGCACATTTGTTAGTTAACGTCATACCTTTCGATCGGTATATGCCTCAATACGATCGGTCAGTCATAGCAAATTTGTCACTAGCGCGGACTGCCGTCCGTCTTTTATAAACTATTCTACAACGAAAGCGCATAAATACACATACGCAACAATCTGTATTTGTTTTCTATAAACTGTAAATGGGCACTTCCAAGAAAGGGTGTATGCAGCTTTGTGCGACATTTTTTTTTCATAATAATCACACACTACAAATCTCTAGAGATTTGTTTTTTAGAATTGATTTTGAAAACCGTTAAAAAATTTTGAAGTTCTTTAAATGTCAGAAATTTAATTTTTTTCAAAAATATTTTGGAAGTCATTAAAGTCGACTGCCATAAATTAATTTACCATTTCAACGAAATTAATTATTTTTAGTAGGTTTTAGATAATAAATAAATTAATTTAAAATTTATTTTATGCAGTTTTTTAAAATTAAAAAAACAATTTTATTTACTTCAATAATTCGTGGTTAATTCGTGCTTGGTTACAGGAGCATCAACTTTAGGGTTACGTTATTGATTTGTAGAAGACATGTGAATATTTGCATTAGCAACATAACTTCGTTCGTTAGTTCGTTAGTCTTCGTGGAATTTTCAGAAACTTAAGTTAAGGTTTTTTCGGAGACTAGCCTTTATAAAATATATCATTATAGAGATATGTTCTACAAAAATCTTGTGCAGCTGAAAGGCACAGAAAAACCAATTGTTTCTTTCAAATGGTTAAATTATTATATTTATTAAATTCGTTTTGAAATTGAACAAATGGGCATATAATACATTTTAAAAGACATTTCCCCCCCCCCCCCCCTGAGTATGCCCTTGCTTCCAAGAACGATAACACGACATTCCTAGTACGAATTTCGTACGCTTTTAAAGAGGAAAAAATAATTAAGACTCGAACAAAATATTCTTGCTATTATTAGAATTAGCATTAGAATGGTATTAATTTAGTCCAAAAGGTAGGCTCTGACAATTTGGGCCGTTGGAACCTTTTAGTTACATTTTATAATTATTTTAACAAATACCCGTTCAATGGTACGTCGATCATTCCCAACCGACATTTGGTTCAAAAGATATATGGCCTTCTCAAAATGAGATGAAAATTCAGTTTGTCTGTTTGTATGTTTTTTTGTATCAAAGCGTTAAAATACAGGTGAAAAAAGGCTTTTTAGCTTACATTTTGACGATTTAATAAAAAATAGCTGTAACGATTTTTATTAAATTTCAATATGTTGTAATACGTAAAACTTTTATTAATTTAATTAATCAAAAATATAAAAAAAAGCATTCGGGACTGCGCATTAAAGTAATTTTTAGGTATAAAGAATCGTGACCTTTTTGCGCAATGTGCCGAATGGTAAACTTTTTTTTTTATTTTAGAATTCATACATTAAATTAAATTCGTCACAAAATTGGATATCAGAAATTTTGGAGCACGGAAAGGGTTTCGTCACTAGACTTTTACTTTGTATGGATATAACATATACATATCAAGATTGAAGTGTTTTTTAGCATTATCATTAGCTTAACGCTGAAGCGTCCTGCTGCAAGAGATATTCCCTGACTAACTGTTATGGAATAATTTTTATTATACATATCCTCTCTTAAACAAGAAAAATAAGGAAGAACTGTATCTGTGTCAATTTCCAGTTGGTTTGTTGACCATGGTAAATGAATTCATGAGCAAGTTTTTTTTTGTATCAATTTTAAACAAGGCGGCAAACCGGTTCTAAACCGAATCACGCATATAAAAAAACCTATGAACCTGAACCACTTTCATAAATAAAAGGTTCGGTTCCAAAATACTTAAAATAATTCGAAAATGTAATGCTTTTCTAATATTCCGCAACTAAATGAGACTTCGAGTAAAAATAAGTCATATTTAAATCTTCAAATATATTCAGACTATTTTCCAAATTAGAATTTTATGAATAAAAATCTTAAGAGGTTTAAAAAATTAAATCAATAAAAATATTTTATTGCAATAAATTGAACCAAGGCTCGAAACCAAGGGGTATATAGACCGGTACGCGAACCGATCGTAAATATTTATTATATTACCGTACCGAGACTATATCAAAATTATGGTTTGAAGCGTTTATATAAAGTGTTTGGTTAATTACACGGTGCTACAGCCAAAAAACTTCTGGGATCCGACATAGCGTAGGTTGTAGATATAGTAAAATAAGAATTTTTGGCATACTAGAATTTTCTGTTAAAAAAAACCGTTTTTTCGAGGCTGATAGAATTAATAAATCTTTTCTCTTTAATTATAAATCCTATAATAGATTGTAATACGTTTGAAAAGAGAAAAGAAAAACCTTTCTAACGGTGTATCACACTGAAAACTCGGATAAAAATTGCGGAAGCTACATGTAATTATATATAGATTTTTTCGGTTTTTGGCGAATTCATCGCACTTTGAAAATTGTCAAATTTGTATATTTGATTATTATTTTTGGTATGCAGTTTCAAAAAACATTTAATTTAATTCTTTTTTCAAATTGCTGTAAGTACTTGGTCGTTTTTAGTTCTTTTTCAGTATATTTAGGTATTTTTACGCAACTTTCATTTCCGAAAATCTTTTATAACTTTGTTAATTATTGACCGATTTTGGAAAATAGACACACGTTTTATTCGTTAAACACGCGTGTATTCTTTTGAAATAAAGTAAAGAGATGAAGTAGTTTCTAATAAAATATTGTTGAAAAATTTCGCCAAAGTCAAAATATTTAAAAACAAAACAAAAAAAAATGTTTTGCCTAGCAAATACTCCTAAACTTCTTCTTTCGCATACCGGTAAGAAAATTAAAATCAGATCATATTTGACGAAGTTATGAGCATATTAGTGCGCTAATGTACGAAATAACGTATTTTTAACGCTATTCAAAATTTCGATGTGCCCCAAAAAATTTTAGTATGCCAAAAATTTTTATTTAGCTATATTTTGTATTTTTTGTAGCACCGCTATTCTACTTTTGTAAAGTTCCTTAAAAACATTGTGTTCCTTAAAGTAATTGCTGAAATATTTATATAAATTAAGTTATGCAGTTGTTATAAAATCTGTTTACCGAACTTGCTAGTTGCTAGAGCAACTTATTATTTTTATAACATTTTTATAATGAATTTAAAGTAAAGTGTACATAAGAAGTGTGTCTAATTTTTAAATATTCAAACAAACATTTTGTAGTCTTTAGGTCTTATAATTATTTTCATACATGTATATATATGGAAAAACATGGCTTTTTTCGGACTTAGCTGCTAATGCTGACTTAAAATATTTCTACATAAATGTATAACATTTTTTTTTTGGATATAGCATTGTTTATCTTATGAAGTACAGGATATTTAGTTAATATAAAGGTTTTCCAAGCTCTGCATAAACTGGTTAAGTAAAGTGGTTTTAATTATTCCAGGTATTTGATGCTAGTTATTCAAATTCAGTTGCAAGTAACTAACCATAACAGTAGTTATTGCCCTTAAGTCTTGTGCAAACAATTAACAAGCAACGCTGTGCTCTGACAACCATTCACTTTTCTATAAATACAACAAATATCATATTACAAACGATAATAACAAGCGGAAAAGGCAATAGTCGAGACCCCGACTATAAGATACCCGTTACATACTTTTAGGCGCTATCAGCCACTACTGCCGTTCTATTTGCTCAATTTGGTTGAGATTAAGTTGGCTGCTAGATAACAATAATAGATGTTAGTTACCAAAAATAACGTTATATTTTAAAAACTGTAGGTGTGGTGGTTTTTTGGAAAAATGTGAAACAAACTTGATCTGCTCCAACATTATAAAAGTCTGTAAGCTAAATTTGGTTGCTGTATCTTAAATAGTCTCGGAGATCGGATGCCTTCATCTCTCTGTTACGTACATTTCAACGAATCCAATGTATTCTTACACTTAGTTTTTAAGTAACGGGTATCTAACAATATGTTAACAAGTTCAATTTGTAATTAGATAAGTAGAATTAATTTGCTAACGAAAATATGTTTCGTTTGCTAACAATTTTTTATAACAATGAAAGTATAAAAACACAAAAATTGTGTCACACCTAATATTCTAGCACCTATTTGACCAAATTAATATTCTTCTGATGTTTATAATTTCGTGTTATTTATACGTGATCAGAAGCTTTAGTATGATCCCGTGAATAACATTTAACTTTTATTCATGTCTTTGTTATCAAATATATATAACAACATATTACACTGTGATAGTTTTTTTCAAAAAAAAAAAAAAGACAGGACCAAACTCAACGGTTTCCTCCTATTTCGGGTCCTAGGAATCGAACTGCATCATTACTTTTTAATTAAATTGTTTGGTCTCTAACTTCCATGGTATGTTTTTTTTTTGGTAAACCTGCTTCTGCAAAGTTACTTGGAATCTTTTAAACTCCAAGTTTTATGAACAAGCCAAGCTTCTAAAATGGAGTTTTGAGGCTCTTTGAGGTCAATAACCAAAAAAAGATACAATATTTAACACTTTTTTGGTACATGTTTCTTATATATTATCCAGTAATCGAACTTTACTATCCAATAATTATATCAAAATGTAATTCGTGTTTTGCCAAGTAGCTTAAGCTACAGGTAAAAAACCAATTATTCTTTTTTATTAAAGGGGTGAATACTCTACTTTTTGACATAATGACCTCTAAGTGCCCCAAAACCCCATTTGAAAATCTTGGCTTCTTCATAAATAGCTCTATAAATTGCAAGTCACTTTGCTGAAGCAAGTTTACCAAAAAAAACAATACCATGGAAGATAGAGACCAACAATTTCCATAAACTTAAAAAAAAAATTTTGTATGAAACCATCGTTGTAACTCGAAAAAGTAATGATGCAATTCGATTCCTAGGACCCGAAATAGGGGGAAACCGTTGAGTTTGGTCATGTCTTTTTGTCGACTTGCACAGTGTTATTAGCACGGAAAGAGTAGCGAAACACTGCTATATATTTATTTTTCGGCAAACTTTCATTAAGTAAAGATTTGGAAATGTGCCAGTTAAAAAATAAAAGTTGAATGAAAGGAACTTTAAAGGCCATAATATATACCGTGGAATATACACAAATATGTATATGTAAAGCACTAGTGAATAACTATTACTAGGATTGGACGGCTTGGCCGGTAATCCTTTAAAAGTAAGTACTAATACGAGAATTTCCAAATCAATGGTGTTATTAATAATATTCATATTCGAATTTAAAAATTTGATATTCGAGTAATTAGTTATGAATCTTCATATTTTTGATTGGGACAATGTTCAGTCAGAGATGGAAGTACATTATCCGTTGATGGTTGTCTGAAAAAATTAAATTTTTATTTCTATCAGAAATATATGGCAAGCAATTTTACACACCTGTCTAAAACCATATGATACGAGCCGGGGGCTGAGTTTGATCTACCAGCTTGAATAAATTTTTGCAACCTAGAACCACCTGGTTGAGGCGCCCTTCCGGAAATACCTTTCATGAATGGATTGCCAAAGGAATGATTTTTGAGCATTGTTTTGATCAAGATGAGGGTGTCAAGTTTCGGTATGCTGCGGACGACAGAGTTTATATCTTCTTCGTCTACTTGGACCAAACAACAGTTCTCATCTTCCGTAGGTAAAGGATACATTCCACTATTGGTGACCCATGGATTTATCTAAGATGAGTTATAAGTAATCAATAACAACATTAACTTGCATTTATAAAAATTATATGTGTACCTTTAATTGCGGCAAAGTTATTCTATGTGCAGCATCCTTTTCAAGCATTCGGATAATGCAGTGTCGCATATCACCACTAATTTTTGGTGTTTCTGGAAAAACCACTTCGTCGGTTTTAATTTTCTCATACAGTATAGGTATCGAACTTGCTACAAAGGGGACATTGCCATAAACCAAGGAGAACAGCGTAGCACCCAATGCCCAGATATCCGCTGCACGACCGCAATATACATTCTAAGAATGAACAAATTGGTTAACAATTCTTAAATTTGTTTGGGCTTTTCATACCTTGCCTAAAACCAGTGTTTCGGGTGCTCGAAAAGCAGGTGTACCAGCTGTAGAGCCATTACTCATAATAGCATCTTCACCAAGAAACTCATTGCATACTCCCAAATCGGCGATTTTAACATGTCCACATTGTGTCAGTAGCAAATTTCCTGGTTTCAAGTCAGCGTGAATAATTTTTTGATAATGCACTTTTGTAAAAGAAAAGAATTAAAGAATAATTTATAATCATTTTTAAAATATACTTACAATACTCTAGACCAAGTAATGAGTCACGAAACACGCTCCATGCACGCTCTTCCGGTAATGGCTTATCAGTAGGAATACAAAGAACTTCTCCTTTTTTGACCAATTCAAAAACCATATATAGTGAATCCTCCACTGGATCGTCTAGAACTTCTACTAGTTTCACAATGTTGGGATGGTCTAGTTTTTTTAAAACTGCAATTTCTCTATAAACACGATCCAATGGTGATGTTGCTTGCTTTGGACTACGTCGCATGAGAGCAGCTTGTCGTAGTAGGCGTTTCTTGGAGAGAATTTTCATTGCATAATGTGTCGAGTCTTCTTCAGAATAAGCTAGCTTTACAAGTCCATATGAGCCCTAAAATAAGAATGTTCCAGTAAAACTCTTGTGATTGATAATTAAATATTTATATTTTACCTGTCCAATTTGATCCATAAGCTTATACTGATTTAGCTGCAAAAAGCTTCCAGACTTTTCAATAGATATTCTACGTGATTCACGCAGAGGTGGCCGACGTCGAACAGAACGTGGACTACCGTATGGACTGCCATATGGACTGTACGGGACGTTCGGATAAATTGGACGAGATTCTGTGTACTGAAAGATTGTTGTTGCAATATTTGGCCGCTGAATTGGATACTGGCTTGTCTCTAAAGTAGATGTCTGCTGCAATTCTTTGGTAATCGGTATTGGTTCATTAGTTGGTGATTGAAATTGGCTATCAGTTGATCGATACTCATTTATATTGGGAAGAAGACGGTTATGCAACTTTTGATCAATATTTAAAAATGCACAATCATCATTGTACAAGTCTAGCGACTGTGATTTTAAGAGTGTAGGAAGATGCTGTTTTGAATATGAGGAACTCATTTCGTTTGGTTGATCTGTATCTGTTTGTGCGCCATTACGAAGTACTGAAGGTGTCTTATTTGCTAAAGACGAACTAATGTTATTTGAAGGAAGTGAAGAATGACCGACAGACATAACTCCACTTTCTTTTACACAATTAAGTTTTTTAAGGCTTTCACAATCACACAGTGGTTTTACAGCTTCTGTATCAACAATTTGATTAGATCTTATGTTTTGATTGGTCTGTTCTCTTTTATCAAGGTTTTTTGGCTTTGTACCGGATTGTATATCCAAACAATCGCAAGTATCACTTATCTCTTTTGCATTTGAAATAGAATCATTTGAATCTATGTACAATTTTTCCAATTGTTTATCCAATATCAAAGTTGAGTCTGTAGTCGCTATGTTGAGCGCATTCTGCGTACAACCTTCCTCGATTTTAACAACGATAACATCGTTGTCATCATCATCACAGTTATGAAAAGTGGCATTTTGTGCGTCAGTTGAAAGCTTCTTTATTTTCAATATTCTCTTGTCATCTGTTTCCAAGACATTCCCTGGGTCTGGTGTGTTGGTCTTGACTATTGATGGCATATTCAAATCCGACATTATGTAGCTTTTCATATATCCTCATAGTCACACTTAAGATTCATTTCTATAAATATATTAAACATTTAGTTGGTTAGAAACATCAGAAATGCATTTATCAGAGTAAACATATACGAATAATAAAAGACTCGAGTCGGAGATACCATGTACTCAGGTCAATTGGCTGCAATTTACATATTGTTAAAAATAGAACTGAATTCTGTATTAAATAAGGATGTAAGCGTGAAAATTTGAAAGAATAAAAACTGACCGCTGTTTGATTACACTAGATAACAGCAAATTTTTCTTAAAAATATGGAAGCTGAAGAATCACTGCGGACGGCAGTCCGTGAAGAAAGCCGCATAAATGGTGAAAAGCAGCACGAAAAGGAGGAATGGAAAATTTGCTGTCCGATCAGATCGAGTTATATTTCGATCGAAAGGTAGGGTCAAAATTTAAAGCAGAGGGAGCCGTTGGAGCCTTTTCGTTAAATTTTTTAAATTTTAAATAGACTGGAAATTATATATTTACTCACAACGAAAAAAAATTTAATATTTTCAATTTTTAGTTGCCTTTCCAAAATGAGATAAAATTTCAGTTTGTCTGTTTGTTTGTATCAAAGCGTTAAAAAAGCTTAGATTTCATGAGGAATTGTTTCTTATCATAAGTATGAAGAAATTTTTATTTTTTGAGATATCTTAATTAATTTGACAACTTTTGCACCTGGGTTATAATCCCAACCAACGGGCTGACGGTCATTCTTCACTTCCTTCAAATAACATTAGTTCGTCTTTAGCAAATAAGACACCCTCAGTACTTCGTAATGGCGCACAAAGAGATACAGATCAACCAAACGAAATGAGTTCCTCATATTCAAAACAGCATCTTCCTACACTCTTAGAATCACAGTCGCTAGACTTGTACAATGATGATTGTGCATTTTTAAATATTGATCAAAAGTTGCATAACCGTCTTCTTCCCAATATAAATGAGTATCGATCAACTGATAGCCAATTTCAATCACCAACTAATGAACCAATACCGATTACCAAAGAATTGCAGCAGACATCTACTTTAGAGACAAGCCAGCATCCAATTCAGCGGCCAAATATTGCAACAACAATCTTTCAGTACACAGAATCTCGTCCAATTTATCCGAACGTCCCGTACAGTCCATATGGAAATCCATACGGTAGTCCACGTTCTGTTCGACGTCGGCCACCTTTGCGTGAATATCTATTGAAAAGTCTGGAATCTTTTTGCAGCTAAATCAGTATAAGCTTATGGATCAAATTGGATAGGTCAAATATAAATATTTAATTATCAACCACAAGAGTTTTACTAGTTAAATAGCATTCTTAACATTAACAATAACATTCTTATTTTAGGGCTCATATGGACTTGTAAAGCTAGCTTATTCTGAAGAAGACTCGACACATTATGCAATGAAGATTCTCTCCAAGAAACGCCTACTACGACAAGCTGCTCTCATGCGACGTAGTCCAAAGCAAGGAACATCACTATTGGATCGTGTTATAAGTTCAACCCATGGCTTGGGTCGACCCAGGTGCAAAAGTTGTCACTTTGATTAAGATATCTCAAAAAATATAAGTTTTTCATACTTATCCTGCCCAAATTTTTTTTAAAATAGGTTTAATCTATATGTTCTGACTCACTGACTGACTGACATATCAACGTGGCCAAACGGATAGAGGTAAAGAACTGAAATTTTCATATAACATAACTGAGACAATTTCATCGTGCAATAAGACGGCGTTTTGTAAAATTCCACCTGGAAGTGTGTTTACCCGAGGTCAAAAGGTCATGGAATTGCTTTGTATGAAAAACTTTTTATGTTTGTTAAGATATCTTAACCAAACTTACAGATTATATGTTTGGGCCTGTCTCTTACATTCTGACCAAATTTGGTCAAAGCCGGATTACTGTATCATATAGCTGTCATAGGAACAATATAATGCAAATTATCGATTAGTATGAAAATTGTTTTTCTTTCTTAAGAAATTCCAACTAAAGGTTACATTGACTAAACTTAATTAACATTACTAACTAAATTTCATTTCCGCGAGCGAAGCGAGCCAGGGGTTGGCGAGCGAAGCAAGCAGGGCATCACATACAGCTGCGAAAAATAAAATAGCACCACCTTCTTACCTTCTTAACCTTCTTAACCTTCCAATTCTAAAGGAAACTTAATATATATTTTATGTATTAGATATTCAAGGCAATATGAAAAAAAAAAGTTTTGGAAAAATCGCTGCCCCATCTATATCTTTTTTGACTCGTAAGACAAAGTCTCATAGTGGTGCTATTATTTTTTTCGCAGCTGTATGTGCTTGTGGACAGGGTATCCTATCGTCGAGTGCGCTCGACTGATCCACTTGTCATTAAATTTTGTGTTTTTTTTTTAAATTGGAATAAGCATATCAAAGTAACAATGTCAAAAGCATATAAAATTCCAAAAATTTCTGATATTTACAAAAAAAAATATCTTCCCAAAGAAAAAGTTTAGTGACGAAACTCATTCCGTACCCGAAAGATATTTAATTTAATAAATTAATTATTTCAAAAAAAAACAGTTTGGCATTCGGCACATCGCAGAAAAGTTATTTGTAGGTGTAGAAAATCGTGACCTTTTAGCGCAACGTGCCGAATGCCATACTTTTTATACGCTGAGCCCATTAAAAATGGCCAAAAAACAGTAAGAGCTAGACACTTTAAATTTGGTATGTAGGTTCCTGTATACCGTACGCAGACTAAATTTGTTTCCACTATATCATATGGCTGCCATATGATAATCAAGTTTAAGTATAAAAACTTTTTTATTTCCTGAGATATCTCAACCAATCTTACAGAATAAGTATCAGGATTGGACTTCTACATACTGAGCAAAGTTGTCTCAAATCGGTCAACTATATCATATAGCTCCCAAATGACCGATCAGTCGAAAATCAAGTTTTAGTATGAAAAGCTTTTCTGTTTGTTAAGATATCTCAACCAATTTGACAGTATATGCATTTATGTTGGGCTTGTACATCCTGCCCAAATTTGGTTAAAATCAGAACACTTTATCATATATCTGTCATTGGAACAATCTGTTGACAATTTAATACAGCGCTCTTCAAAGGTATCAACTCTTCGGCGTGCCGAGCAGCATCTAAGTGACTGGGCCCAGGGTATCCGACATTCGAGTACGCTCGACTAAGTTTAATAACCAGGTACGGTTAGGTATTGTAAAACTTGAATGTATCCAACAAAAAAAAATCAACAGGAGTATTCTCACGGTCTTTTAAAATAAAAATTGAACTGATTAAAAATTAAATATATGTATATATATGTATATACATACATATATTTACGCATGTGTGCAAGCAAACAACACAGCTGTAAATATTTATTTCTGTTTTCACAAATTTATACAAGCGCACACTTTATTTGTGCTATATTTAGATATTTCATTAATTCAATCAGTTCTATTTTTTTCATCACCCGTTGTGAGGAATTATACAAAAAATACTGTAAGCAAATCTATTAAAAACTTAATGAAATAAACTACAAGTATTTCCTTTCACTTAGTAAACAAAAATGCTCAGGCACTGGATAAAATTGGCGTTATGGCTATCGTGTATTGTGTTAATAATACAGCCCTTAAAAAGCAATGAACATATCGTCAAACGATCTCCAAAACTTGACAAATTGACTGGTTCAATTAGAGGAGAGTATATACCAATGGAGTTTTTCAATGCCATGAGATCGGCTGATCAGTCTAAGCAATCACTACAAAATCAATTAAGAAATTTTCTTGAAAATCTTCAGAAAAATCTGACAACGCCTAATGTGCTACATATTGTTAAAGATAATCATCAGAATACACAAAATCAAATAACACAATTTCGAGAATTATCGGATTTCTTTTATATAACTGCCGAAGTGGCTAAAAATTTCTCACATGATTCGGAAATGTACTATGAAGTTGCAAAAAACTCAAGTTATACTCTTTTGTTGCAGCTTCGCCAGATTCCATCGACGCAACCTACACTGGTTAAACTGTTATTAACAAATTATTTTGCGGAAATGGAATTCTTTCATATAATGTTTTCGGAGATCATAGACGAAGTGTTAGAATACACGCAGAACACGTTGCTCGCGATCCAAAATACATTTACATACTATGCGGATGTTCAGAGATTTGTTTTGGACAACTGGAATTTTAAAAACGACGTGAGTTGCTGCAAAGAATATGTGGAATTTTTACAACTGTATTCAGCTCAAATCTTTAAATGCACTGCTGGTCATAATCTTAACGTTGCATTTGACGTATTTGCCATGACTGAGCTTACTAGCCAGTATATAATGCGTCAACTTGAATTTCGGATTCAGCGACTTTTCAACTGTTTTTATTTCGGAAATTATGAAATTCGATGTAAATTTCTTCAAAATGCCGAAAGTGATTTCGAATTCATGTTCAATAAAATCGAGGATCTAGAAATATATTATGATATTAAAACAAAGAATGGTCGCGTATCATCTCTCAGACTACGACGTCGAAGAAATACTGAAGGGGATTCAAGTATCCCAAGAGCTCATATTGACTGTATACCAAAAGAATTTCCACTCGGACAAATGCAAAATAGTTTAAAACTATGTTTTTATAATATACAAAAATATTAAGTCGTTTCTAAAGCTCTTTTATTAAAATAAAACCAAGCAGCTCCTAAAGAAATTTAACAGCTAAGGCATCTTCAATAATTATTACATTGTAATGCGAAAATATCAGAGGTCGCAAATATCAGTCCCGACATATTTGTTTAAAACGAGCAGGGGGCGGAGCCTCCTATATTTTATAAAAATACTGGGTAACATATTATATATATATACTTCATATATCCAGATTACTATAGTTGGAAAAAATAAACTATGCAATTATGACTATTTTTTTAAAATTGTATTAAGAGTTGATCTTAACAATTAATAAGAATTTATAATTTGTAAATAGGTGCAGAGAAGGTCATTAAAATCAAAAAATGTATACAAAAAAACCTTTTGAGAGTTATTTATTTAGCAATTATTGTTTCAATGAATAAACAGTGCAAACCTACAAATTTTGAGCAATATTTGCGACACTGGAAGAAGCAGACGAAACTTCACGGGATGTGGGCTTCTACGAATTGATACTTTAGATCTTAATTTCAGTGATCTGGCCGAAACTCATCCATGCAATCGTAAAGTCGAATAAGGAAGTGATTTAAATTATAAGAATTATTTTTCTTCAAACAAGCATAATTAATTACATAACATTTTTATTTTGTTCATTAACGTCGACGAGCACAAATGAAATACAACATTTTGAGTATAAAAGTCTTATGCGCAACAGTTTTTTAAACTTGCGCATTAATTGATCTAGGCCGTCAATAACGTTGGTGATCTCATTAAATGCCACATTAACACATCGAGTCTTGTATTCTTTGTTCGATACAGTGTTCTCCAAACAAAATTGAATTTGATCAAGGAGTCGAGCCATTTCAGCCATATAACCAGATCCAGTGACTACTACAGACTCAAAACTTCGACATAAAGATATATTGGACTTCATAGTGATATTGCAACAGCTACGTAGCTCTATAGCAGTCATGTTAATCAGACCATCCATGACATGACAAACGATACTAAATAATTGATTTCGAATAATAAAATGTTGGTTTTCCTTGAACATGGTTGTCCTTTGATTTGTCACTACTGTTTTGTTGACGTGACTATTATAAAAAAATCCGTACGCTCTATCAGCACTTTCGGCAATTTCAATGAGTTCTTTTTTTGCGATTCTTATATGTCGTAAAGCTAAGCTTCGGAAATTATGAAGAGCATTGATTACATCTATTCGAGATACTTCAGATATTAGATCATCAGCCAAGTTGAGTACCCTTGTTGAAATATCTTTGTTGTGGGGTTTGCGCATATCAGTAAGAAATGCATCCAATATTGCGATTGCCTTGATCAACACATTGTCGCGATGATGCAATTTTTCGGAATCAGTCGAAATATTTTTAGCAGTGTCTTCACAGGGCGTAACATTTTTTACGGATGATAGCCTCAGAAAAATTAATATTATAAGCAGCAGTGCGCTTGAAATACAACCCATTGCAATAGATTAAGCTCAACTACTTTCTGAATAATCAGTTTGAATTTAATCAACGAAGACCCGAATGGGTTGGGCTTAAAAAGCTATTTTTTTATTTACGAGTTTTAGAAGAGCATATAATATATACTTATATATTATGCTGACGATAATGGGTGGTCCGATTTTTTTTTGCTTTTAATATGCAGATAATAAATTTAAAAATGAAAAATGTTGTATAAAAAAAAATACAGTTCAGGGGTTTGGTTCACCTTAATCAATAATATGAGGTTGTATTTTATATACATACTTGAGCGTTATCAGAAAAATTCAATGCCACAAATAAATATATTTACACATTTACATATATCATCTATATATAAAACTTATTGAGCTGAGTTGCTGAAAGTCCGATTAGAAATGCAAAGAGCAAACTGTATAAGCTCGGAATCTTTTTCTTCTTCTTATTTATGATGTTTCCATTTATAGTATTTAATACTTGTTTTGACCAAATGACTATAAGTCATTGGACTAGTTAAGCGAGAAAGCACTAATGAAGTCAGCGGTCACACTGTTTAATTTAAATTAAATATCTGGGTTCGAATTCCACCTGACTCCTGATATGATTCTAAAAATGGTTTAGGTAGCGTGCTTATAATAATTAATAAAAAATATATATACCTTGTAAAGAAGTTTTTCTCATAAGATTCTGTAAAAACGCAAACAAACGCGTTGCGTGCTTTGTACGTTATAGTCAGTGAAGAAGAATGAAAAATTTGCTACGACTGTCTGATCAGATCGAGTTATATACCGATCGCAAGGTATAACTAACAACTAACTAACTAACAAAAGTGCATACTAAGACTTTTGTTAACTCACCTGTTTCATGAGATATGTGGGTGTAAGTGTAAAATTTAAATGATTGCAGCTAATAGGACCTTTGGAGACTTTAGGTTAAATTTTATCATTTTTAAAATTTCTAATTAAAAACAATTTTCGAACGGTACCTTAATCATTGCAATCCGAAATTTGGTTCAAATAAATAATTATTAAATTTAAAATTTTTAGTGGCCTTTTCAAAATGCGATGAAAAGTTTGTTTGTTTGGATCAAAGCGCTAAAAATGCTTAGATTTAATGATGAGGCATATCATTAATCTAGAAATTTTTGTTCTACGACTTCTTTAAAAATTCGCTGGCTTAGCGGGAAATAGCTAAAACACGATAAATTTGAGATGTGTGCTTTCAATATTTTTTTGCAAGGTGCTCTGGTAAAATGGCGATGTTTTAATACGTACGATCGGTCAAAAATCAAGTTTTAGTATAAAAAACTTTTTTGTTTATTAAGATATCTCAACCAATTTATGCATATTCTGCATTTAAGTTCGTCTTATACATCCTGCACAAATTTGGTTCAAATTGGTCCGCTATATCATATAGGTGCCATAGGTCGGATCAAGTTTTAGTAATTCAAATACTAATAATTTAATAATATGACCCTCAGTTTGATGATAATTATTAAATTTTATATCGTTCGTCACAGAATTGGATATCAAAAAGCCGTAAAACAAACATTTCTATATTTCCGATAAGGAATAATTCCCCTTCATCAAATCTAAGTTTTTGATACAAACTGACTTTTGAGGCGTACTGCGTCCGCAGTCCTAATTAATCTCAACAAGATCGCGAAAAAGGAATGCCAATAATGGCTGTTTTAAGTTTTAGTGTATAACTAGCGCCTAAAAGAATCTAATGAGTAGATATGTTATTGTCGAACTCTCGACTAAAGCCTTGTTGTACTCAAACGACACCATTAGTTCATCAATCAATTCATCGCGATTCTGCGCAACAGCCACAATCACGGCTAATTTTTACATTAAATTAAATATTGGAAGTTGTTTCACATCTGCCATCAACCCTATTCGATCCCCGATGGGTTGTCCCATCATGACAACCTGATCAATAAATTACACTGTGTGAACTGCTAACGTTAAACACAGTAGTCGAAAAATGAGAAGCGAGAGAAGAAACAGAAAAACAGTTGTATCCAAAGGATCCCAAACTAAAACAAACGGGCTCCGCCCCTGCTCGCTTCGCTCGCGGTGAGGTGCGGCTATAGTCGATCGCACTCGACCGCAGGATACCCTGTGCCCAGGCACTTGTATGCCCTTCAACACGCCGAAGATTTGATGCCCTCACAAGGCGCTGTATTAAAATTGCGACTTATTGTTCCAATGACAGTTATGATATAAAAATAACCGATTTGAATCAAATTTGGCACAATTCTGAGATATCTTAATAAACAAAAAAGTTTTTCATGCTAAAATTTGATTTTAGAACGATCGTTCCTATGACAGCTAAATGATATAGTTGACCGATTTGAACCAATTTTGGTCAGGATGTAGATGACCAACCCAGGGACTTATTCTGTAAAACTGGTTGAAATATTGTAGAAAACAAAAAAGTTCTTCATACTAAAACTTGATTTTCGACCGATCGTTCCTATGGAAGTTATATGATATAGTGGTCCGATCCAAAAATAGAAACAAACTTAATCTGCGCCCGATATACAGGAACCTACATACTAAGTTTAAAGTCACTAGCTCTTATAGTCTCTTGTCTAAATCGACTCGGCTGTTGATACTGATAAAAAAATATACATATGTATATACTTTATGGGGTCTGTCACGCCTCCTTTTGCCTGTTACATACATTCCAACGAAACCATTATACCCTTTTTTGTCTATTTTTAATAAACGCGGTATACAAATATTTATTGGTGGTAAATTAATCGATGAGTGAGATACCACTGTGACAGCCCTCGTTAAAGTACTACTAACGACATCAACATCAACTCTCACATATTAAAAATTTCTGTTTGTACTGAGGATTTCATATTGCGACAAAGTTAAAATCATCGGAATTATAATATACATATGTAGATGTATTTATTAACGTCCATCGAAATCTCTGATTCTATCGCTTCTATATAGACTAAATTAAACCAAAATACGCGAGGTAATCAAATAGCATTGTTTTAGCAAAAAATATTCAATAACAATAACAATTGTATATCATCTGTACATACAAAATTCTATTTTGGTAATATGTACATATACAGACGCTCATACACATACATACATATATAAATATGTATGAACATAAGTATAAGCTCGTCTCGTTCCATATAATATATTTATACATACATAAGCATACACAATACACATGCAAACACACATACGAATGTTAGTAAACTCACAAACAATAATATTTTTCCATTCCATAGTACATACACAAGTGTCAGTACATATATGTAAAAAATCACACAGGTAAAGTTTTAAAATAGACCGGTGACCAAAAAGGATAACACTCAATACATATGTATGTACATACGTACGCTTATATTTATAGATGTATGAGCGTGCTTTATATACAAATACAAGGAATTGTATACATACATTTATATTTACGTCTCCAAAAGCATTTTACTGTAAAACGTTATTTGTATGTACGTGCTTGTGCATGCACAAACTAAAAAAACACATTATTCTTCAAGATTCTAAAATCAATTATAGCGTTCACTGTTTGTAGTACGAAATTTGTTACTTCAACGAATTATTTGTATGATAATAATGTAAATTAATTGCAAAACACAGTCCGCGGTAGAATCTGGACGAAGACTAAAAGGAATCGGATGAACTAGTCAAGCTTTAGAGTAAAAGTAAATTTAAAGCTGGCGATAGTAGCTTTAAAAGCTTATTTCTCGGAAGCGAACTTCGAGCAGCTGTAACACACACGTTCAAAACTGAAATCTTTTAATATTAGTGTATACCTTACACAAATATGTATGTACGCATGTACACAAACTAATGTTTGTACACACTTACACATATGCATGTATGTATGTATGTTAGAAAACATGTGTGAAAATATATACTAAAGTACATACAATTGTATGCATGGACTTAGCATACATATGTACCTACAAACAGACAAAATTTAAAATTCACATGCATTTCATGCAATTCACATGCAAAACTCATATAATACTTTAACAATGCATACACACATACATACCTACATGAAGGTACATACATAAGTATGTACATATGTTTGAATTTCTATACGAACATAAGCACAAACATGTCCGTGTTCCTGCCGATAATAAATTTTTACTTGTCATCGAAATTTTAAAAATAGTGCAATACAATCATGCATTTTAAATACTCATGTACACACGTAAAACTATAATTTTATGAAGTCGACTTACAAAAGCTAGGTGTAAATTCAAAAACATTTAATTTTTTTAAATGCTGCAATTTTGTTGTTTTATTATACGCCAAGATATACATATGTATATATCTAATAAATAATTATATTGTAAAGGGAATTGTACGAAATACTTTCCAAGTCCTATTACCTAGTTTATAAAGCGTTTAAACATTATTTAATAAAAACCGTTCTTTTGTTTCTTCAAATTATTTTATTTTATTTTTTTTTTATTACAAATAAAAAATACTGCCCATTTGATTTTTAATACAAATTAAGAATAAAAGTTACTATTTAATTTTTATTATCATTTTATGTATGTATATGTGAACCATTCGTGAATGTTTTTAGAGTTTCGAAGAACACCAATTGGTTCAAAATATATTTAAAATCGATTTTCATTTTTATAAAAAAAATATTAATTTAAAGTTGATATTTTAAATCGGAAAAGTAACTCTTTAATATAATACAAATTTAAATTAATAGTTATATTATGGTTTCTAAATACAAATTTAAATTTTCGTTTTTCGAACTTAAAAATTTAAGTTTATTTTTTTTCCAGGATACTGAATCCCAAAAAATATCTAATATTAATACAAATAATTTTGACAGGTTGGTTTTCTTTAAGCTCATAAATCTTATTTGCGATCGCAACTTTCTAAAACTAAACACTTTTTTATCAGTGTACATATATCATCCACTTTCTACTTTTTATCTTGTGCTTCAGACTTGCCAACAATTTTATTACATTTTCGTCTGTCGACACTTTTGTGCTATTGTTCTTGTCATTGTTGTTGAGGTTGCTTATTACTTTGCAGTAGTAGCTAACAACAACGACAACAAAAACAAGAGCACAACTCAAGCCCAAAGTGCCTACAATAATAATTATAAAATCAACAACAATCACAGCTGCAACTGTCTGCCAAAAAGTTTTTTGTCAGCGCCGTGTGCCAAAAAACATTCGACGAAAATGCCACATAAAACATAAATAAATAACCATAACAACAGTAACAATTTTAAATGAAAACGAAAAAAAATAAATATATAATGTTGGTTTATGAAATATATTATGCGTTCGTTTTAACGCAGAATAATCGCTTCGATATTTCTATTGTGAACGCATCCAGCTCTTTGTCCATCTACCGCAGTGATGGGCAGTGCCGGTCGTTAAGTCGATAAGAAAATCAGGACCCCGAAAATTGGACAAAATAAGGAACAAATTTTTAAAAGGATTCATTCATAAATTTTTTTGTTCAAGCTAAGTCCACACGTTGGCTGAGTTACAACTCTATATAAAAAAACAGCGGCGGAAAGAAGCTAAATTATGTCGTTAAATTTCCGCTGGTGCGATCCTCAGCAAAGCCATTAAACATAGTTGCCAGATAAGGTGCGGTGTTGTTCAAAACTTTTGGCACAACAGATGGTATTTCGTTGACTACTGTAAGAATATATGTCTTGTTCATTCTTTTGAAAAGTAGTTGATGAAGAAAAGCACAAAACTTCAAAAAAATGTCAACAACTGAATTAAATGGAAAAAAAGGGCGCCTGGACCTGTTCACTACACAGGACAGAATTCATTTGATTAAGGACGTGGATAAGTATCCGATTTTATATGACTTGATGGATAAAAAGCATTTCGAAGCAATTTTTATGACGTCAGCATGAGGGAGTGCACAATAGCGCAATAAACAAACAATCCTGCGCTGAAGACGTTCTTCACTGCATCTGCTCTCATCTCCATTTCCAAGAAGCTTGCCATTTTGTAATTGTAAATTTTCGTTCTTGTTGTGCACTTTGTAAAATATAATCAAAGCACAGTTGACGAACCAGTGGGAACACTCGATATTTGGTTACTTTTTGGTGTTGCGTTGGTCACACTAAAATCTGAAGGCTAGCGGCGAAATATATGACATTTTTTTTTCGCTTTGCTCAAACTTTGGTACGGACTAAGCTTAAGGCTGGTATTGCAGTAGGTATTTTCAGTACTATAGCACATTTTTGATCTTGAAAAATAGCCGGATTGGAAATAAGTAATGTAAAGAAAAAAGTAAGGATGTCGAATATTTTTAAAATATCGTATCAACGATAAACTGTTTTAAAAAATTTCAAAATGATATTTAATATATCGCTTTAAAATATCGATATATCGATATATTTGACATTTTTATATTTTCCCCTTTTTCCAAAAAAAAAAGTACTGTGTCCCATAATAAAAAGAGATATATAAGAAGAGAATAAATATTAGATTCGAGTTTATTATGTTTCTTACATATTAAATATGATCATTTTTTTTGAGATTCGAGTTTAGTATGTTTCAGAAATATTAAATATGATAATTTTTTTGAGATTCGAGTTTTGTATGTATCATACATATTAAATATTTGTAGAGCCAAAATTTGGCTTTCAGAGACTTTAAAAATACGCGTTGCCTTATATGTATGTAAATCCGTCATTCGGCTGCGGGAGTCACAAATGACAAATTTTATAGCGGACGCAAGACGCTCTGAAGGCACTGAACTCCCAGGTGTAATTAGATACCTGAGAGCGAGTTGAGACAGTCCCGGCATGGCCGCCTTATGAGAATTACAGAATATTATGGGATTACTTTCTCATGATGCTTGTGGCAAGCTCAGATACAACTTTAGCTCACTGTGATCCGAATCGCGCATTGACAAGCCTTCTTCACATGTCAGTCACAGAGTGACCACGAATGTCTTAAAATATAAAAAATATCGTATATTCGATATTTGGGCAAACAAAATATCACGATATAAATATATAATTTTTTATACAAATATCGATATATTGATATTTTGATATATTATCAACAACCCTAGAAAAACGGTAAAATACAATTTTTAATGTCAAAACACAAAGAAAAATGTATCATATTAGCATTTTTCAATACTTTGAAAAACTTTAAAACTTCTTCAAAATATCCAAATCGGCAACAGCGATTTGCAGTAAGCCTTACTACTATCGGCAGTATCGCGACCAATTCATTCTTTAAACTCGGGTTTAGTAAACCACGATTTCCGAAGTATTCTTTTCTCGTTGTGCAAACTTTATGAACTGGCGGCAAATGACATTAAGTGGCATTAACACTGCACAAACCATACAACATATAATTTAAGTAGCTTACAAGTGAATGGCCTGTATGATCAAGTCAACGAAAACATCGATGCCACTTATTTTTTTAAAATAAAATGTATATTATTAACGAATATTTAAAAAGTATCACAGATATTAAAAAAGACAGATTTCCGGATACGGAATGTTTCAAAAAAGTTCAGGCAAACTCATCTTAAAGAAGGGACCTATCATTCCTGAAAAAGGATGAAATGGCTGCATTGACATCGGCTCTTGTCTGTGTGAGCAATCGATAACTTGTCGATAAACGTGCCCACACCTGTTCTACAGCAGAGTTGGAAATGTTTAATTTTTTTTTTAAATCGATAAAATCAGATTTTAAATTAAAATAATATAAAATCAATTTTTATGGTAAATGCATTAATTTATAAATTTGTAATGTTTTTACATATTTCATGTCAGTTTCATTCATTATTTTTATAACAAAGAATAAAACTTAATTGCGCTCAGCTACACTGTCCCATGCTGACTTCATAAAATTGCATCGAAATGGCTTTTTATCAGTCAAATCATATACATATGATTCAATATCTTTCCTTTTCCTGAATTAAATCAATTCTGTCCTGTGTAGTGAACAGGTCCAGGCGCCCTTTTTTCACTTTTAATTCGCTTTTCGAAATTTTTAGCAGTTTCACGTATTCTCTTTCATCAACCCCTTGTCAAAAAAAATTAACAAGTCATATTTATTTACAGCAGGCAACGAAATACCAGCTGTTGTGGCAAAGTGTTGAACAAGGCTCTGAGAAATAAGACCCCAAAGCAGAGCTTGCAAATAACCGTCAACCGTTTTTCCCCTTGCGGTTGGGTTGCGATTATAACCGAAAAAAATGTCCACGATCTCTCTCTCTCTCGAGAAGAAGACTTCGTGTCTCTTTGTTTTTGTTTTCGGTTGAGGGTTAAAAACTGAGACATTCGGGGTTGTCTCTTTCAACAACCACTTTTAGCAACCGAATCACCCAAACGGTTGCACTTTGTGACTCAATACATGAGAAAAACATGAAATACTCAGGGCAAATTAATTTGCTTTTTGACAAAGCTGCCCTGTTGTTTGGCTAAAACATGTGAACAGAAATCTGTAGCCTTGAAATTTAAAATATGAAACTCCAATATAATTTAGATATGTGGGTTTTGTTTTTTATTTATTCAGAGTTAAGCTTAACAACTAAAATTGAGTTCAGATTTTCTGTACATATCGAGCTCCTTTTTTCACTTAAGATAAAATGAAGTGCTGAAAATGCCCTTTCAACGGACACCTGAGTCGCCGGTGTAGCCAGCATAACCTGTGCGAGCGCATAAAGGTGTGGCGACTGCAGCTTCAAGTCGTTAAAAAACTGCAAAATATTCGCATTTAAACAAACAACTCACTCACATACATGCCATTGCAACAAAAATTAATGCCGTTATTGATATATCCGTTACTTAAAAAATATTTTATTACTCTTTTCTTTGTTTGCTTCTTCGTATGCGGTTCCTGAAGTGTACATCACATTCTAAGTATATAAGTATATTTTCTACACACAAGCAGGCACCGTACGAAAAGTGTGTGAAGAAAAACAACCCCTATATTGATGTAGTGTTTTTAGTACTTCACAGTAAAAAAAGCAAACAAAGCAGAATAACGGAACTTGAGTCGTCAAAATTTGAGCGAAAATGAGTACACTGCTCGTGTCGAAAAAACCACTGGTGCATATCTCTGATATACACATAAAAATGCAAAAGAGTTTTATTTTGTTCGACCACTACCAAAAACTCGGGGAATAACCAGATTAAAAAAAAACAAAAAACAGTTACTGGTTGTGAGATAACCCATTTACTTAAGAGACAATGAAAACGGTTTATCTCGGATGCTTTGCTCAAAGTGTTGGTAAGCAACAGGTATTTTCGGACAACGAAAAACGGTCGACTTTTATTTGCAAGCTCTGCCCCAAAGATATAAGGCTCCTAAATTTTGGCGCATTATTTCATTTTTTTAGGAATTTTTAATATGTACTTTTTGGGGTCTTATTTAATTTTTTAAAGAAATAATTTGGAAATTAGGAAATAAGACCCATATTTTTAATATGAATTTTTTAAGTCCTTATTTCATTTTTCTTATTTTTGCAAAAATAACAAACATAATCCAAGAACTGCATTAACGGTAATTGTCTTATCTGCAGGTGTTCTTAGACTAAGTATTTGATGTGCAGATTTTTTGTACAGATGTGCAAAATCACCGTTTTAAAATTAGTTCAGTGGTTTGTATATCATCTTCATTATTTCTTGAAGTTATTGATAGTTAATTATGCTAAAAATCAAAATTTAATATTTGGTATTTTTTATTGGTATTTTCGATATTTTTTGTTTTAATGAATACAAAGACAAGTGCATGTTATAAAGAAATGCTATATATATTCAGGCCTGTTCCGAATTACGAACGTTTTCAAAAAGTAAAAACGAAACAAAAACGAACGTTTTTCTATTTGCTGTTCCCAATTCCGACCGAAATTGACTCGTTTTTAATTTTCGAACTCGGTTTCGAAAACGTTTCGATAACAGTAAGTCATTGACCGTATCAGCTGTTTTAGTCAATGAAGAAGAAGAAATTGCTAAAATAATATAAAGCGCTAAGTTAATATTGCGAAATGCCGGCAGTTATGGTAAATGGTTGCTTGCAAGCCAAGCGAAAACGAAAAATTTATGAACTAAGAAAAACAATTCATCCCCGCATGACATCAAGTTTACCAACTCTGCTAGAATCAAGGTAAGTGCAAATACAGCTACCAAAACACCATCTTTCAATAAACGTTTATGATCCAGATTTGTAGATTCATACCGGCTAAACAAGGAAGTTTTTGAAACCATATTGGACAAAATTCAATCTCAGTTAGAGAGGAACCATCCAATGATTTCTCAAGCAATTCAATTGGGAGCTGTCCTTCGATTTTTAACAACTGGTTCATATCAAATGGCCGTCGTCAAGGATTGCGATATAAACCTGGGAAGGAGCACTTTTTCTTAAGTACTGCATGAGGTGTTAGGTCTTCTGGAGACGCACCTCTCTAGCGAGTGGATCCGGCTTGAGATGTCTCCGCATGAAATTCAACTAAGCAAAGAATTTTTTTTTTAATGGTTTAGCTTTCCCGGTATTGTTGGAGTAGTGATGTTAAACGACTTTAAAAATGTTTAGCACTATTAAAATTAACATTTTATAATTATAGGTATTTATTTTAATGCTTTAAGTAGCATTGACTTTTAATTTCCCTGACTCTACAGCACTCGTTTTGAAAACGACAATACTTGTCGATTTTCGAAATTCGGAACAGCAGCCAACTCGGTTTACGGCAATTCCACTCGTTTTCGGTATTCGGAACAGGACCGAGTATTAACGAAAATGTATTCGATATGGAGCCCGCAACAGTAGTTACTGATTATGAGGAAGCCCTGAGAAAAGCCATCAAAAAGGTGTTTCCCATAGTAAAAAGTATCGGATGTTGGTATGTTTTTTGCCGTTTTTATTTTCGGTTAAATTTAAATTGTAAATTTAATTGAAATAAAATCAAAATAATGAATTAAAATGAAAAGAATTATAAAGAAAAAAAATAATTGGGGTGTTATTTCATTTTTAAAATTGGTGTGTTATTTCATAATGAAATAATACCCCAAGAATGGGGCCTTGTTTCATATTTTTGGGGCCCTATTTCATCGCCGTGTGGCCTTATTTTATTTTTAAGATTGTGGTATTATTTCGTTACGAAATAACACCCCAATATTGGGGTCTTATTTCATTTACTCTGTTGGGGTCTTATTTCATTGGGGCCTTAGTTCCTGCAGCCTTATATTTCTTATTTTTGCAAAAATAAGAACAATGAAATAAGGCCCCAAATAATTCATATTAAAAATTGGCGTCTTATTTCCTAATTTCCAAATTATTTCCTAATAAAAATGAAATAAGACCCCATAAAGTTCATATTAAAAATTGGGGTATTTTTTCCTAAGAAAAATGAAATAAGGCCCCAAATTTTAGCTTTGAGGCCCTATTTTATTTCACCTTTTTGGGGTCTTATTTCATTTGAAATAAGTCCCCAATTTTAATTAGGAAATTAGGCCCTAAAAAAGGAAATAACACCCCAAATTTCACAAAAATCGTTGTTGTTGTTTCCTGTATAAATTTTTGGGTCCTTATTTCATTTTTTTTTTGGGCCTTATTTCATTGGGGCCTTATTTCATTGGGGCCTTATTTCATTGGGGCCTTATTTCTCAGAGCCGAAATATAATCCAAGAACTGCATTAACGGTAATTGTCTTATATGCAGGCGTTCTTAGACTAAGTATTTGATGCGCGGATTTTTTGTACAGATGTGCAAAATCACCGTTTTAAAATTAGATCAGTAGTTAGTTTTGAGTAAATTTGATACAAAAAAATCGTAAAAATGTTCAAAATCGCAAACAAAGTTAACCCCTTAAAAGTACTTTAATGTAATAACTACCCGAAAAAATATTCGACAAAACATTTATTTTATATTGAATATTCCTAAAATATAGAAAAGGGCATCCGCCCTGATTGTTACAATGACCACTATATGATATAGTGAACCTATTAAGACCAAATTCATTCAGGACGTATAAGACAAAATAAAATTCATAATCAGCGAGTGATTGACAGAAACTCCAGAAACTCTCCAGATTGACAAATCTCCAGAAACAACAATAATTTTCACCCTAATCCTTAATTATCGACCAATTCTTTCTATGGCAGATATATGATATAGTAAACCGATCTTAACCAATTTTGGTCAGGATGTATAAAACCAACTTATATGCATATTCTGTAAAATCGGTTAAGATATCGTAATAAATAAAAAAGTTGTTCATACAAAAACTTGATATTCGACAAATCGGTTCTATTGCAGCTATATGATATAGAGGACCGATCTTAACCAATTTTAGTTAGGGTGTAAAGGACGAACTATAATGCATATTCTGTCAGTTTGGTCGCGATATTTCGGAAAATAAAAAAGTTTTTCATACTAAAACTTGAAATTCGACAAATCGGTTCTATGGCAGCTATATGATATAGTGGACCGATTTGAATCAATTTTGGTCAGGATGTATAAAACCAACTTAAATACACATCCTGTCAAATTGGTTAAGATATCTCGGAAAACAAAAATGTTTTTCATACTAAAACTTGATTATCGACGGATCGTTCGTATGGTAGCTATATGATATAGTGGACCGATTTAAAGCAATTTTGGTTAAGGTGTATAGGACGAACTATTATGCATATTCTGTCAGTTTGGTCGCGATATCTCGGAAAACAAAAAAGTTTTTCATACTAAAACTTAAAAATTCGACAAATCGGTTCTATGGCAGCTATAGTGGACCGATTTGAATCAATTTTGATCAGGATGTATAAAACTAACTTAAATACATATCCTGTCAAATTGGTTGAGATATCTCGGAAAACAAAAAAGTTTTTCATACTACAACTTGATTTTCGACCGATCGTTCATATGGCAGCTATATGATATAGTGCTCCGATCGAAAATTTAAAACAAACTTGATCTGCGTGGGGTTTATAGAAGTCTGTGTACCAAATTTGGTTGCTCTATCCCTTATAGTCTCTGAGATCTAGGCGCTCACACAGACGGACAGACGGACGGACGGACAGACGGACACACGGACATGGCTATATGTTGATGCTGATCAAGAATATATATACTTTATAGGGTCTGCCACGCCTCCTTCTGCCTGTTACGCACATTTGCACGAATACTTAATTTTTAAGTAACGGGTATAAATAGTATATTAATATGGAATGGATGAGATCAATTGAAAGGAACTTCATGTCTTAGAACTAAAAAATATACTAAATATAAAACTTCATGTTTGTCTTAAAACAAAAAAACATATTACATATTGTGGTGCAAAATAGTTAGTTTGTCAACTTTCCTGAACAAAATGAACAATATAGTTCATGAAGTACTGAATAAGTTCACTCGTTCATTTTGATGACGCGTTCAATTGAACTTATTCAGAACGAAACGACACAACTCTAGTGCACAACTTGCCTTCCACTCAGTGTTGCCAAATGTTCACGGCCTAAAATAGTTATATCAACATTTAAAAATAGCTAGAAAAAGCTAGAAAATCTACAAGGAAAGCCAAAGAAAAAGCTATTTTAGTTTTTACCTTGATTTTATACCCTTGAAAATTGTCAAATTTATGTATTAGGCACATAGCTGTTAAATTTGGATTACAATTAGTTATCAATTAGATTATAAATTTAAAAGAATTGTAATGATTATATAATCACCTTTTGAATATTTAATAATTGCTCTTTGATTACGATTATAAGTAATCAGAAATAATCGGGATTACTGAAAAATACTAGAAAATAATTGAAATACCTAAATATAATCAAAAAAAAAAAAAATTTGATTATATTCTGGATTACTTATGACTATTTCTAAATATAATCAAAAAAAAATAATTTGATTATATTCTGGATTACTTATGACTATTTCTGATTATTAACAATATTTAAGAGCCGACTTAGCACAAATATTAAACAAAATTTTGTTAAATAGTTAGGAAAATATAAATATGTTATATTTCATGTCATATTTAAGTGGCCCCGTAGCGCTCTAGTTAGAGTCACCGATTCAGTTTGATAACAAGCGAGGGTTCAAATGTCACTCTTCCCAAAAAATAAATAATCTAATAACTAATCATTATGACTAGTTATCATTATTTAACAGCACTGATTAGGCATAAGGGTTCCAAAACAGCATATATATTCTCAATCTGTATTAAACACCGAGAAGATTTAACCGTGTACGTCTGTAAAAAAAAAAGGTTAACAACTATATGCAATAGTAATTTAGAAATAATATTTTAAATATTTCTAGTAGTTTTTTTATATTTAAAAATAGCTATAATTCCCGCAAGCCGCTATTTTACAAATTATGCATTTGTCACTTGCAAAACATGCAACAGTATTTCTCTTTACTTTATCTCCTAAAATAGCTCCTAAATAGCTAATTCAACATTTTAAAAAAATCTAGAAAAAGCTAGTATATCTACAAAAAAGCTAAGGAAAAATCTAGAAAGGTATTTAGGTTGACTTTATACCCTGCATCCCTTGAAAATCAGCATATATACCTAAAATCAGTATTCAAAACCGAGCAGATTTAGCCGTATCCGTCTGTCAAAAAATATGTTTACAAATTTACAAAAATTAATAAGGTAATTGTCTAGTACGTGCCAAAGTTCGAAGTATCGTGTAATTAGTTCGTCCCGCTCTCTCGCGGTTTCTTTTTAAATGCACTTTAACTTTCAATGCAAAATAAAAAAAAATCAAAGCAGGCTTTTTGAAAGTTGTCAAAAATTAAAGGAAAATAAAAAATCGCCTCATTTAAATACTATAAATAAGGGTCAAGCAAGTATATGTATGCAAGCAACAACATACGTAAGATATTTTTATAGAAATACTTCTTTGTGAACAATCCTGATGGACCGCAAATTATCATGATTGAAACAAGCAACTGCATTCGCGTGATATTTTTATAAAATACTTTTTTTTTGCAAATGTCCTCGATGGTCCCCGAGTTATTTTAAATTGTCTTTAAAATAACTAAAGTGTATTAAACTATTTTCCACCATGTGTGGTAAAGTTCAAGGCGCGTTTTTTTCATTTTGGTATCCCCAGGAGACCTACTACACATATGTGATCTAAATCGGTGTCGAAGAGTGGGTCTTGGTCTACTCAGTGTCTTCAGCGTCAAAGTCCTGCGCAAGAAATAACTGGAGAGAAAGCGCGCGATTTATAAAAATTTTGCTTGCGGCGCTCTTCTTCCCTCACTTACCTCTGCGAAATGCACTTCATTGATTACCTTCAAAGGAGGTGTTGGCTCGTACACTTTCCTAGAAACTGCACGGAACTTTCATCTATCTCTCCTTAGGTTTATGAACATTTTCGACACCGTAGCAGCAACAATTAAAAATACTTTCGCCTCTTGAGTAAAATTTGCACCACATTATGAGCTCGCAAAAAGTCAAATAATTGACTATTATCCATTTGGGGAATGGCGAACAATCCATACTTGCATTCTAGACACGATAGATACATTTTATTAAATTTTAAAACACTTTTGCACTTATTTTTACCACGCCCGACATAGCGAATACATTTTTTTTTTAAATTAATCAAATGCAATTTTTCCTATAAAACTCCAGTACATTTTAACTAATTTTGAAAAGCTTGCTTGGTTTTTTTTTATTTTCATTGAAACTGTAATAAAACGCCTATACATTTTAACAAATTTTGAAAAGCTTGCTTTGATTTTTTTTTTGTATTTTTCGCTAAACTTTAAAATGCATTTAAAAAGAAACCTTAGGAGAGCGGGTTAAAATTTTTATACGATAATTCATGACAATTCACCGTCTATCTAGGGTTTTTTTTTCATAACTTTTGGCGAGGTCGTGCACGTACTAGACAATTAACAATAATAATTTGGAATATTTCCAATAGTTTTCTTTAAATTAAAAAATTGCTATAATTACCGCAAGTCGCTATTTTACAATTTATTCCGCAATTGAAAAACGCTAGATATACCTGGAAAATAACTAAATTGGCAACTCACGAGTCGTAAGCAGTCTATGTGAGCAATTACGTGCCCACTGCCGAACCAAATAGATTTTCTTTACCGATTTACACAACAAATATTTGAAATCGATTCAATCGAGTAAAATCGAATAGGGACAGCAAAATCTAGAGCTGATTACGTAGGATCAGTGTTGCTAGAACAGCTTTTCCCCGTCAAATGTGGCTATTTCCAAAGTCAAATTGTTGGAAAAAACGAAAACAGAGGGAGCGTGAATTAAGACTTTTTATAATCGTTACTTAAAAATTAAGTAAAAGGGTATATTGTATTCGTACAAATGTGCGTAACAGGCAGAAGGAGTCGAGGCAGATCCTATAAAGTATGTATATTCTTGATCAGCATCAAGAGCCTAGTGGATATAGCCATGACCGTTTGTCCGTGCGTCCGTCATCCGTTTGTCCGGCCGTCCGTTTGAGCGCCTAGATCTCAGAGACTGTAAGGGATAGAACAACCAAATTTGGTACACAGACTTCTATAAGTCTATAAGACCACTATATAATATAGGAACGATAGGTTGATAATCAAGATTTGATATGAACAACTTTTTTGTTTTCCGAGATATCTAAACCACTCTGACAGATTATGCATTCAAGATGGTCTTATACATCCTGACCAAAATTGGTTCAAATCGGTCCACTATATCATATAGCTGCCATAGGAATGATCGCTAAGTTTTTCATATTCAATGATGTAGTAAGCCGAATTGAACCAAATTTGTTTAGGATGTACTATAAGACCAACTTAAACGTATATTCTGTCAAATTGGTTAAGATACCATAATAAGTCAAATGTTTTTCATATTAAAACTTGATTTTTGACCGATCATTCCTATGGCAGCTGTATGATATAGTGGACCGATTTGAACAAAATTTGGTCAGAATGTATAAGACCAAGTTTTATTTATATTCTGTCAAATTGGTTGAGAAGTCTTGAGAAACAAAAAAATTTTTATAGCTAAAGGGTAATTTGCATCTGATAGTTCCTATGGCAGCGATATGAAATAGTAATTCGACTTAGAACAAATTTGGTCAGGTTAGAGACAGTCTTAAACATCTTATCTGTGAGTTTGGTTAGGATATCTTAAGAAACAAATAATTTGTTCATACTAAAAGATAATTTGCATCCGATTGTTCCTATGTCAGCTATATGATATAGTTATCCGACTTTGACTAAATTTGGTCAAAATGTAAGAGACAGTTATAAACATATAATCTGTAAGTTTGGTTTGGTATCTTAAGAAACATAAAAGTTTTTATACTAAAGGTTAATTTGCATTTGATTGTTCCTATGTCAGATATATGATATACTAGGGGCTCCGCCACCTGCTCGCTTCGCTCGCCAACCCCCGGCTCGCTTCGCTCGCGGAAATGAAATTTAGTTAATAATGTTAATTAAGTTTAGTTAAAGTGTAACGATCCTTACGGCTTCACCGGGCTAACTCGGTCGGCTTAGTGGATTCGTGCAACAAATTTATATAGTTGCAGAACTTGCGAATAAATAATAACAAAGGAGGATTTCAATAATTCAATGATTTATTTGCGACTCTCTGGCCGACTCTAATTATTGAATCGTAAATGTATTTGGGATTTCGTTGGCTGCTCCGACGTGTCTTCCTGGTTCGTCCGTCTTGATGAATGTAGAAACCCGCTGGGAATCCTGCTTCTAGGACCTTCTTCTCTCGTCGCTTGGGGACGTCTGGTGACGCCCGGGTATAACTTCTGCTCTTCACGTGAAAGAATCTGAATGCTGACCTGACAATGCAAGGATTTGGATTTTATCCTGCCGATGCAAGGATCTGGATGCTAACCTGCCGATGCAAGGATCTGGATTTTATCCTGCCGATACAAGGATCTGGATGCTAACCTGCCGATGCAAGGATCTGGATTTTATCCTGCCGATGCAAGGATCTGGATTTTACCCTGCCGATGCAAGGATCTGGATGCTAACTTGCCAATGCAAGGATCTGGATTTTATCCTGCCGATGCAAGGATCTGGATGCTAACCTGCCAATGCAAGGATCTGGATTTTATTCTGCCGATGCAAGGATCTGGATGATAACTTGCCAATGCAAGGATCTGGACTTTATTCTGCCGATGCAAGGATCTGGATGCTAACTTGCCAATGCAAGGATCTGGATTTTATCCTGCCGATGCAAGGATCTGGATGCTAACCTGCCAATGCAAGGATCTGGATTTTATCCTGCCGATGCAAGGATCTGGATGCTAACCTGCCAATGCAAGGATCTGGATTTTATCCTGCTGATGCAAGGATCTGGATGCTAATCTTTCGATGCAAGGATCTGGATTTTATCCTGCCGATACAAGGATCTGGATTTTATTCTGCCAATGCAAGAGACGGGGGACTGTTCTGCCAATGCAAGAGACTGGTCACTGTTCTGCCAATGCAAGAATCTGAGTTCGTGTTCTGCTCATGAGAGACTCCCCCCGCTTGTGGCTGCTTGTCCCTTTTTATACTTTTCAGAGCCAAAACCAACGGCGCATGCAACGTGTTGTTGTTCTTTTCGTTTGCTCAGAGCGTTTTGCTGAAAGGGAGTTAGTTATGCAATTGTGGTTGCGTTAGTTGTAAAGAGCAATATGCTCTTTACATTCCCCTCTTTCTTCGGGGAGTGATAGAGACGAGCCTTTCCCTTGTTCCCTTTTTCTTCTCTTGAAACTTATACCTTTTTTTTTTTATATTGGTTCTTTTATTTTATTCATTGTTCTTTTTTTTCTTTTTAATTGTTCTCCCGGAATATCCGGATTTGACCCTGTCCCGCCTTCACCCGGTACCGCCTCCCGTCATGCCACTTTAGTAACACCTGGCGGTGGTGCGGGTGTAGTCGTCCGTGCCACGCTCCTCATTTCCCTTGGCCACTCCTCGTCCCGCAACTCGATCCAGCTCCTTGCCTTGGTGGCTGCCGGGAACCCGATCCGCTCGTGCCGTCTCGCCACGCATGCCCCTGCCTCCTTCTCGGGCTCTTAGGGACCCGGGATGTACCAAGATGGCGCGAATCGCGGCGTCATAGGCCGATAACCTGGCGATGTCTGGCGGTGACAATGTGCGGGGCGCATCTCGTGGTGACGATGGGGCCTGGAACGGCACGGGCCGGCGACCGGGTGACGGCGGCAGTTTTCTGGGCGTGCCGCCTTCCGTCTTCTCTTCCTCCTCCGACTCACGATAACTCGATTATCTCCTCAACGAGTGGCTGCTCCTGGCCTCTGGGGGTCTCTTCCTCCACGATCACCACTGCCGGCAGCTTCCCGCCGCTGGGCCACACAAACGGCGACGCCTCTTCCTTGAGGGTCTCGGCAGTAGTCGGCGGCGTCATCGGCCCTTCCCAGGTGGGCGACGGCATCAACTCTAGCACGTCGGTGGCCTCTGGCAGTCGCCATTGTCGTGCCCTCGTCGCCCTCCGCGGGTGGAACGGCAGTCGCTTGGGCGGCGGCAGCAGACGTGCTCGCCTGGCCGCTGTCTTCTTCGTCGCGTTGTTGCTGCTGCTGCTGTTACTCATCGTAGTTAGAGTGGAACGCATGCGTGGCGTGTGCCCTTTTTATTTATCATATATATATATATCCATGTGCCGGGCATATACTTTCTTATATGACCATGTGGGGTGCAACGGTAGATCTATATAATAATAATTTAAAAATTGTATGTTTTTGCATTTGGAGCATTTCACACATTTTCAAAAGAGTTGGCTGCAGCGGGAAACGAACCCCAAACCACTCTCTTAAAGCTTGCAGTTTACCGGTGACTCTGACCCTGCAGCCACGAGCGACGGCCTCTGGCTGTAATGTTATGACGCCTGCTAGCGGCGCTCTTGTTTGCTGACGTCATAGCCACTGTGCTCTTTTGTCGAAGAGATTTGAGATCGCTGTGCATTTGCCCCAGTAGCGGTAGTTCTCCTTCTGTGGTTGCTATGCCTTGCACTTTGAACTGCCGTTAGTTTTTTTTTTCTGTTTTTTCAGATTCTGTGTTGCTCATCGTAGCAAGTGTGCACAGTGGGCTGAGTCTCAAGTTATTGTGGTGAAATATACTTTAGCCGTTTATATATATTTCTTTCCGTATGTATATATCTATATATATACATATATCATCTATCTATATATATGTGCATCTATTAAATGCCAGTATGCATATATATATATTAGAGATATATATTTTCCCTGTGTTTTCTCGGCGAGTGCAAAAGCCGTTGATCCCGTTCGTTTCTCTTTTCTTCGCGCTTGGTTTATCCGTTTTAAACGTTCTGTTTATGTTTGTTAATTTATTAGCACAACAACCAAACAATTTCCCCGCATGTTAAATGAGTTCGTCCCACTTTTGGTACCGTTATCTTGGTTTTGTTTACAGCAGCTTAAACTGCATCATGTAAAACACAATTTTGTGCCAACGAACAGTGTGATTGGTTTGTGTTGTTTGTGTTGTTTGTTTTGTTTATTCATATTCCCACGTTGTTCTGCGTGTCTTTTGTTGTGTATAATTGTGGGTGGTATTGAGACCAAATAGGGTGGTTCATAAAAACAAAAAAAAATTCCTCTTTTTTGTTTTGATCATTATTATTATTTTTTTTTTCTGTCTCGTTCTCCGTCTTGTGTGGTGGTTGTGGGTGGCATTGTAAACGCACAAATGCTGGTGAATATACTGTTGCCGTTGTCACTCTGGTATTGACAGCTAGCATGATTTCCGGCAAAGCTTCATCCCAACATCTTTGATTCGCTCCCGCATATTGTGCAATCATCGTTTTTACAGTGCGATTGGCTCGTTCAGTTGGGTTCTCCTGAGGTGTATATGGTGCCGTGTATTGGTGTCTCAGACCCACATCCTGCAGGAAATTTTTGAACGACTTGCTGGTAAATTGTGCGCCGTTGTCCGTAATCAGCACCATCGGTACGCCAAATCTTGCCAAGATTCTCTCTCTGAATGCCTTTTGTAGAGCCGCTGCTGTTGCGCTTCGTAATGGCACTAATTCAGTCCATTTTGAGAATCGATCGATGAAGACTAACAATGTTGTATTGCCGTGTTTCGATCGTGGCAGTGGTCCCACGAAATCTGCGCACACCGTAGCCCAAGGTTCCTCCGGAATTTGAGTGAGCATTTGTCCAGCTGCTTGTAGCTGATTTGGCTTGTATCGTTGGCACAATTCACATCGCTGTACATAAGCCCTTACGTCTCGGTGAAGTCCTGGCCAGTAATAGCGACCCGCCACTCGGGCTATTGTGTTTCTGTCGAGTCGTGGTTCTCCTGTAATACCCGTTGTCTGTTTCCTTCATCATGTCAAACGCCTGCTGATGATCTTCTGTCCATCTCCATTTCACGCCCTTTTTCGACAATCCGTTGAGGGGATGTACTGTGTTGGAAAAATCGGGTACAAACCGCCTATACCATGATGCCACTCCCAGATATTGTCGCAGTTCTTTGGCAGTAGTAGGTGGTTTCAGTTGAGAGATTGCAACAACTTTCTCTGGATCGGTGCATATGCCATGTTCTGTTACCTTGTGGCCCAGATATTTTAGTTCTTTCTTAAAGAAATCGCACTTGTCGACGTTGATCTTTAGATTTGTTGCTCGCAGTCGTCGAAACACCTCCTTCAAGTTGGCCATGTGTTCTTCAAATGTTTTCCCAATGACGATGATGTCATCTAGGTAGGAAAACGCATGTGGCAGCATTTCTGGGCCAATGCGGTAAATGCTGTCATTGGTCGACTGGACTTCTCCATTGGTAACTGCCAGTAGCCGTCTTTAAGGTCAAGACTGGTGATGTAATGATCGAGTTGATCCAGGATGTGGTGAACCCTTGGCAAAGGATAAGCGTCTTTGACTGATCGGCTGTTTAGCTGCCGGAAGTCGACGCATAGTCTCCATTTGCCTGTCTTCTTTTTGACCATGACGATTGGGGCACTGTGTGGGCTATTAGATGCCTCTATGCATCCCTTTGCTAGCAGTTCATCAATCCGCTTATTGATTTCTTCCTGCATCTTTGGGTTCTTTGGAAAGTATCGCTGTTTTATTGGGCGGTCGTCGTGCATTACGATTCGGTGCTCCGTGATCGGTGATGTTCCAGTCATTGTTGCAAATGCGGCTATTTCCTGTTTCAGGAATTGGTTGATAGCCGCCTCCGCATTTAAGGGTCCACTACTCGTTCCGCCGTTACTCGTTTGTCCTTGATTGTCTTCCGTGGGTTGTTCCAGTGCTGTTGTAGATTTTATCTGCTCCTTTTGCAGCCTTGCTTGTTTCTGCGTGGTTGCTTCTTGTGTTCCTTGCTCTTGTGTTACTTGCTCCTGTGTTTCTTGTTCTCGTACATGTTCAATGTTGACTACTGAGAGTCTCTCTTCTCGTCCAGCGTTTGGTCGTCGGCGTGTTGGTATTCTGGCTTGCATTCCAGCACACTCGAGAATGGTTCCCATATGGGATAAAAAATCCCATCCCAGTACTAATTCGTCGATGACTCCTGGCAGAATTAGTAGTGGTAGTTCAACCTCTTTGTTCCCGAGTTTGATCTGGACCATCACATGTTCAGTCACTCCACTAGAACGACCGTCTGCCGTCTGTCTTTGTGTTGCTCCCCGTTCAAATCCTTCATCGCACAACGTCACCGGTAGTTCCTCGCTCACGAAACTGCTCGTTGCACCGGTGTCGATGGTAGCGTTGTAAAATTTGTTCCCAATTTGAACTGTTGCTGACAGATGGTGACCCTCGTCCTTCAGAGTTCCGACTAATGTTGTGGAGCTGCTTCTATCGGCATCCGCTCGCCGATATATAGATATATACATACGGAATCTGAAAAAACAGAAAAAAAAACTAACGGCAGTTCAAAGTACAAGGCATAGCAACCACAGAAGGAGAACTACTGCTACAGGGGCAAATGCACAGCGATCTCAAATCTCTTCGACAAAAGAGCACAGTGGCTATGACGTCAGCAAACAAGAGCGACGCTAGCAGGCGTCATAGGCGCTGTTAACATTACAGCCAGAGGCCGTCGCTCGTGGCTGCAGGGTCAGAGTCACCGGTAAACTGCAAGCTTTAAGAGAGTGGTTCGGGGTTCGTTTCCCGCTGCAGCCAACTCTTTTCCTCTTGTTTGTGTTGTATGTGTCTACGTTGTGCTTCTGCCGAGGTTGAAGCGTAGTCCATAGTTCCTATGGCTGCTTCTGTGCACTCCTGTCTTTGTTTATGTCCTCTTCCCGTATGTTGTTGGTTGAATCCCTGGCCGGAGAATTGCGGGAATGCTTTCGTGCTAATGTGTCCAACCGTTCAGCATAAGGAAGACGTCCTTCGTTTACTTGGACCCGCTCGCCGAACTCCTTCCGCATGGCCTCCACTGTGCCGGTGAGTTGTACTCCGCATTCGACGCCATACTGTATGAGTTCCTCCTTCTTGATGTTATAAATCCATGTTCTAACCATTGTAAATCTCTTCTGGTCTTTTATTCGCAAAACCCTGTAAGCTGGGCGCCAGTTGTAACGATCCTTACGGCTTCACCGGGCTATCTCGGTCGGCTTAGTGGATTCGTGCAACAAGTTTATATAGTTGCAGAACTTGCGAATGAATAATAACAAAGAAGGATTTCAATAATTCAATGATTTATTTCCGACTCTCTGGCCGACTCTAATTATTGTATCGTAAATGTATTTGTGATTTCGTTGGCTACTCCGATGTGTCTTCCTGGTTTGTCCATCTTGATGAATGTAGAAATCGCTGGGAATCCTGCTTCTAGGACCTTTTTCTCTCGTCGCTTGGGGACGTCTGTTGACGGCCAGGTATAACTTCTGCTCTGCACGTGCAAGAATCTGGATGCTAACCTGCCAATGCAAGGATCTGGATTTTATCCTGCCGATGCAAGGATCTGGATGCTAACTTGTCAATGTAAGGATCTGGATTTTATCCTGCCGATGCAAGGATCTGGATGCTAACTTGCCAATGCAAGGATCTGGATTTTATCCTGCCGATGCAAGGATCTGGATGCTAACCTGCCAATGCAAGGATCTGGATTTTATCCTGCCGATGCAAGGATCTGGATTTTACCCTGCCGATGCAAGGCTCTGGATGCTAACCTGCCAATGCAAGGATCTGGATTTTATCCTGCCAATGCAAGGATCTGGATGCTAACCTGCCGATGCAAGGATCTGGATTTTATCCTGCCGATGCAAGGATCTGGATGCTAACCTGCCAATGCAAGGATCTGGATTTTATCCTGCCGATGCAAGGATCTGGATTTTATTCTGCCAATGCAAGAGACGGGGGACTGTTCTGCCAATGCAAGAGACGGGGGACTGTTCTGCCAATGCAAGAGACTGGGGACTGTTCTGCCAATGCAAGAATCTGAGTTCGTGTTCTGATCGTGACAGACTACCCACGCTTGTGGCTGCTTGTCCCTTTTTATACTTTTCAGAGCCCAAAACAATGGCGCATGCGCTCATCATTTGGTGACGTCATGGTTTGCCAGCCACCTGCACTTGTAATGTGAGAGCGCTCTCTCTCTCTCTCTCTGTACTGCTGTACTGCAGTGAGAGTGCACGCGCGTTTTGTTGTTATTTTCGTTTGCTCAGAGCGTTTTGCTGAAAGGGAGTTAGTTATGCGGTTGCGTTAGTTGTAAAGAGCAATATGCTCTTTACAAAAGTAACCTTTAGTATGAGTAACCTTTAGTATAACCTTTAGGTTGAGATTTCTTAAGAAAGAAAAACAATTTGCATGCTAATCGATAATTTGCCTTATATTGTTCCTATGGCAGCTATATGATATAGTAATCCGACTTTTACCAAATTTTGTCAGAATGTAAGAGACAGTCGCAAACATATAATCTGAAAGTTTGGTTAAGATATCTAAAGAAACCAAAAAGTTTTTCATACTAATGGTTAATTTCATCCGATTATTCCTATGGCAGCTATATGATATAGTAATCCGACTTTGACCAAATTTGGTCAGGATGTAAGAGACAGTCCCAAACATATAACATGTAAGTTTGGTTAAGATATCTTAAGAAACAAAAAAGTTTTTCATACTAAAGGTCATTTTCATCCGATTATTTCTATGGCAGCTATATGATATAGTAATCCGACTTTGACCAAATTTGGTCAGGATGCTAGAGACAGTGCCTAATACACAATCTGTGAGTTTGGTTTAGATATCTTAAGAAACAAAAAAGTTTTTCATACTAAAGGTTAATTTGCATCCGATTAACCAATTTTGGTCAGGATATATAAAACCAACCCAGATGCGTAAGTTGTCAGATTGATCAATATATCTTAAAAAACAACAAAGTTCAATTTTTGCCCGATCGTTCCATGGCAGCTATAAGTTATGGTTGACCGATTTGAACCAAATTTGGTCAGGATGTATTAAACGAACTATAATGCATATTCTGTCAGTTTCAGTTTCTGTCATTCTGCGTGTATACATTGCTAGTCGCCTTTTGCACACTTCGTGCTGCTTTCGTCACTAGCGCGGACTGCCGTCCGCAGTGATATGACAATAAACTAAAAAACTTCATAAAACTTCGTTTAAGTGTAACCATTTAATAAAAAAAAATTAAAACACTAAACGCAAACATATGCTCTAATGCTTACCTGTGCAAATAGACCATGTCTAGGCCTAAAGCATAAACCAAACTACCTATTGTATATTCATTGCTACCTTCTACAAATAAATAAATCTACATATTGCTTGCTTTTAATTTTAGCTACCTACATTATGCCTGCATATAATAAGAGAAAGACTACAACTCTTCAAGCAAAGGATGCCTCTAAAACTACCATGAACTCACCGCCAAATAAAGCAATTATAATATCCAATGTGCAAAGCTGTCCACCTAATCATGATCCGAAAGTTAAGGCTCTTGATGATATCCAGAAACAAGTACATAAGTACTCTAATGCCCAGACTGACCAACCTAAGTATAATATTGACCCAACGCTCACTGACGATGAAGAGGCAATCCTGGTAGACTTCACATCAAGTGAAGACAAGGCTGACAAGGGCTGTTGGTGGGGAAGCTAAACAAAATGACCAGCTCACTACGAAACAGACTCAGAAAGCACCTCGAACCCTACTAATCCCGAATGTAAATGATGCTGCTGGACTTATTGATGAAGCCATAAAAATTGCAGGTCCAGACACCTTTACTGCTAAGGCTTTGGCTGGAGGGGGGATTCTTATACAGCCTAACAGCATGAATGCTCATGAAATACTCCGAAAACACTTCCAGGATCGTCACCTTTACCCTGCCGACATCAAAAAGGAAGCAAATTTCAAAGCTATTGTAAAGGGCCTCCACAGCACCATCACAAGTGACTGGATCATGAGAAAACTTAATTTGTTCGGCTTTAAACCCACACACGTTGAAAATATAATTGGAAACCTCTCCGGAACTAAAACTAATTTCTTCAGAATTGATCTAACCAAAACCCTAACCTAAACCCTAAAAACGAAGATATCCTGAGCATCAGGAAACTTGACCATTTTGATATTACCGTACAAAAACCATCAAATCTAAGGCCCATCAAGCAGTGCTATAAATGTCAGAAATTTGGACACACAAAATATGAATGCAAACAGGCAAAAACTACTTACTTTAAGTGTGCTGGACCTCATTTTAATTTGAGCTGCCCAAAACTAATTCAATATTCTGACTTATTAAGCTGACAATCTTGCCTAAGTTGTAAACTAAAAAACAGCCAAGCAAACTAGCTAACAAATAGACTTTCCAAATCAGGCCACCTTTAACAACCAAAGTCCGATAAATTCGACGACTTAGCCGCCGCCGCCGGTTCTTTTTGGTCACTACTCCGCCGTCGGGGCTAACTCAATCGGCGTAAACCTCTAGTGGGCACGAAATTTTCAATCGAGAGCACTAAAACAACATCTACAACAAACACAACTTCTGAAGTTATAAATTAAAGCAAAATGAAAACTTTTCTGATTTTGTGTGGTTGTTTGTTTTTATGAGGGTCTGTTCAAAACTAAAGGATTGAGAAGAAGCAGAGACACGCATTTTGTTATTGTAAAAAGGCTCGAGATCGGCAGGCGCATTTACTTCATGTATTTTTTTGTTTTAACATCGCTAGAGTTCGGCACCTGTTCGTTCCAGTGCTTGTGTGTCTGATTGGCGCCACTTTCGAAAATATAACGGACTGAGCACGCAGAGCATCGGGAGCAGTGTTGCCAACTCTTCGGATCATAAAAAAAGCTAATTTAGCCTTTGAAAAAAGCTAGAAATAGCCAGAAAACTTTGTTGGTAGCTAAAAAATAACCGCTAGATAAGTGAAACGGTATGTTTATTGTTTTAATCAAGTATTTATGAGAACTAATCCGGTCCACTGGGCTGGGTAATGAGAAATCACTCAGGCATTTGCATAAAGCAGTTTAGCTGCTGAAACTTTTAAATTTAAAACTCACCTATATAAGATTTGGCCACGCACAATAAAAAAAAGAATTAAAATCCAGTGGATTTTATATTATAATACTTCTCGGGGCAGCTTAACTTGCTGTGATACGACACTTGAAAAAAAAATAGGAGCTTTTAGATCTTCTCTATGCCACGTTCCAAAATGAAAAGTCTGGAAATAACCTGTCTAACTAGGTGTGAGGCCCAAAAAGAGTTTTATTCAAAATTGACAATTCTGCATGTTAAGAATTTTGGATTTTGGTTTTCCCAGTGGACCAAACAGCGAGCGTTGAGCGAGAGTCTCGCCAAACGTTCGTAAAAGTGCTTACAAACTGACAAGTTGCGGACGAACAATGAGCGACGATCGAACACTCGCTAAACACTCGTTGTCGTGCCAAAAAGCGGGTCAGAAACGGATTGAAAGCGGGGGAGCGCACAAGTTCCGCTTAACACTCGCCAACAAGCTTGTGAGCGCACGAAATGCGGACATGAACGGACTCATGTCTTGATGCAACGCAACATTTTCGTTGCGTCGTGTGTTCGGCTTAACGAAATAAGCTTCGGCACGACACGACAGAAAAAGTACGGCACATGTTATTGTTGCTTCGTTTTTGTTTTTCTTGTGCGTATCGTTCGTCTTGTACATTGCCGGTACGTGTGTAGTAAAAAGTGCAAGCTCTCATTTTAAAGTGATAATTTGTGAAGAAAACCGTAAGTATTAATATATCTGTTATTGTATGCATTACATTTTAGTGATAGCATCAGAATATAGAGTTAGTTAGTTATTGTTGCTTGGCGCAGGTTATTTGATAAATGTGTGCGCAGCGTTAAGCGTAAGCAACAACACCCAAATATTTTGATATATGATTGACAACACTGGTCAAAGCTTATAAAAGCTTTTGCATGAGCTTTGAAATGCATTCCTGATCTGCTGCGAGCTTTCAAAGTGCACATATATTTAGCACGTGGCCTACAAAGATTTGGCAACATTTTGTGATTCCTGTTGGTTGAGTTTCAATTAAATTCAAGTTTATTGAGTCAATATCTTTTAATTTCATTCCGATAAGGTATGTACTAAATACAAATTATATGTTTGTGATCCGTCTTTTCGTGTGTAGCAAAAAAATTGTGGTAGAAGTAAGCTGATTTAGCTTTTATGGTTTTAGAGCATATACTGGCTTCTTTGGACTGTAACTAATGTCATTCCATCGTATTCAAGCTAATTTTAGCATTTATGTGAAGTCCTTGTGGTGTTAAAATATTCAAAATGATAGCCAACTACGACCAACTGTTAAGTCTGTTGCACTTTTTAGGTGAAATGTTGGTTTCAAGCGCTCCCTTTATTCCATTTGGCTTAGCGAAAAAGTGGTAAAAAAAAAATGGCGGCCATCAAAGAATTTGTGTTAGGTACATTTTATCATCAGATCTGCTTATAATATCTTTGTCAAAAACATCCAGAAATACCAGAAAAGATATACAGTTGGATAGAGTCGTAGCTAGGTTGCTCAATAATTTTTTAAACTTTTCAAACAATTCAGATTCATCAGATTCTGAATAATAATAAAGTTGTTACCACATATAAATGTTTTTTTCTTAACTTAAAATTTCATCAAAATATCTATTCATTTACTCGAGTTATCAGTTAAATTCCGCTAGCAGAGCTGTTTGACCCACTGTGCGCTGCGCTGTAGCGTTAGCCGTAAGCAACAACAACTGAATATTTTGATGCTGCCTTCTTATGCTTATTCTGTGTATTTATACCCTTTATTAGACCCCGTACTTAAAAAAAGTACAGGGGTCTATTAAGTTTGATTAAAAAAAATGTGCGTAACAGGCAGAAGGAGGCGTGGCAGACCCCATAAAGTATATATATTCTTGATCAGCATCAACAGCCGAGTCGATATAGCCATGTCCGTCTGTCCGTCCGTCCGTCTGTATGAAAATTGAGATCTCAGAGACTATAAGAGCTAGAGACACCAAACTTGGTATCTAGGTTCATCTATATTGCAAGCAGATCAAGTTTGTTTTAGAATTTTGCCACGCTCCTTGAACGCCCTAAAATCCAAATTTAAAATTTCATTTCTAAATTACAAGAACAATTTGCAAGCGAGAAACTGCAGATTTTCCATAGATGAAGCGTAAATAGTCCACGATCTGTGTAGAAAATTACATTGCGATCGGACTGTAAATAGCGAAGATATTAAAATAATAAGTTAAGCTGTTTAATTGTGTGAGGGTTGGAAGTAATCATAAATTAATACTTAGCCGAAAAATGCTGTTAACAAAGCTGAAATTTGGCAGACGTATGTTAGAGCGCTCCGTGGCGTTCTGTGCTAAGTCGCTGAATTCATCTAATTTTATGCTATCACGCAGGTCAAAGGTTCGAATCCTGCCTCGGGCAAATGTTTTTTTTTTTTTATTTATTAATGTTATATTGTCATGTCATATTGATGTTATATTGACATATACATTAACATTTGATGGTATTATACAATTTTTAATTCATTTTTCAATAAGATTAATTAACAAGCACTTTGCAATATATTAGATGATGGCTCAACGGGTTTAGTCCTCATACTTTGTAATCCTATTTTGACATTGGGTTGCGGGTTCAAATCCCGGCTGTGTCAAATCCTTTTTCAAATTCAGCTGATTTTAGCTATTTGTCGTGTTCATAATCCAGCATGTTCATATTTATAAATGCTTATCTAGAAAATTCTTTTGTTTTGGCTCGTGCTTACATATGTATGTATGCGTGTGCTTAACCGATCTTGGAAATACACATATTGTTGTCTCGCTCTCTCTAACGCATATGTCTATTCGACTTTACATTGATTATTTAAGCTAAGGGGGCGGAGCCCCTTGTTTTTATTTAAGCGTGGAGCAATCAATAAGCTAAGAACGTCTCAGTTTAAAGGGGAGTATATTTATTATATATATGTATATACAAATTAGAGATATACGCCGCCGAGCCACGCCGCCGCCGCCGCCGATTTTTGACTTATCTGACGAGCCGCCGCCGAATCACGTAAATAGCGGCGCGGCGGCGGCGTTCGGCGTCATAGCTTTTTATAAAATTAAAAAAATATATAAATAAAAATGTTAAAAAATATTGTGTAAAGTAGTCTAATAGTCGTTTTTAATAATCGATTAATTGCCGAGATTGTCTCATCTCCCATCTCCTAATAAAATTTAATTTAAGTTGATGAAATTAATACAATATAATTTGTTAAACGAAGGAATATTGAATTGAACAAAATCGTTGAATGGTTCTGAATATGTTTGAAACAATTCGGATTTTATTATTTATTTAAATATTTAAAATTTGATTTTTTAACTGTGTACGCCGCCGATAAATTCGACGGCTTAGCCGCCGCCGCCGCCGGTTCTCTCTGTCCGCTAAGCCGCCGCCGCCGGTTCTTTTTGGTCTCTACGCCGCCGCCGGAGGTAACTCAATCGGCGTTAACCTCTAATACAAATAACAAATATTTTGAAATTATGTCTCAAAAGCGTAAAAGTAGGAAATATTTATGTGAAACAAAGCATATAAATGCTAATACAGTCGGCTTTGATATTTGTAAAGAAAATAATGCAGTTTTGGTAGAAGAATTATATTTATTAGACTTCAGCAATGATACTGCTAATGTTTCAGTAGAACAATCCAGTTCAAATGATTTTAATGTGCGATTAGCTCAGTGGTTATCAGTAAATAATATTAGTAAACGGGCATCCAACGACTTGTTATTATTGTTATCCGAAAAAGTTTCCGGACTTCCAAAAGATGTTCGATCTTTGAAACCTACTCCACGTGGAATTGTAAAGCGAATTGTTGAGCCTGGCTACTACGGTGTAAAAAATGCGCTTAAAAATTTTTTATGTAATTTTGGTATATTTATGATACCTAAATGTGAATGTAGACGGTCTTCCTTTATTTAAAAGTTCACTTAAGCAAACTTGGCCCATTTTAATTAATGTCAATGGCACAACGCCAATATTAGTAGCGAATTATATGTCGGCAATTCCAAGCCTCGTGACCCCAATAGTTTCTTAGAAGAATTTGTCAAGGAGTTGAAAGAATTTATAGAGATAGGATTAGACATTGAGGATAGAAAATTTAAAGCAAATGTAAGAGCATTTGTTTGTGATGCACCAGCCCGCGCATTTAGTTTGGGTGTGAAACATCACGCCGGTTATTACTCGTGCAACCAATGCGTTCAAAGGGGCGAAAGTTTTCAAAGGAGAATGATCTTTAAACATTCCGTTTGTCTACCACGAACTAATTATAGTTTTAGAAATCGACTTCAGCCACAGCCCCATTATATTCTAAGTCATTTAGAATTAGAATATTTGCCAATTGATTTAGTCAATCAATTTCCATATGACTACATGCACGTTGTCTGCCTTGGCGTTATGAAAACATTATTAGTGGCTTTAGTGAGAGTCAGAGGTCATAAATTTTCTTTGAGTCGACCTTCAATTAGTTTAATCAACGATAGGCTTATTTCTTTAAAAAAATGCATACCTTAAGAATTTAATGGAAAACCGAGATCTCTAAATGACCTCGATAGATTTAAAGCTACAGAGCTTCGCACTTTCTTACTTTATACTGGGCCCATTGTAGGCATTATAGATTCCGAGCGATACAATCATTTCTTACTGTTAAGCTTAGGAATTCGACTCCTTCTTCACAGATAACTTGACAAATAACTTGCTTACTTCTAGTTTGCTAATAATTTTGTACAGGAATATATATGTTTTCAATGGTTGCATTTAATTTTCATTGCTTAACACATTTAAGCAAACAGTCTTTAACATTTGGTTCCATTCAGACAATAAGCGCATTTCCATTTAAAAAATTTTTTGGGCAAAATGAAAAATATGGTAAAAAAGTCAGATTGTGTTATAGAACAATTGCATAATCGTATAGTAGAATGTAGTATTTTGAATGTATTTGATAAAGATAAACATTTACATTTTAAAGACGTCGCAAATAAAATTTTCTACAACAACTTAATTTTGGATTTAAAGGAATCAAATTGTTTTTATTTCATTAAAGTTAGTAAAACATACAAAGTATTTACAATTTGTGAAATAACACATAATATTCTACATGGTCGCCAAATTATAAACCTTGAGCCCTTTTTTACTTTTCCAATAAACTCAAGTCTTGTAGGCATATTTTCTTCTAAAAATATCAAATGCGACTGTAAAGTTTTACAACATCCGATTGAAAAAATATCTGGAAAAACTATTCATTTTTTTCTCAATGACGAGCATGTTTACTTTCCATTACTTAATCAATTTCAGATAAACCATGAGCTGCGACATCGAGGAAACCCAAGTACCAGCAGCGCATTGTACTTTGAAAACTGGTAAGGAAAATAAATATCCAATGACTTAAAAAATAATTAAAATATATTTGTAATATTTGCAGATTTACATAGCGAATAAAAAATTATTAAGAATATGCTCAGTCGACTGACACCGGAAGTCGTTTCCTTGCAATCCGAGGTGTCTCCAATTAAGGCGAAGGTTTGTGGAGAAGCCCACAAAGCTAAAGAAGTTTTGCCGGTGGAGCCCTTTAAAACCTGGGAAGATTTGGAGAGCTTTGAGACCAAGCTTAAAGAAGAAAAAGTCTTTAAAAGTTTTTAAGTAATTGTCGTATTAGAAACTAACGTTTTACATTTGACTAAGCTAAATATTTAATTTTTATTTTATATACAGGTGGTCGAGCTTTTGTCTTTGGCGGATAATACGTGTGACAAATTTATATGCAACGCTTGGCGTCTTTTTCTGACCGATGTGGTCGCGAGACAGTGCTCTTGGCGTGGCTAAGAAATGTGTCCGAGGTATGACGATTACATTAGGCATTCGAAGTAAGTAATACTTAAAAATAATTTGTATTTAATTTTATTGATAATAATTATATTTATATTATATATTTTGCAGCGGCATATAAACAAAAGTTTGCCTTGGACGACGCCGATTTTGACCGAACTACTCAAAAGTTTTTCCAATATGCACAGGATCGCCTCTCCAAATCAGACAAAAAAATCAAAATCTAATTTTAATTTTAAATATATTCTTTAGTTTAAAATTTTTTAAGTTCTTTTTAGTTTTAATCTATAATTTGAATTTTTTTTATTTTTAAAGTTTTCTTTAATTGGATTTTGTAATTTATAAGATTTTCTTAATTTTTAATGATTTCTTTAATTGGATTTTGTAATTTTTAATTAGACCGCGTACTTAAAAAAAGTACACGGGTCTATTAAGTTTGTTTAAAAAAAAATGTGCGTAACAGGCAGAAGGAGGCGTGGCAGACCCCATAAAGTATATATATTCTGACTCAGCATCAACAGCCGAGTCGATATAGCCATGTCCGTCTGTCCGTCCGTCCGTCTGTATGAAAATCGAGATCTCAGAGACTATAAGAGCTAGAGACACCAAACTTGGTATCTAGGTTCATCTATATTGCAAGCAGATCAAGTTTGTTTTAGAATTTTGCCGCGCCCCTTGAACGCCCTAAAATCCAAATTTAAAAATTTCATTTCTAAATTACAAGAACAATTTGCAAGCGTAAATATGAAGCGTAAAGAGTCCACGATCTGTGTAGAAAATTTCATTGCGATCGGACGGTAAATAGCGAAGATATTAAAATAATAAGTTAAGCTGTTTAATTGTGTGAGGGTTGGAAGTAATCATAAATTAATACTTAGCAGAAAAATGCTGTTAACAAAGCTGAAATTTGGCAGACGTATGTTAGAGCGCTCCGTGGCGTTCTGTGCTAAGTCGCTGAATTCATCTAATTTTATGCTATCACGCAGGTCAAAGGTTCGAATCCTGCCTCGGGCAAATGGTTTTTTTTTTTTTATTTATTAATGTTATATTGTCATGTCTTATTGATGTTATATTGACATATACATTAACATTTGATGGTATTATACAATTTTTAATTCATTTTTCAATAAGATTAATTAACAAGCACTTTGCAATATATTAGATGATGGCTCAACGGGTTTAGTCCTCATACTTTGTAATCCTATTTTGACATTGGGTTGCGGGTTCAAATCCCGGCTGTGTCAACTCCTTTTTTAAATTCAGCTGATTTTAGCTTTTTGTCGTGTTCATAATCCAGCATGTTCATATTTATAAATGCTAATCTAGAAAATTGTTTTGTTTTGGCTCGTGCTTACATACCAAAAAACTTCTTACAAGTTCAGTGACGAAATGTTTTGCCTGACGAACGATATTAAATGTAATATATAAATTAAAAATAAATAAATAAATTATTTAAAAATATAAAAAAAATGGCATTCTGCACTGTGCGCAAAAAGGTTAGGCCTTTGTACTGAAAAATAACTTTTTTGCGCAGTGCCGAATGCCATTTTTTTTTATATTTTTTTTAAATAATTTATTTATTTTATTTTTAATTTATATATTACATTTAATATCGTTCGTCACAAAATTGGATATCAGAAATTTTGGGGCAGGAAAACCCTTTCGTCACTAGACTTTTACTTTGTAAAGAAGTTTTTTTGGAAGATATCAGAAATTTTTTCCAATGCTTATGCTTTTTACATTGTAGCTTTGTCAAAAGATGCCTTGTGTTTATATGGCAGCTATATGATATAGTATACCGATTTGAACTAAATTTGGACATAATGTGTAAGACTAACATAAATGCATACTCTGTCAAATTGGTTGAGAAACCTTAAAAAACAAAAAAGTTGTTCATACTAAAACTTGATTTTTAACCGATCGTTCCTATGACAGCTATATGATATAGTGGACCGATTTGAACTAAATTTGGTCAGATGTATAGGACCAACTATAATGCATATTCTGTCAAATTGGTTGAGAAATCCTAATAAACAAAAAAGTTTTTAATACTAAAACTTGATTTTTAACGGATCGTTCCTATGGCATCTATATGATATAGTAAACCGATTTGAACTAAATTTGGACATAATGTGTAAGACTAACATAAATGCATACTCTGTCAAATTGGTTGAGAAACCTTAAAAAACAAAAAAGTTGTTCATACTAAAACAGCTATATGATATAGTGGACCGATTTCAACTAAATTTGGACATAATGTGTAAGACTTACTTAAATGCATACTTTGTCAAATTGGTTGAGAAACCTTGAAAAACAAAAAAGTTTTTTGTACCAAAGCTTGATTTTCTATTTAGTACCATATAGTAAATAGTAAAATGTATATATTCAGTTTACCGTTAATATCTTCCAAACCTTATGGCTGAGACACATGTGTCATATATCAAAAGACGCGAAATTTTATATGTTACAACATATTGAAATTTAATAAAAATCGTCGGAACCGTTTTCTAATAAATCGCCAAAGTTTAAGCGAAAAATTCTTTTTTCACCTGTAGCGTTTTACCGAGCACTTTGCAAAAAAATATTCAAGGCACGTCTGAAAGCCCTCTAATATACCTTTCTAACGACATATAGAACACATCTCTAGCTTTCTTGGATTGGAAGCAATGGGTGTTTCACTTTATCACGTTTTAGCTTTTTCCCGCTAAACTAGCTATTTCCCGCTAAAGTCGTAGAACAAACATTTCTAGATTTCTGATAAGAAACAATTCCTCATCAGAAAAATTTAGCTTTTTCAGCGCCTTCGTACAAACAAACAAATGGACAAATGGACAAACAGACAAACAAACTTTTCATCTCATTTTGAGAAGGCCCTTAAAAACTTCAAATTAATATATCTTTTGAACCAAATGTCGGATTGAAATGATCAAGGTATCATTCGACGCGTATTTTTAATAAGAATTTTTAAAAATTATAAAATTTCACCAAAAGGCTCCAACGGCCCCACTAGCTGCAATCATTAAAATTTGGCCCCTCCCACTTACACCCCCATATCTTACGAACCAGGTGAGTTACCAAAAGTCTTAGTATGCACTTTTGTTAGGTAAAGTCATACCTTTCGATCGGTATATAACTCAATCCGATCGGACAGTCATAGCAAATTTTCCATTCTGGCGTGTATATATTGCTAGTCGCCTTTTGCACACTATGTGTTGCTTTCGTCACTAGCGGGACTGCCGTCCGCAGTGATGTATGTATGCGTGTACTTAACCGATCTTGGAAATACACAAATTGTTGTCTCGCTCTCTCTAACGCATATGTCTAGACGACTTTACATTGATTATTTGATGTTTTTAAATATAAAACCCTACGACGAATCAATGTTTAACTAAAATATAAATTAATTTTCACCAGTCTTTGCTTTTTTCATACCAAGTACGGGGTCCCCGACAGTCGAGTATGGTCGACTGTATCGCGAGCGAAGCGAGCCGGGGCGGAGCCCCCTTTTTTTTAATATTTTTTTCAATTTGTTATGTTTAGTTTTGTTTTTTATTTTGAAATTAATTTTCATTACTTTGAATTTGTTATATTTTTTTATTTGTATTAAAAAAAAAGGTTGATAAAATTATTGCAAATGGTATTTTTTATGAATTAATTATGATATAGTTGAAGAGCCCGTTTAGATATTGCTTACGAGTAAAAAATAATATTATATGAGATACGGGTTTAATATCATAAGCGTTTCACAATAGAAATTACTCGCAACTCTTTTACGATATTGAATAGTGTCTGGTAATGACATCAGAAAAGGCGTGCAAATGATTTCATAAAAGTCTCGCTATCGCGCACGAGCCTTTTGCTGCCACAAACTGAGCGAGAGGTGATTCGCTTTCTTATCGTTTTCGGAGACGCAAACGATAGTTTTACACGTTTTACAACATATTTAAATTTAGGTAAAATCGTTAGAGCCGTTTTCTAATAAAAATGTCAACTAAAAAAGTTTTCACCTGTAGCATTTTACCTGAGCACTTTACAAACACATATTCAAGGCACATCTAAAAGCCCTCAAAAATACCTTTCTAACGACATAAAAAACACATGATGGAAACTGAAACTGAAAAGTTTGGTTGTTTGTTTGTTTGTTTGGATCAAAGCGCTGAAAAAGCTTAGATTTTTTGATGTGGAATTGTTGCTTATCAGATATATAGAAATGTTTGTTTTACGACTTTAGCGGGAATAGCTAGTTTAGCGGGAAATAGCTAAAACCCGATGCATTTGAAACACCCACAGTTTTCAATCCGAAAAAGCTACAGATGTTTTTATATGTCGTTCGAAAGGTATTTTTGCGGGCTTTTATATGTGTTTCAATATTTGTTTGCAAAGTGCTCAGGTAAAATGCTACAGTTAAAAAAAGTTTTTTTAAAAAAGCTTAAATTTCACTATGCTGTAAAACGTAAAATTTCGCGTCTTTTGATATGAGACACATATCTTTAAGCGAAAAGGTTTGGAAGATATTACCTGTTAACTGAAATTATGCATTTTACTATGATATTTACCATACTAATTAGAAAATCAAGCTTTAGTACGACAACATTTTTTGTTTTCCGAGATATCTCAACCAATTTGACAGAATATGCATTTAAGTTGGTCTTAAACATCCTGACCAAATTTGGTTAAAATCAGTAGTATTTAAATACAATTGTAATAAATATGTTTGTATGTACATATCTATATATATAAAATTCTTTGTCCTGACTGACTGACTGACTGACTGACTGACTGACTGACTGACTGACTGACTGACTGACTGACTGACTGACTGACACATCAACGTGTAGGCCAAACGGCTAAAGGTAAAGAGCTGAAATTTTCACACAACGTAGCTGAGACAATTTCATCGTGCAATAAGAAGTCGTTTTGTAAAATTCCACCTGGAAGTGTGTTTAACTGAGGTCAAAAAGTCATGGAATTGCTTTGTATGAAAAACTTTTTTGTTTCTTAAGATATCTTACTATATATTCAATCTTACAGATTACAGATGCTTGGAACTGTCTCTGACATCCAGACCAAATTTGGTCAAAGTCGGATTACTATATCATATAGCTTCCATAGAAACAATCTAATGCAAATCATCGTTTAGTATCAAAATTATTTTTCTTTCTTAAGAAATTTCAACCAAACTCATACTAAAGGTTACTTTGACTAAACTTTATTAACATTATTAACTCAATTTCATTTCCGCGAGCGAAGCGAGCAGGGGACGGAGCTACCTACATTCCAAGCTCTTATAATAATTAAATTAAATTAATAAAATTAATTTAAGTTTAAGTTTAAGCTGGGGGTATTCAAAAATGTAATATTTGATACAACATTTGTTGCAGGGATTGGGGAAAACCCAATCAGATCAATGATGTATTAGTTTCTACTGGCTAAAAAGTATAGAATAAGATTTTTATTAGTTGGAAAAGAGGACTCTGAGTTGAAAACTCGATAGAGTTTGTTGTTGTCATCACAGAGCACTCGGAAAGGTTCATGTAAAGAATAGTTAGTATTACATGCATTTAAAGTAAGTGGGATAAAGTTACGGGTAGGTCTAGAGGGAACAGAGAAAATAATTTTGCTTAATAACCTGGAGGAATCTATTTCACCATTTATTAATTTTAGTAAGAAGACCACACCCAGCATAGTGCGACGATTAGTTAGAGAGAGAAGGTTGATTAATAAAAGTCTACTGGAGTAAGAGGGCAAGTCAATACCAGGAACCCAATCAAAGCCCCGAAGCGCGAAAAGTAAGAACCTCTTTTGCACAGACTCAATTCTGTCTTGGTGTAACGAATATTGTGGAGACCATACACAAGATCCATATTCTAGAATTGGTCGAACAAGAGAAGTATAAAGTAATTTTGTTGTATAAGGGTCGTCAAACTCATTGGACCACCATTTGATGAACCAAGTGCTTGAGTAGCCTTATTAACAGTATGGGCAATCTGAATATCAAATTTTAATTTATGATCCAGGATAATTTCTTAATCGTTAACTTGAGTTAAATTCTCAAGAAGCATCCGGTCTAGCGTGTCATTAAACTGGTCGAAATTGGTCAACTATATCATATAGCTGTCATAGAAAAGATCGGTCGAAAATCAGGTTTTAGTATGAAAAACTTGTTTGTTTCTTAAGATATCCAAACCAAACTCACAGATTGTATGTTTGCGATTGTTTCTTACATTCTGACCAAATTTGGTGAAAATCGGTCAACTATATCATATAGCTGCCATAGGAAAAATCGGAAGTAAATTAACCTTTTAGTATAAAAAGCTTTTTTGCTTATGATATACTAATCAAATTTGCAGAATGTATATTTGGGACTGCCCGTCACGTTCTGACCAAATTTGGTCAAAGTCGGATAAATATATCTTTGGTTTTTCTTTTATGTTTTCTGAGATATCTCAACCAATCTTATAGAATAAGTATATGGGTTGGCCCTTTACATCCTGACCAAATTTGTTTCAAATTGGTCCACTATATCATATAGCTGCCATAGGAACGATCGGTCAAAAGTCAAGTTTTAGTATGAAAAGCTTTTATGTTTCTCATGATTTATTTATTTATTTATTCACGACTAAAAGCAGTCGGCAAAAGGAAGAATTAAGTGTAAATAAAAATTAAATTAAAAATTAATAATTAAATGAATAATAAATATAAATTAAAAGCTGAAACGAAAAAATGATTAAGTCTGGGGAATACAAAATTAATAATTGATCCAACATTTGTTGCAAGGAATGGGGAAAACCCAGAAAAACCCAAATAGATCAATATGAAAATAAAAAATAGATCAAAAGCCAAAACAAGGTAGATCTCTGATCTGAAGGGTGAGGTTTTAGCACAGCTAAAGTCCTTATCACAACCCAATGAGATCAGAGATTTAACTTAGGTAATTAAAAATAGAGGCTTTAATAAGGTGGAGAGAGAGATTGCTTGAAATTAAATGATAAAGTTTATTATAATTAACGCATAAAACCCGAAAGCGATTGTGCAAAGCGTAGTCTGTAGTACATGTAGACAAAAATAAAGGGTAGAAGTTCCTAGTCGCCCTCAAGGGTACATTGAAGCTAAGACGTTCTAATAGCAAAGGGGAGTTAATATCACCTATAATCAATTTATGGAGAAAAGTAACTCCAAGGACTGTCCTACGGTGGGTAAGGGAAGGAAGATTGAGAAGCAGAAGTCTACTAGAGTATGGTGGTAAATGGAGATTGGGATTCCAATCTAAGCCCCGAAGTGCAAATAGTAGAAATTGCTTCTGCACAGACTCAATTAGGTCCTGATAAAGTTTGTGTTGGGGATCCCAGACACATAAACAATATTCAAGAATTGGGCGAACCAGGGAAGTGTATAAAAGTTTTGTGACATAAGGATCATTAAATTCTTTAGACCAACGCTTTATAAAAGCAAGAGTGGCCTTAGATTTATTTACTATACTAGAGATATGAAGAGAGAAACTTAATTTATTATCAAAAAGAACGCCAAGGTCTTCGACTGTCGATATACGTTCCAAAGGCACATCATCGATCGAATAAGTTGCTAAATAAGGAGTACTCCTGTTAAAAGTCATAAACAGGCATTTAGAAAAATTTAAGTTCAAGTGATTAGCTATGCACCAGCGATGCATTGAGTTTAAGTCATCTTGCAAGAGCTTATAATTATCAGACTTCTTATAAGATAAAATGAGTTTCACATCATCGGCATACATAAGTATTATATGTTACAATGGGATAAAGGCAAGGGTAGATCATTAATAAAAAGATTGAAAAATAAGGGGCCTAAATGACTACTTTGAGGTACTCCAGAAGTGACAAGGACGGATTTCGAGATGGCTGATCTAAGCTGTACTCTTTGGGTCCTACCCGTAAGGTAGGAAGAGATTCATAAAAGGAATGAAGGGGAGAAACCTATTCGGTCAAGCTTAAGGAGAAGGAGGTTATGATTAACAGAGTCAAATGCTTTACTAAAGTCAGTGTAAATGACATCAGTCTGCATTTTATTGAGAATAGCCTCATTTATTAAAGAAGTAAACTCTAGTAAATTGGTCGAAGTTGACCGACTCTTAACGAAACCATGTTGAGAAGGGCAGATAATCGATTTGCAGTGATGCTGCAAAGTAGATGTAATAAGCTTTTCAAAAAGCTTAGGAATTGCTAATAATTTTGCAATTCCCCTGTAATTAGATATATCCGACTTGCACCCCTTTTTATGCAGTGGGACAATGTAAGATTCTTTCCATATAGCCGGAAAAATAGTTGATTTTAAAGATAGATTAAAAAGTGTTGGTAAGGGTTTTGTAACAGAAGAACAGCACTCTTTCAACACACAGCTAGGAATGTTGTCAGGTCCTGGAGAGTAAGAAGATTTAAGTGTTTTAATAGAAGAACAAATACTGTTATCAGTTATATTAGGTAAAAGAATAGAATTGGATGATGGAATTATATGTGGGGAGTAGATATTAGTGGGCGACAAAGAGGTATATGTAGATTGGAAAAAATCTGCAAAAAGATCAGAAGCAATTGAGTCATCGTTAACTATATTAGTATTAGAGAAGAAAAAAGATTTAGGTAAGGAGGAAGATCTACGTTTAGAGTTTAGAGAAGGAATAGAATAGTTTAGGGTCCCGTCTAAATTGATTCTTGCAACGAATAAGATAATTATCATAGCACTGAGAATTAAGAAGAGTAAAACTAGCTTTAACCTTAGAATAATTTAAGAAGTCCAAATTGGATCCGCTGAACATAAACTTTTTAAAATATTTAGATTTAATATTTTTTAAATTAGATAATCTTGGTGTAAACCAAGGAGATTTAAATGAAACGGACTTAACGACACTGTTAGGGATACAGACATCAAGAAGTGAATTTAACGTGTCGTAGAAAAAAGATATCTCAACCAATTTGAAAGAATATTCATTTATGTTGGTCTTATACATTCTGCCCAAACTTGGATTAAATTGGACCACTATATAACTGTCATTGGAACAATCAGTCGAAAATACTATACAACGCTCTTCAGGGGCATCAAGTCTTCGGCATGCCGAGCAGCATTTAAGTGCCTGGGCTCAGGGTATCCGACAGTCGAGAACACTCTAAGTTTTGCCAGGCCAAGACTGATGCTGACCTGCGTTGAGTGAATTGTGATGGCAACCATGCTGCTACCCTCAGAGGTTGCCGTATCTACAACCAAAAAAGAAACTCCCGTGCATCGGGCTTCAACATTACTCCGATCTCTGACAATGACCAGCAGCATCTTAATAGCCGAATTGTCAAGCAGTATATTCCATCTGACATAGTTCACCATGGAGTGTCGTTTGCGGATGCGGCTAAAACTGGACCGCACTTAAATTCTCATGCGTCAACTCAAGCACATATCCCTAATGCGGAGGGGCCCAAATCGCATTCAAGTGTGGGTGTTCGCGTACATGTTGATCCTTGAGATCCCCATTCTCCGAAGTTATTTGTCCGAGATGTGTCCATAGGAAGTCTACTGCATGGTCTGCAACAATTCATTTCTGAGCTTAACTCAACTGTTTCGAAAATTTTGATTAGCATCGTGGAACTTTGTGCTGCCCAAAACAGCTGGGGACACCCTGCCGTCCAACGTAATCATTAATGGCTTCCCATTTATGCCTCGGATACTCCATAGCATACTCCTTAATGCTTATGAGCTAAAGCTGTTTTTGGGAAAACAAAGTTGATATCATGCTTCTATCGGAAACGCATCTGCATGCGGGGCTCAACTTATCAATGGAAGGATATGCCTGTTACTGTGCTGACCACCCTTCAAGTCGCCCCAGGGAGGTTGCTGCGCTTTTAATCGTGTTTCGACCAGCTCAATTCAACTCGATGCTGTCATGGTGGATAACCCGATGGGTGAAGTCCTTGTGCCAGCACGTACATATCTCCGAATCAACTAGATTTTATGACTTTGCTGGACCAACTTGGCGCAAAATTTATTGTGGGAGTTGACTTTAACGATGACTATGGGGCAACTACAAAGACGAAAATCGAGGTCTTGTCCTACATGGTGCGCTTGCTACCTGCTCAGCTCAAGTACTTGCTACCGAAAGTCTAGGAAGAAAATTTTACCGGAAGGCTCCATCCGCTGCAATCATTTAAGATCTTGCACCACCCACTTACACACCCATATCTCATCTCACAGGTGAGACATCAAAGTCTTTGTGAGCAATTTTGTAAGTTAAGACTGTACATTTCGATCGGTATATAGCTCGATCTGCTCGGACACTCGTAGCAAATTTTCCGTTCTTCCTGTACAATATTGTTAGTCCGTTTCCGTTTTCCGCTCCTAAAATCCCTAAGAGCTAGGCAAGAGTTACCGTTGGTCGGGTTCAAGCGCTAGCTGTAGTTCAAGACTGATTTCTTTATTCACGTATATTCGTTTATATAGCCGACAAAGGATCGACCCCTTGGCGACTTTGAGTGACAATACAATGTTTCTTATTCTATATCAATATTATATTCAGTTTGAGTGACATTATTTGAGTTTTTTAACATCCCTGCAGTTATGGAGGTATCGATTGGCCATGCTTGAACTAGCTGCTGCGCTACTCCCTACATGGCTACTTCCTTGACTGACCCTGTGGCAAGCGATCGCCGAACCACCGAGTAGTTGGCTATTTGCTCGACTGACCCTATGGTAAGCGAAAGCCGAAACAGCGAGTAAAAAAAATTTTCGGACGAAAGCGGCGGAAAGCATAAACGAAACGTAACGGCCTAGCATAACATTTGCTTTTGCTTATTTGCGAATAGTGAAATAGTGTCGCAGTTTGTTTATGAATTTACAAAAACAATTACGATGCTAGTACCGTTTGTTTTCGTTTTGTTTGCTGCTCTTTCGAAGTGATTGAACTCTCCTGCGTTTGACGGTTATTTTGTAAGAGCAATTTTGTGAGAGCATTTCACTTGTGAGGAGTACAGCAAAAGTCAAGCGCAAAGAAAAAATAAAAACATTAAATAAACACAAAAAAGATTTAATCGTAAAATTAAATAACAAAAAAAAGGTACGACAATAATACAACACTCAAATTAACAACAAATATGTATAGTAATAGGCATATAAGACGACTTAAACAGCAACAGAGAAAAAAATATATGGACAAGTTAAATTGTGTCGCTGCAAAAGAAAATGCGGTAGAGAGGAAACAACAAGGGAACAATGGCAGTGAAATTGAAATGGAAGTGGTCGAGGAAATAATAAATTCAATAAATATTGACTGTGATAAAAATTCAATTAATATAGACTGATAAAAATAATAAAAGTGACAACAGTAATAATAATTTAATTGACGACTTAAAGATGTGGTTCTTGAAGCATAGGCCGACCCGTAACTGTGCAATTGACTAAGTTCGTATATTGAAAAAAAATAATTTAGATGTCAAGACATTTACAAATACTCTGCGACAAAAAAAGCAGAAATAACTCGAATCGATGGAGGTCTGTATTTATACATTGGCATTAAAAATCAAATTAAAAAACTTATGACTTCAACACATTGTAATGACAACATAATTATTGACATAAACATTTAATTTTGAAGAACTTGAAGAATGTAATTGCTAATCCGGTTGTATTAGCCCATAATGTTGACGGCGTTCAAGGCAAGGCTGCCTTGAAAAACGAAAGAAGATTTTATAGAGTTTTGCTTTGTTAGCATTATTAATTTCATTTTAATAGCAGTTGGGCATAAATAATTACATTTTTGAAATGATTTATCGATTCATTCAAAACTAACAGATTTCCTTTATTCTTTTTTATTCCAAGATGCAATCAATTTGGTCGAAGGGACTGGGTCTGTTGAGGACCTACTAAGACAGGCCTTGCAGCTTCAACAAAAAAAAAACGATTTTTCAAAAATTCCAGCTGCAAGAAAAAGAAAATGGAAAACGAAAACGAAAATTACAATGAATAAAATAAATGATTATAATAATATAATTTTTGTAAGAAGTTAATAGTTTTATTTATTTGAATTACTGGTCATTGGGGACAAAAAATTGAAATTAAAAAAAAAATGGATTTCAAATGAAAGCTCTTTTAATCTTTTACTTCTGGGGACCCATTTCACCACCCCTAGCATTGGCACCTATGTAAGTACTCTTTCCATGGGTACTCATATAACCACCCTATGCATGGGCACCTATGTAAGTACTCTCCGTGGGTACCTCTCTAAGTATTATTTCCATTAATACTCATATCACCGCCCCTTACATGGGCACCTAAGTGAGTACTCTATCCATGGGTAAACATCTCAACACCCTTTCTATGGGTACCCATTTCACTCGTTCGCGGTAAACGATGTGGTGGCGATCGACCCTATTTGCGGACATTTCATACAAAAAACGAAATGATTAAACGCATTGCTTAGGGTTGGAAAAATAAGTAGAGGAGGTTTCCTCGTAAGTAGTTATTTCACCAGCTACGAACTAATGCCCAGTACTGGAGGGATGATATAGTAATCCGACTTGGACCAAATTTGGTCAGAATGTGAGAGACAGTCCCAAACATCTAATCTGTAAGTTTGGTTAAGATATCTTAAGAAAAAAAAAATTTTCATACTAAAGGTTAATTTGCATCCGATTGTCCCTAGGGCAGCTTTATGATATAGTAATTAACAGATAGTACCAAACATACAATCTGCAAATTTTGTTGGGATATCTTAAGAAACAAAAAAGTTTTTCATACTAAAGGTTAATTTGCATCCGACTGTCCATAGGGCAGCTTTATGATATAGTAATCCGACTTTGACCAAATTTGGTCAGAATGTAACAGATAGTCCCAAACATACAATCTGCAAATTTGGTTGGGATATCTTAAGAAACAAAAAAAGTTTTTCATACTAAAGGTTAGTTTGCATCCGATTGTTCATATGGCAGCTATATGATATAGTTATCCGTCTTTGACCAAATTTGGTCAGAATATAACAGACAGTCCCAAACATACAATCTGCAAATTTAAGATATCTTAAGAAACAAAAAAGTTTTTCATACTAAAGGTTAATTTGCATCCGATTGTCCCTGGGGCAGCTTTATGATATAGTAATCCGACTTTGACCAAAATTGGTCAGAATATAACAGACAGTCCCAAACATACAATCTGCAAATTTAAGATATCTTAAAAAACAAAAAAGTTTTTCATACAAAGCAATTCCACATCAACGTGTAGACCAAACAGCTATAGTTAAAAAGCTGAAATTTTCACAAACATATGTATATGAGACCATTGCATAGTGCAATAATCCACTAACATTCTTACAGTCCTGGTGATTACATCTACGAGTTTGGTTGAGATATCTTAAACAAAAAAGTTTTTCAGTGGTTTTTTGCAGGTCGACGCGCATCAAGTCCTACATACTGGAGACGGCGCCGTACTGTTCGAGTGGTAATATTGGTACATTCTGATTGGACAAACTCGCCTCTAACTCTTTCGACCCCGGTTTTTTCACTGTGGTGTGAAATTTTTTTTTTCCTTTTAATAATTTTGTATAAATTAAAGAAGTATTTTGCAAAAATTTGAAGTCGCCACGCCCATTGGTTAGGGCACTACCGGAAGTTACCTGTGGGCAACGTCGGGCCATTGTGGCATATAAAATAATTTTTTTTTTAAATAGCTTGCAACTTTTTATATTTATTATGAAATATTAAGTATGAAATGGCAAAAAACAGTTTTTATTGTTATTGCAACTCAGGTGGACCTTACATTTAAGGCATTTAGACGTTAGAGCTCCTGTTTTACACAATCTGCAGTGACCTTTTTCACCAAATACTACTTAATGCTCCACTCTATTGAAATGTTGTAAGTCGCTAGGATTCGGCTTAGCTCTGTACTTCTTTGACTGCTGCTAAGACACACTGCGCGATAGGGATCCAACGAGTTTTGTGGGGCTATCCCCCTCTATATTAGACGGTCGACCTCTTTTCTTTTGGATTGAAGAATTACATTGTAAGGGGCCATCTACAACTTCAAACGGATATTTTATAGAAGGAAAATGCTTTTGCATCGAACAAATTAAATGTAATTTTTTGATATATAGTAGTAGCTCGCTTCGCTCGCGGTGAGGTGTGGCTACAGTCGAGTGTACTCGACTGTCGGATACCCTGTGCCCATAGTCTTGTATTCTGTTCGGTACGCCGAAGATTTAATGCCTTTGCGAGCGTAGTATTAAATTGTCGACTAATATTTCTAATGACAGTTATGTGATGTAGTAAAGCGGTTTAAATCAAATTCAGTGGGGTTGTATAATACCCCACCAGATGCATTTTCTGTCAAGCTAGTTAAGAAAATTTCTAATTTGGAGTTTTCAGTGCTCGGCAACGAGCAAACAGTTGTGCTCGAAAATGATATTTTGTCCTCTCATGCAGCACAATGGATAGCACTCAGCTTTTGTCTTGCTGTATTGATAAATGTGACGTCACATGGCATATTGCAATGCACACATATTTATAAATCTATGTATTTACACAATTATATTTTAATAAAATTCTAAAATTCTATGTACATATATCATACATCACTAGCATATGATGCTAAAATGATATCGATAATGATATCGATAAGCAAAATCGCTGGAGTATGCGGGCACACTGTCTTGCGCTCGATTTACATATAAACAAACATATGCTATCTCGCTCGCACATTGCATTGCATATGCAAATATTGAATTAAAACCAATTCTTTCATATCTTCCCTATTTATGGGTCAATCGTTTTGAAACTTTCAGGGTCATTTAATATGTTTACTTCTCAACTGCTTGGTCAGTTAAGAAGTGCTATCTTGAAATTTGAGCCTGTATATCGTTTTGTGTGATTTGTGGGCGAAGGGGGCGTGGTATTCAAAATTGGAAACAAACTTGACCTGCGTATGGTATCCAGGAACCTACATACCAAGAATGAAGTCTCTAGCTCTTAAGTCTCTGAGATCGACGAGTTCAAACAGACGGACGGACAGACGGACGGACATTCATACTGATCAAGAAAATATATACCTTATGGGGTCTGCCACGCCTCCTTCTGCCTGTTACATACATTCCAACGAAACCATTATACCTTTTTTTGCCCATTTTTAATGGGCACAGGGTATAGAAACACATTATGTTAAATTAGTGTAATACAGCCAGGCATATTAGACTTTGTCATCTCCTTGATGGAAAATTCCGGAATCACTTTTTTGATTCGGGATTGGTTGTTGATGGCAAAATATTAACCCAACAAACCGTGAGGCAAGTCATGAAGTACTCTTCATCATCCGATCTTTCAATTATGTGAAAGGTAACAGATGACCACCTCAACGTGAGATCTGCAGGCCGACAAAGAGCTAAGCTGGCCAGCCAGTTGTTTTCTAACACAACAGCCAGTGCTATAAATCGCTGCTTCTTGCTGGGCTTGGATATGTATAATGGACCCGAAACGGCAGATTTTATAATGTTGGTAAACGACTGGTTTGACGTTTTTAACGTGAGATTATCAATGTCGAATAGTATACCGACTAAACAGCCATTTGGTAGCAGTGTAGATGCTCAACAGGAGATATTAAGTAAGATGACACAAGTAATGTCCGGAATAATCTTGCCAAATGGCAAGAATAGATTGCCCTTCCAAAAGGGAATTATTATTAGCAATAAATCGTTGAATTGAATGAATTGCTCAAATATGTTGGGGACATGTACGACATAAAGTGCATTATAACCAGCAGAATATCCCAGGATCAGCTGGAGCACATTTTTGGTGCCATGCGGGCCAAAGGTGGTCTGCATGACCACCCTACTCCACTCGAATTCAAATTCCGTTTACGCAAATATCTAATAGGTAACAACTTTTTTGTTGGTAGTAATTGAATACATGTCTTATAATAACAATATCTATAAATATTTTATGTACTAGGCGGTGATGCGATGCCACGTGAAATATTTCGATCATTGTTTGTCAACTATTTAAAACTTAGTAATAATATTAATGAAACATAACTTCCATGAATTTAGCGAGAAACACTGAGATATTGGACACGAGGGCAAATGTCGAGGTGCTTAGCTTAGAATTTCCCTCAAGTTCGCAAAGTGTTCCTCCTGACTTAGCCGTAAAGGAGAATAAAGGATACGAAGTTGACGACTTAGAAAGCGAGCTGACTGATGACCCCTAGAATACTTATCAGGCTATCTAATTAGGCGGTTGTCATTGGATTGCACGGATTAGGAAAATACAACTTTTACGTATGTTGATATGGTGTCAGCAGGTGGGCTGAAGAAGCCCTCACCATATTTGTGCAAGACAATATTTACTGGCCGAAATGGTGCAAAGTGCCAATAACATTGAATTAGATAAAAAAAAAATTTTTTTTTTTAAATGCGTATAATATTTCGAATTAAAAACTTAAACAAAAATTTAAAAGTACAGAAACAAAAGCAAAGGCTGATTGGCCAAAAAATTTTTTAAAATATTCCTATAATATATAATACTGCTCGCTTCGTTTGCCTTATTAATATATAATACTGCTCGCTTCGCTCGCGGAAATGAAATTTAGTTAATAATGTTAATTAAGTTTAGTCAAAGTAACCTTTAGTATGAGTTTGGTTGAGATTTCTTAAGAAAGAAAAACAATTTTCGTTACTAATCGATAATTTGCATTATATTGTTCCTATGGCAGCTATATAATATAGTAATCCGACTTTTACCAAATTTGGTCAGAATGATGAATGACAGTCCCAAACATATAATCTGTAAGTTTGGTTAAGATATCTTAACAAACAAAAAAGTTTATCATACAAAGTAATTCCTTGACCTTTTGGCCTCGGGTAAACACACTTCCAGGTGGAATTTTACAAAACGCCGTCTTATCGCACGATGAAATTGTCTCAGCTATGTTGTGTGAAAATTTCAGCTCTTTACCTTTAGCCGTTTGGCCTACACGTGTGTGTCAGTCAGTCAGTCAGTCAGTCAGTCAGTCAGTCAGTCAGCAGTCAGTCAGTCAGTCAGTGAGGATAAAGAGTTTTATATATATAGATATATAAGTTTGTTTGAATTTTTGCTTAATTTAATTTATTTTTATTTCAATTTTTATATTTTTAATTGTCAACCATCGGACCGTGCAGACGTGTTTACTTAAGCGCTCCGAGTTAATCACAATTTTAATCGTATTAAAGTGCGGCAAAAAAATCTAAAATCAGGCCGAGAGCCACCTTGTGCGATGCCTCATCGCACGATCGACATTTAAATAATTAATCTTAACTATCATATTCAAAAAAAAAACGAAAACTATCACAAAGTAAAACAATTAGAGTGACAAGTGATAATCCCTATGAATCACTACGATACCCGTCTTCAACGTCAACGCGAGCAAGACGAACGGCGACTCTCTGTGCAGCGGAACAACGCGTACTTCAGTTTCGTCTCTCCGGAAGCTCAGAAAGCAATCGAAAAAAGTACTCTGGTACCTCCACCCAACCCGCAAAGTTCCCTCTTACCCGTAGATGACGAGAGAGCGCGTTCTTGCTCTCCGGCTCTGCCAAGCCAATCTCCAAAGACCTGGAGGGAAGAGTGCGCTTCCCCAATGCCGGTCGTACCCCCGCGTCCAGCCCCATCACCTCCAACGTTGCCCTCACAATCTGCTGCAGCTGAAGCTACGAAGACGGTAACGGTGTCAACCGTAGTTCCACCTTCTTCTGCTGAGCAAGCGCAAGCCCATTTAAATACTGCCTCGCTTGCAAGAGCAGCGCCAAAGCCAGCGGGTCCGGCTAGACAGACCGGAATGGATCGCTACATTCAAATCAAGCGAAAACTTAGCCCTCAACAAAAACTAAAATTAACTGCGGAAACTCAAACCAAACAACTGGGGAACCAATAAACAACAATAACATGTTTGCGCTGCTGGCTGATAATGCCAACGACCAGCCTACCGAACCTGGACAAGGGGTCCGAAAGAACCCAAAGCCCCCACATTCGGGAGAAAATTTCCAACGCGCTAGTAAACAAATTTGTTGACCTTATTGGTAAAAACAACTTTCATGTCATTCCTCTTACTAAGGGGAATATTCATGAGATAAAACTGCAAACAAAAACCGAAAGAGAGTACCGTACGGCAACCAATTATCTCACTGAGTCACAGAAAAACTTTTACACATACCAATTGAAAAGCAGCAAGGGCCTGCAGGTGGTACTCAAAGGCATAGAACCGGGCGTATCTCCTGACGAAATCATAAGTGCTCTTAAAGAAAAAGGTTTCCATGCCATAAGAGTATCAAATATTATAAACAAAAACAAAAAACCACAACCACTCCATAAAGTCGACCTGGAACCAGATAGTAGAGCATTAAAGAAAAACGAAGTGCACCCCATCTACAAACTGCAGCTCCTGTTGCATCGTCGGATCACTGTAGAAGAACCACACAAACGTAACGGTCCAGTACAATGCTCAAACTGCCAGGAATACGGGCATACCAGGACTTACTGCACACTACGGTCAGTATGTTTAGCATATGGAGACTCCCATGGCTCTGATCTTTGCTAAGCCAATAAAGAAGATCCCAACACAAAAAAATGTGGAAACTGCGGTGGAAATCACACAGCTAACTACAGAGGCTATCCTGTGTACAAAGAATTTAAAAACCGTATTCGGCAGGTACCAGCAACGCGCTTCCAGCGCATGACAAACGCAGTCATAGCATCTCAAATTACACCCGACGTCTTCTTCGACAAGGCAGCCAGGTCTTCATTTGGTCCTGCTAACAGCATCAATGGCATATCCTTTGCCAGTGCGTTAAAATCAGGCCTGCAAAAGCCGACCCCCTCAACAGCGCTTTCAAATTTCATGCAAGCAGAGCCGAGCTTGCCAAATGTTCAGCAGCAGCCTTAAAACTCAATTGAAGCGATGATTTTCACTCTTCAACAAAGTATGATGGAGTACATGTCCTTTATGAAAACAACTATGCAAAACCTTATGCAAAATCAAAACACATTGATACAGATGCTTGCATCACAACAATCAAAATAACCAATGGCGCCCCTACGAATATCTCTGTGGAACGCTTACGGTGTTTCACGGCATAAACTTGAGCTAACTCAATTTCTATACGATAAACACATCGACGTAATGCTGCTCTCAGAGACACATCTTACTAACAGATACAACTTTCAAATACGTGGTTACTTCTTCTACGGCACAGATCATCCGGACGGAAAAGCACACGGTGGAACGGGTATCTTAATCAGAAACCGAATCAAACATCATTTCCATAAGAGGTATGCAACAGACTATCTGCAATCTTCATCTATAAACGTACAATCGGGTAACAGCAATCTTACAATCGCCTCAGTATATTGACCTCCTAGTTTCAAAATCTCTGAAACTCAATTCATGCAATTCTACACTACACTGGGGAATCGTTTTATAGCGGCTAGAGACAATAATGCGAATCACACGTATTGGGGCTCTCGCCTGGTGACCCCCAAGGGAAAGCTATGCTTCCCCGGGTAGTCCTACATACTGGCCTTCGGATCCTAAAAAGAAACCAGATTTAATAGACTTCGCTGTGACAAAAAACATCCCACGTAATCTGATAACAGCCGAAGCGCTTTCGACCACTCGCCTGTTCTGTTAAATCTTCTCCAATGCCCCGAACTGGAAGAGTATCCCTATAGGCTCACAACACACAGAACCAACTGGCTTAAGTTCAAGAAGTATGTGAGTTCTCACCTTGACCTAACCCCGCAGTTCAACATCGAAGCTGACATCGACAGCTCTGCTGATTTACTGGCAAAGGTACTCGTCTCTGCAGCTAAAATCTCTACACCACAAGGCGTGACAGTACAAACCCAACAACACAAAACCAATTTTGAAATTGAACAACTTGTGCTGGAAAAGCGAAGACTGAGACACGACTGGCAGTCACATCGCTCGCCATCTACCAAACAACGACTTAAAGTTGCTTCACGCAGGCTCAGCAAAGCTCTAAAGCGTGAAGAAGCGGATGCCCAACGCCGGTACATACGAAAATTATCGCCAACCAGTACAAAGCATCTATTGTGGAGGGCTCATCCAAATCTAAGTGCGCCAATCGAAACAGTAATCCATATAAGAAACTCTTCAGGCTCCTGTGCCCGTAGTGATAAAGGCAGGGCCGACACATTTGCTGCTCATCTGCGAAATGTGTTTCAACCAAATCCGGCAACTAACTCTTTTGTACTACCACCTTCTCCAACTCAAACTGCAGCCGACCCCGTGCCATCTGAGTTTCGTCCAAGCGAAATTTCAAAAGTCATCGAGGAGCAGATGAAACCAAAGAAGACGCCAGGCTGTGATCTAATAACTCAAAAAATTATCATTGAACTCCCGAACTGTGCTATTTTCTTCATTTGTAAGCTTGGACTTGGATATTTCCCTAAAAAGTGGAAAAAATCGATCATTATTATGATACCGAAACCAGGAAAAGATCATACAATGCCATCATCGTACAGACCCATAAGTCTACTACCCTGCTTGTCAAAGCTCTTTGAAAAATGTCTCCTGTTGCGCCTAATTCCCTACCCGAGAGCAAACAATGTAATCCCAGCACATCAATTTGGCTTCTGAGAAAAGCATGGAACTATCGAGCAAGTCAACCGGATAACTTCAGAAGTACGTACTGCATTCGAGCATCGGGAATACTGCAGTGCGATATTTCTTGACATCTCTCAGGCCTTCGATGGAGTGTGGCTTGACGGCCTCATGTACAAAATTAAATCGACACTCCCTAAATACACCCACAAGCTACTAGAGTCGTACCTCTACAATCGAGTTTTCGCAGTGAGAAGCAACGTTACTACGTCAGCCGACCACTTAATTGAAGCTGGAGTTCCTCAAGGTAGCGTACTGGGACCAACCTTATATGTCATTTACACAGCGGACATCCCTACAAACGAGCGGTTAACAACATCTACTTTTGCCGACGATACAGCTATTTTAAGTCGCTCCAGATGCCCTATCCAAGCAACATCAAAACTAGCTGATCACCTGGTGGTAATGGAGAAATGGATATCAGACTGGCGTATTAAAATAAACGAACAAAAGTGTAAACACGTAACTTTTACTCTCAACAGGCAAACCTGCCCTCCGCTAACTTTGTATAACACTCAACTCCTCCAAGCTGATGAAGTAACGTACCTTGGAGTTCACCTTGACAGACGGCTCACTTGGAATTATCATATTAAAGCTAAGAAAACACAGATAACTCTGAAAGCCACAAACCTTCATTGGCTTTTAAATGCTCGATCTCCCCTTTGCCTGGAATACAAGGTACTATTATACAGCTCCACAATAAAACCAATCTGGACCTACGGTTCGCAGCTATGGGGAAATGCGAGCAACAGCAGCATTGATATCGTTGAGCGAGCACAATCCAAGATTTTGAGAACTATCACTGGTGCACCATGGTATGTTCGGAATGAAAACATCCGTAGAGATCTTAACATTCTATCCGCAAAAGATGAAATAGCACAACAAAAGGCGAACTACATCATCAAGCTATCACTGCATCCGAATCTCCTAGCAAGGCGCTTAACTCGGATTTGCAATCAAACCCGCCTCCAACGCAACGACCTCCCAGCCCAGCAGGAATATATCGGGGCCCCTAGACCTTAATCAGTCCACTTGACTGTAAATAAGTTATAATTATAAGATTTGATTAACTTATTGTAAGTCTCCACATGGAGAAAATTCAAAAAATAAAGTTGCATTTTATTTCTTTTTATGGTACTCTGAAAAACAATTTTTGTAAGCTGTGCAGCGTAAATGCAGATTGCATTTTGTGCAAATGCACTGTGTTTGCGAAATTTTACAGTGCTTACAACATCTTCTTCCACTGTCTCGATCCAACCAATGCACTATGGGCGATTAGTTGATTTTGGCGGCATAAATTCCACACATAGAGCTAGGAGCTTAATTTTTTTTTTTAAGGGTTACTAATATTTTAGTTTGATTTCGGATTTTTTTTTAGTCAATTTGACCACGCCTTTATTTTCCGCCCCTTTATAACCCCGGCACTTGTACAAAAATTTCAATTTTTATTATAAAGCAAAGCATAAAAATAGAAAAAATAATATTTTACCATGTTTTAACAATATTCCAAACTTAAAAAAACAAAAAGTTAATAATCTTCTTCATCCAAAACAAAAGAATTCTCATATCAACAAGCGTGTTGTTGTTGAACGTAAAGGAAACTTCAAGTGCATTTTTTTTTAAAAGGAACAAAAAAGAGCAAAAAAATGATTACTACAATAAACTAGACACATTCGTTAGTAACTTGCCATTTTTAGTTGCATGTTTTGATATGCACTTTTCAAGAAATACTCCACGGAACACAATTAAAATTGTTAGATTTTTGCTAAAAATACAATCAACAATAACACCGGACATTAAAAACACCACGAACATTTATACACATTTATCGTAAATAAAAGATTCTAAATACCTTGAGCTTTGTTATCCATATTACACTTATTAATTTAAACGAAACCAATAATAATTTAAGCACTTTCAACAGCATGCAATTTTTCGCGCCAATTTATATAATTGCGAGCTTCAACAGATCAGCTGGTTTTGAAGGGCTGCCACAAAAAGAGAGTTGCCACCCGATAAAAAAAAAATTGTTTTTCAGCTAACTGAAGTGTTTACTATTAATAAAAAAAAGCACTTCCTTAATATTTCACCATAAATTTTATGACTTTATGCCGCCCATTATGAAAAATCGCCCATAGTGCAATGGGGGAAATGGTTTACCTGGTCAAACCGCAAGTCCGATATTGGATGCTTCGCTTTTTGGCCTAGCTTGAGTCGTAGCTGTGGAGATCGGTGAGAGAGTGGAGACTGCATTGCCTGAGAGGATGGTGAGGATTGAGAGGAAGGAGACTGGGTTGTCCATCCATGTGAAGATCGGTTGCTCACACTGATTGGACGACCTGGTAAATTTTTGCTTCTAAATGTCACTAGACCTTCAGCAAGAGTTTCACGAAAATCCGGGAGCTGGAGCAATTTCTCCTTGCTCGCGTTCTCCTTTTCTATACGTCTGTATAAAATATACGAGTTGGTGACTGCCATATCAATCAAGTGGTAAAAAATCCGAGTCGCGGCATCCCGAGTTTTGGCTCTGATATGATAGCGGCCCATTAGTCCATCCATCAGGTCTACGCCGCCCATGTGAGCATTATATTCATGAACAATTTGGGGACAATCAATTTCGATTTGTCGCTTAGACTTTCTATCGAAACGAGGAGCCTTTGCTGTTCCTTCACGCTGAATGGTCCATGCAAATGGCTTAACACCCACATAAGTCGACAAAAAGCGAACGGCCTTGCTGTCTTTCCACAGCACATTAGTAATTTCGACTCCATATGAAGAGCCTATGAACTCAGTCGAAAAGCCCCTTGGCATTTTGTTGAGCGTACTATCGTTTGGCAGCTTACAATCAGGGATACGATTTACTCGCACTGTACCAAGGCTATAAATACCTTTCGCACGTAGATAAACCATCAAAGGCAGCGATATATAAAAGTTATCAAAGTAAATGATATGGTTCTTGAAACTTTGTACGGTTTGTGTTAAACGCACAACAATGTTGGCCGAAGCACCAAGATCTGGCTGACCAGGCAAGATCACATTATCACCTGCACCGCACTATATCTCAAAGCGGTATGCATATCCAAATGAATCGCACAATACAAATAGCTTGATGCCCCACTTGTGCGGCTTATTTGGCATGTACTGGCGCATGTGGTGCTTCATTTTTGTGCTGCACATTTGTTCGTCGACACAAAGGCGGGGTTGCTTTGGCACGGAGTCAAACCCTTGATTGAGACAGTCGACTAATTTTCGCGTGCGGAACAGTGGATTGTAGCCTGGTTCTCCCTTTTTGATGCGCTCGCTCTCATCGCGCAGTGAGAAGTACTTCTTGATTGCCTCGAATCTGCTCCGCGGCATGCAGGTTTGTATGGGCCCAAAAGCGTTTTTTGCCCAGTAGCTCTTCAGATTCGGGTAGCGATAAATGGACATGTACATCATAATACCGATGTAGTGGTGGATATCATCATTGTTAATTTTGAACTTATTTGTTATATTTTCGGTTAAAGCCGCGCGCATGGTTTCGTCCACGATCATTTTCATGATTTCTGCATTGAAGAAATAGCAAAAGAGCTCCAATGGAGTTTTGAGCTGCTTTATCTCAGATGGCAGCGAAAAGTCTCCTTGAAAGGCTATATTGTTGACATGCAACTGCATACATTGCTCTCGCCACAGAATCTTACTCGGTTCCTTAGTTATTGATTCAATACCTACATATATATAATTTAATTAGTCACTTATATTACACATCGCAACTATATTTTCTTACCAACACCATTGAAGCCGCCAGAAGTTAGCAAAGTTGCTGAATCTTCAATAATTGGCAACGGTGATCGAGGTCTGTTACTATTGACTGGAGCGCGTCGAAGGGCACGTCCGGCCACCGCGAACAATAAGAGACTTTTCACTACACTCGCTTCAGCTTGTTTTGGACTCCGATCCAAGATTTCAAGGAGCAAGTGTGCGAGTGAGAGCCGTCACTTTTGCATCGGGTGACATGAGAGAGAAAAAACAAAAAATTTAAAGCGGAAAACTCAAACTCAAAGAGTCACTCAATGACGTATTTGAGTCTGAATTTCCCGTTGTTCTATTTCTGCTGATGCTATTGTATCTAAATGTTGTTGGGAAAGGTCAGTTACAGCTGCTCAGACAAGAGTGCAATGTTAATGGTCAACATTAGCATTACTCTCTTGCTGGCAACATTCTGCTGGTGGGTACATTTTGGCTACCAGTGAGGCTGGACCCAATGTGTACCACCCTGTGTTAGAGAGTTGTTATGCGTGTGTATGTGTGCTTCTGTCTACCCAATAAAACCATTGGGAACCCAATAAAACCATTGGGAACGTGTGTTCCCGGGCGACCCATTCTTGTAAGCATACGTATTCCATCAAAATGAGCATTATATGCCTTTGTTGTGTCCGAGACGTACAAACAATCACAAGAAAAGGGCACACATGACATATTAGTGAATTTGGAAGGCTAAATGTCTGCACTTTAAAAACCGCCGCGTCGCGACAAAGTCTATAAACTACCACGAAAGAGTGCGCAAAGCATAAAAAGAGTAACCGTTACTTATGATTTCCTTTTGTCTCTGTTATTCTTGTTGCTATGATCTTCATTTGCTTGTAATTATTAAGTCTCAAACAAGAAGAAGCAGGCGTCGAATGAACGCGCGTTTGCAAAGTGTTTGTGAAATGTGAAAACTTGTAAAATTATTCTTTTTACATCATGTAAGTATAAAAATACAGTAAATTCAATTGCATTTATATCTTAAATTAATTTGTAATAAAATAAATACTATTATTTCTTCATATTTGTCTCATTTCTCTTAGCGTGGATGTGCACAAATACATATGTACATATATACAAAACCAAGCCAACGCCATTAAAATAGAGAAAAGCAAACCACGAAGACTGAGAAGTCGAAAGCAACAGCATTAATACTAATTCGGAATTTTAAAATATATTTGTTTTATCATGTACTAATTTGTTTATCTAATTTAATAAAAATACATAAATTTCTAATTTTTATTGCGTTTTAATATTGTACGTTCCAAATAACATCCAAAGGAATGCCTTCTGGATGTGTTCCTTTCGTAGCGAACGCCGCAGGTCATGCTTTTCTGCCTGCTACTTTACACGTGCCAGATTGTGGCATTAGGACTCATCTTTTTCATGTCTCGCCCCTGTATAAAAGCGAATTAGAGAATTCACATTTCGGTAGTAGTTCAACTCGGAATTAGAACGCGTCCGGACCTACGTTTTGGAAGTGGTAAAGTCATACTGGGTATGTATGTATGTGCCTTTTCGGTGCATTTAACATTTATGTTTACCCTATATATCTCTTCACTAGATACTTATTCATAAACATTAATTACTGATATTTCACAGGTTGGTTTCGTACAGGTAATTACATCTAAGGGGACGAATTGTTGAATCATTTACATTAAACAAAAAAGTGACAATTAAAAACAAGTAAAATTGACAATTTTAAAGCTTAGTTTCCACCACATTTAGGGGGTAGCGAAATAAAAATGTCATATTTTTCGACGCCGACCATCGGAATTTAGTGTGACCAACGTAACACCAAAAAGTAACCAAATGTCGATTGGTCCCACTGGTGCGTCAGCTGTGCTTTAAAATAATTTAAAGGTACAAAATTGCAAGATTTTTTGAAATGAAGATGATCAGATCAGATGCATTGATGAAAGTCCTTAATGTGGGATTGTTTGCTTATTGCGATATTGTCCCCAGCTGCATTCTCCCATGCTAACTTCATCAAAACTGCATCGAAATGCTTTTTATCAGTCAAATCATAAATGATTGGATACCGAATTCGGTTACCCCCAGTCAACGTTTTTATATGGAGTTTACCCCGGGGTACCGGAATTTATCTCTGGTGGAAACTAAGCTAAAACATAATCTGTAATGGCAAACATTTTTACATACATACAATGCATGTTTTCTTATATATCTTCTTCTTTTTTCTTTTAAGAGAGAATGTCAAATGTCAATGTCAAATGTCAGGAGACTATTTTTTAATTAAAAAACATGAAAAAGTGTCCAAAAGTGAGTATAAAAGTTATTAAATACCTAGATGTGGACATATTTGCTAACATTTCTGATATTTTAGGTATGCATTCGGAAAAACAGGGGCATTTGCTGACGTCATACATACAGAGTGGCTAAATCTGGTAAGTTTTTATAAATATATACAAAAAGGGTTTGAATTAAAGAATACTAATTTATTCTTATCGTTAAATTTACTTTTTAGCCCTCCAGTGAGATGACGCGACCGCCACAGACGCCTGCAAGGACGCCAGGCGAATCGAGTCTGTAGTTGCTGCATGACGTGTTGTGTTGTGATTTGGTGTCTCTTTCGAGGCACCGTAAGACGCAGGAGATTCTGGAGCGCCCAGAGAGGATGTGAGTCACCTTGTGGCCGAATGCGACAAGGCACCGGGTGTGCCCAAGCACGCCTGGGGATGCTCATATGGCCACGGTCACGTCTTCCCAATTGGCCACTTCGAGTGTGATTTTTGACCAATTGCGGCCATGTTTGCCGCCGCCGTGGGAGCTGCTACGTTGTCTGGTGTTGCTGCTGTTGTTGCCTAGGCGCCCAGGAGGGGCCACCAAGGCAGTTTAATGGCACGAGCATCTGCTCGTCGAGTTGTGGTGGCCACCAGCAAAGCCGACTTGATTGGCTTCAAGCTGGTGACGTCACTAAAGTGACACGCGTCCGGAGTGCCACAGTTACTGCTGCTGTTGTCGGTGTTGCAGTCCATCGTTGGAGTCGGGAGCCATAAAAATGGCTGATTTTTTTTGTCGAGGCGCGTTGCCAAGACAACGCTGCTCCTCGTCAAGTGCCATTGGACGATGTAGTTGCAACACACTGCGGGCTGCATCATGACGCCAATTAGGAAAATCCAGTGAGTGAGATCGTGTTGCTTGTGGTGCCGTGAGAACTGTTAACTTGCCATTAGTATGGCAAAACCAGAGAGGCAACACGATCTACTTGTGGATGCTGCTGTTGTTCCGCCGCCGCTGGATTCAATTGCCTCTTGACACCGCCCGTGTCGAGATGTGGATCTGGATGCGCCCCGTGATGGAGGATGCTGCTCGTCGTTGGAATTTTAACGTCCGTCAGGGTTGCAGAAATGCCGCCAGGGATGCCGCACGCCGCCAGTGATGCCACACGCAACTCAAAATGTTGCAGTGTGGCTGTGGTTGCACGTTCAGGGATGAACGCCGTTGACGCCGCCGTCGCTGCTGCTGTAGCTGCCGTTTCTTCTTCTTCTTCGGGAGCGAAGAGACGCCGTGAGTTGCCATATGTCGCCAGATGCGACAATATGGCAACTTGTTGCTGCCAGCGAGGGATCGCCGTGGTTCTGGTACGGATCTGTGGCAAGGATGCCGCCAAAATCCGCACCAGTTGAGTCAGCCCGACTCGGAATCCGTTGTCGCCGCTGGAGTTGCTGATATTTGTGATTCTTGGTGTCATAGCTGCCACTTGCCACAGCTTGTGACAGAGTGGGCTTAGCTATGACGAAGTTGCCAATTGGATATGCTTGTTACTGCAGAATGGTAAGTTTTTTAGCGGGCTGAGTTTGTGCCTGCAAAATATATAGGACTTTTTATATATGTAATTGATTTGATGTAAATTCTTTTTTTATTTGCAGGTTCCGCTGGATATTTTGAGTCACAAGTCCTGGTTGCCATTAGAATGGCATTTTATGTGACCCGAAACTGGATTTTGTTTGATGCCGTTGTATTTTTAAGCTTATTGGTGAGTTATTCTCTGTGTGATTCTGTTGGATTATTTGTTGTTTTGTTGTTTGCTGATTTGTGCTTAATTTTCTTCCATGTAAATGCTGCCCGAGTTGTACAAATGTAAAGTTGCATTATGGAGAGCAACATTTTGTGGATTAATTGGAAATTCCTTATTTGTTGAAGTTTTTCATTCGGTCTCCTATTTCCGAGGAAAAGTTGCTGCTGATCGCCGTTTTGCTGTTGAACTCCGTTTTGCTGCTGATCGTCGTTTATTAGTTTTTGCGAATGCAAAATGCTGCAAAAATGCTGCTGCTACAAATGCTTTTAATTTGTAGTCTCGTAAATGTTGAATAAACGAGTTTGAGAGCTTGTCCTTTTAAATGTTATAGTATCCATTTAAATGTATAGATCGTAGTATCTATAACGGAGACAATTTGAATTTATGCGATTGCTTTATAAATTTTCCAGTTACTTATAATGTTTTTTGTATTGCAGGTTATATTTACTGGAACACTTGACATCGAGGGATCATTCGACCTCGTTCGCTCATGTAAGTGAACTCATTTAGTTATATATTTTTTGTTCATGTTTTTAGTTGCTTTTGTAGTTGTAGTTGCTGCTGCTGATAAAGGGGCATGGGCATAAGAGGGAAGAAAATTAAATAGTCTATGGTTTTGGATTTTAAGCATTTGCTATGATCATGTCAAGGGGGCTGTTTTGTGTGCCACTGTCCACTGACATGTCATTGGGATTTGGGCTATTAATCCTAACAATGGCATCAATGTGTTGATTTTCCGGTTTCTCCTGTCTTCTTGGACATTTTGGCTGGGTGCTATTTGTCAATATTCCGCTGGTCAATATAAGTTGTACCAAGTCTGCAAGAGTATCCAGTTTTTTGCTCAGATTATTAATTGTTTCTGCGTTTTTATGCAGCATGTCCGTCATTATATAGTCTGGCTGGGATTGGGTTAGCGGCTGTTGTTTTTCATTTAATTGCTTTTGTTGTTGTTGTTGTTGATTCAGCTGCTTTTGCTCGTTTTGTAGCTTATGCTGGAATTTGTGCAAGTGTTGACTTGCAGGTCCAGCATAATCTCGAGCATTGTCCGTATTTGCATTGCCAGCAACTTGGCTATAAGAAGGTTGATTCTTATTGTTCTTGTTTTTGTTGTTATTATTTCTGATGCTCCTGGCGGGCGTAGTTGACTTGTTGTAATTTTTAGTTTCTACCTTTAATTACTGCTGCTTCGGCTCCTGCTGCTACTGCCTCTGCTTGGGTGTGTGGGACATCTTCTGCTTCGGCGTGTTCTTCGGCTGCTGCTGCTTCTGCTTCATCTTCGGCGTGGCTACCTGCCTTCTGGACGTATTTTGCCGCTGTTTTTGCTGTACTTGTTGTTGCATAGGCTGTGGATATTTTGGCAATGGCCATTCGTTTTGCAGCATCTGTGCAAATTCTGACCGTGCCTTGTTTATGGATAATTTCGCCCTGTCTTCTTTGAAGATCCGACATCCTTTACAACATGCCACATGTGCATCAAGGCAATTGGCACATTTTGCCGGCGTGTCCGTTGGCTTTTTGCAAGCTGTGGTCATGTGTTGGCCAGCGCATTTAAGACATACAAATTGCCGTCGGCATCTGGATCTATTCTTCGTCTGTTTTTCCACAGCAATTTCCTGATTGGCCAGTGTGTTTAGTTGCAGGATACGCTCATTGGTGCCATCTACTGTCGGCTGAAGTTCCACTTCAAACAGGTTCATGGGCTGCCCAGTGAAACGATGTTTCATCACGCGTACATAGCGGTCGGTGTAGCCCATGATAGCTAGCTGCTCCTGAATGAATTCTCTTGTCGTTGTGTGATGGAGGTGGCGGATAACCATCCTGTATCCACGATCCTTGCGCATTTGATGCTTGTGCACCGGTGTGTGGATATTGGCAAGCTCGTTTGATATGACTTTATAGGTTTCCATAACCTTGCACTGCTGGCGAATCGTGTCATTTTGAGTACATTTGGTATGGAAACTGCCATTGGCCACGCCCTTCAAACCATTAAGTCGATTCAATAGGGGCTGAATCTCCTTAATGTTTGGAATGAAAAGCGCTGGGATTTTAGCACTTTTCACCAAGTACCATTCTTTTCTTCTCTGTTCTTCCTCTTCTTGGCCTTTTTACTTTTGCTGTTGTTATTCTTGCTGCTTTGCTTGTTGTTGTTGTTGTTGTTACTGTTGCTCTTGGTGGTGGGAGCAGTAGTAACAGCTAGCTGTGGCAAAATTAATGGCAGTATCTGAGGCAAGGGGCATTGGTTTGGGCCGTTTAGCATTGCATTCAAAGACTTTAATATTGGTCGCTTTATTGGGGCCAATATCCAGGGGCATATTTTGTTCCGAGTCATTGAAAATAAGATTATAATCATTTTCCTTCTATATATGGCAGTCATCTTCATCGTCATCGTCCATGGACATACTTTCCCAGGACTCGGTTTTCCATGTTGAATCTTTTTCGGATCCACAAGACTCCGAGTCACTGAGATCGTACGCTGGGTCGTTATCACCGGCGGAGAATTGTGTCTATCGATCGAGATGCTCGTACTTCTTCAGCAACTTTTCAAATTCACGTTGCGATAATGGCCGCAATTTTACAGAGTCATCATTTGTGTTGGCTCTGCGCTTCGGCTTTCTTCTCAATGGCATTTTCGATTTTCGCTTGTGGCCGGCAGTTGTGGTAGCATTTGTATTATAAGAAATAGTTTGCTTACCAGCTGTGTCCGATTCATTTGTACTGCTACTTAGTTTTTTTTTATTAGTATGAGAAAAAATTAAAAAGACATCAAGAGAATGACATAATCCGCTAATATTGGTAGATACGTGATGAGAAAAGCAATGAATATGGGGTTCCAAGGCCCCAATAAAGAGTTCTGTCAGGAAGGTCACATATATGAAAGCACTTCAGCCTTCTACGCCTCAAGCGGTGCGCGAGGGCCTTGGCAAGAGGGTTTGAATGATACTTGATTTTGAAGGAGTGGATGGTAGCAAGCTTGTTCAGAGTTTGAATGAGAGTAGGGATTTGGAGGTCCCTACGAATGTAAATGTTCCTCACAAGAGGTGGATCTCCAACTAATTTCCTCATTATGACGTTAAGTTTGCGTTGTACACTTGCGAGTCCGCAGCAATTCCCCAAATAGAGACCCCATATGTCCAGATAGGCATGATCATGGTTTTGAAGAAAAAGGACTCTTGTTTTCAGAGGAAGTTTGGAGGAGTCCTTTAGCAGCCAGTTTAGTTTTTTTGCCTGGTTTTGAACGGCGCACCTCATAATACGTGTGTGTTTCTTAAATGTGAGGGATTTATCCAAGTTCAGTCCGAGGTATTTATGATCAGCAAGGATCGGAGGGCGGGTTCCATTGATTCTTACAGCAGGGCTCATTTCTTTTCGCTTTTTCGTAAAGTTAACCTGGACAGACTTCAACAATTTAATATTCCAACTCATAGTCCAGGCCAGGAAGGATTTTAAATATTTTTGTGTAAGCATGGAGCAGCCCATGTGAGAGTCCGATCTAAAGAGAATTGCTGTGTCGTCCGCATAGACTGCAAAAAGACCATTATCATTAGATATGGTTGGCATATCAGCGGTGAAAATGTTGAAAAGGGTAGGGCTGAGAACACTGCCCTGGGGAACGCCAGCCCTAATTGGATGGATGCGACTTCTGGCGCCGTTTACATGCACCAGGAAATTTCTATTTCGGAGCCAACTTATGAGCACTGCTGAGATACAAGGTTAAAGTACCTTCCTTATCTTCGTAATTAGGCCGTCGTGCCAGACACGATCGAACGCTTGTTGTATGTCAAGAAAAACACCCGTGCAGTATTGCTTCCGCTCAAAAACCCCTAATATGAAGTTAACCACCCTATGCAGCTGTTCCTGGGTTCCGTGCCCACTTCGAAAACCAAATTGAAAGTCAGGAATTACATTCGCGTCATCCAGCTCGATGTGCATTCTTCTAAGAAGAAGCCGTTCAAAAAGTTTAGCAAGAGTCGAGAGGAGACTTATTGGCCTGTAAGAACTGGAATCATCAATTAGTTTCTTGGGTTTGTGAATCATCGTAATGAGAGCCGTTTTCCAGGCCGGTGGAAAATAAATATAAATGGATGATGGCATTAAAAAGATTGAGGAGGAATAGAATACCAGCCGGAGGAAATGCCTTGACCATACGGCCATCAATACCGTCAATACCCGGCGATTTTCTTGGTTTAATCAGTTTGATCTCAGACGAGACCTCTTCCAAAGAAAAAGAGAAACGGTCCAAAATAATCAAGGGTGTGGCAGCCAGGTTAGTCACCTCAGGTACTCAAGGTGTGAGGAAAGAGAAAATGGTGCAAATCTGTCAAGTTCGGTAACAAAAATGGGTAATTGTCTAGTACGTGCACGACCTCGCCAAAATTCACGAAAAAAAAACCCCAGATAGACGGCGAATTATCATGAATTATCGTATACAAATTTTGTCCCGCTCTCCCGCGGTTTCTTTTTAAATGCATTTTAAAGTTCAGCGAAAAATACATAAAATATCGAAGCAGGCCTTTCAAAATTAGTTAAAATGTATAGGATTTTTATTAGTTTCAATGAAAAAAAAAAACAAAGCAGGTTATCCAAAATTAGTTAAAATGGACAGGAGTTTTATGGGAAAAAATTGCATTTGATTTTGATCAATTGCTCTGTAAGGTTCTAATTTGTTTAATTTATTCGATATGACGTGCGCAGGTAAAAAAAAAAGTTCAAAAGTGTTTTAATAGTTAATTAAATATATCTATCGTGGCTAGGATGCAAGTATGGATTGTTCGCCATTTCTGAAATGTATAATAATCATTGCATTGCTTTTGAAAATCGGGGGCGATGGTCTCGATACACTGATTTAAGTGGACAATGCCATCATCAATATCCGCAGGAGATTGAAAAGAGCGGTCGGACTCTAATAGGCTATTTCTACGACAGCACATTTGGCTCATTTGACGCCATTTTCATCATCCCAGGCCGAATGTTCAGTTCATTCCCATACAAAATCCGAATGATCATCCAAAATAAAATGTAGTCATTTATTGCCATTCGCCCTTGTTGAATTCAGTATTTTTCTATCGAAAACCCGATGTTTATCGATGATGTCGTGAAAAACTATACAATCATCTGTTGTGTCAGAAAAAAATGTAAACATAAAATTTGCGCCAAATATATTTTCAAAAGGAATATTAAAATGCTATATTTTCTGATTAACAAGCAAAGGAGGGCAGTCGTTCAGTGGAGCATGACCATGAGGCCATTCTTATGGAGCCAATTCATTAATATTAGCAAAATTTAACCTTTTATTGTATACTTAATTATTGTTGCACAGACACTGAAAAGCTAATTTATTTCGGGCGAATGGAAAATCAAGTTACCCGTTTCACATTTGGTCGTGGAAATCCAAAAATCAGCCACATTCAAATGTGAGTGAATGAGGCAAATGTTAGTGCTCGTGGAAATAGCCTATAAAATATGAGCCAGTTTTCGTTGGAAAAGAAGCATGTTCGCATTCCTTGGCAGGAGTGAGACTCGACTGCGAAAAAGACAGCATCATGCTCTAGAAACGCAATCAAGGGCAGGTGATCAGAACTAAGATCTACACGGCTTTCCATGAACAGATTCCTGTCAGGTATACCTTTATAAATGGCAAAGTCGAGATTACTAGGCGAACCACGACTGCCATAAGGAAAGTAAGTTGGAGCTCCTGTTGCTAGGATATTCCAGTTATGGTTCAGAGAGAGGTTGGCGATAGTTCTGCCTCGCTTGCAAGAGTTATGACTGCCCCAAAAGCTGTGTCTTGCGTTAAAATCCCCGCCGATAATGAACTTAGGGCCAAGACGTGTTAGAATGTCCAGAAGTTGAGATTCATCTACCGTGTCATGACGACCACCTGGCTTAAGATAAATAGCAGCAATCGCTAATTCCGAGTTGTTTCCAAGGCAAATTACAACGGCCTGAGCATTTTCAAGGGATGAGAAGGTCAGAGGATGATGGATTAAATTAGAGCGAACAATAATTGCAGCACCACCACGACCAACTTCTAGGATGGTTTGCAACGTAGATTGTATATCCAGTGATTTTAAGGAAAGTCCGGGAAGTTGTGTGGCTCTCGCTAATGAGCATGATGTCAATGTTCTCTTTAATTGGAAATTGGACAAGTTCCAGCTTATGGTGGCTGAGACCGTCCGCGTTCCAGATGCCCATTTTTAGTGTGTTCAATTCTGGCCCATACTGGCGTAACCAGAAAAGGACATGGGCGGTTTGACAAAAAGGTCCTTGAAGTATTCTTTGAGAAGATTTTCCAAGGAGTTCAGCCGATGTTCTAAAGCAGAATTCTTAAGGCTAAATTGTTCACCGATAGCAAGAAGAAGAGAATGATTTTCATTACGAATACCAGCGAGTTGCGACTGGAGACTAGATTCAATTGCTGCAAAACCCGATTGAAGAGCGTCCAGGCAGCGTAACGCATCCGAGGACTGAGGAGCCGAGTTGGATGCAGTTATCGAAGAGGCAGATGCGTTAGCTGGGGGTATGACTTGCTTGAGATTCCTAGTCAGGACTTCAGAAATGGATAAAACATGACCAGCGGACTCACGTTGGACTTTAAGCTTCTCACTAAAATTAGTCAGGTGCTGCTGGGCCGGCTGTTTAAGCAAGTTAGCTTTCTTAGCTAACGGAGGAGGTGGTATAAGAATATTCTGTGGCGAGGATACTCCACAACGGCGCAGAAGGAGTAGATTTATGATCATCAACCTTTTTCACAGAAGAGATGGCCTTTTGGTAATAAGAGCATTTTACATAGCCGTGTGCTCAAGACTGCAATTGGCGCAGCGGCCTGGGGAATCCTTGGACTTGGTACAGAGGTCCAGTGCTCCATTCCACATTTCACGCATTTGGGTGTGTTACGGCAAATATGTTTTTGAGTGACCAAAACGCTGACAGCGGAAGCATTGCAGGGCTCCCTGCCGAGAGTTAGGTGGCTCGATGGAGACTATATTAAATCCAATTTTCTTAAGCTGGAATATCTCCTTGTTGTATGCTTTCCGTGAGATTTCGACAGCAAATAGATCCAGAGGAGCTTTCTCCTTATTGGTAATATTCGAGAATGTCTTGACGTCATGACCAAGAATCGAAATAGCTTCAGAAATGTAGGCAAGCTCGGTGCTTTTGTGCAACCCTCGAATAATGAATTTGCATTTGCTTTCTTCCTTGAGTTCCCAGGAATGCCAGTTGTAAGAAGATGACTCAAGCCATCTGGCCAGGATGCGGTAGGACTCTGGAAGATGACATTGAATGCGAATACCATCATTGGCGAGATTCTTGACAGATAATTTCTCGTCTAATACGACGATATCCTTGAGTTTGATGAGGAGCTGATTCCTGTCCGTGATTTGATTAATAACAATCGGGGGGGAAGTCGCAAGATGTACTTAGGAGGAATGTTATTAAGCTCAACTGGGATGTTATCCATGTCATTAGAGAGATCCATATGATCACTTGCAGGGTTATGGGCATCCACAACCTTAGAGGACTTATTTTTTTGACAATCTGAGATTCTACGGAGGCATCAGAGTCGGAAAACCGTTTTCGGAAGATGACTCCTCAGCCACGATATCCTGATTAGATGGAGCTCCTATGGAGGAACCCCATAAAGCACCGGTTTCAAAAGTTGACTCCACAGCCACGGTATCCAGATTAAATGTAAATTGACACGAGCCATTGCCCGCAGAAGAAGAAGAGTTAATCCCTCGCTTGGCGGGGATAATGTACGGCGAAGTTGAGGACTTTCTTGGTGAAGTCTGCAAGTTCATTGACTGGTTTGAGAGAGTATTCCAATCGGCATTAGAATGGAGGAGGCGCCTTTCTTTGGCGCCGATTTTACGCCTAGCGGCACGACGTGTAAGGGTTATTTTCCCTCTGGCTTTCACTCCTCCCACCTTGGGCTTCAAGAAGTTTGCTGCGTGATCAGCCTTCCGGGTAGACGACTCCGACATCCCCTCGACGGGAACCCCCAGATGGGGGAAACTTCAAAGAAATAGTAGGCCTGGACGATAGATGAGATGAGCAGGCCTGACAGAAATGAAAAAAAAAATAAAAATTGTGGTAGCAGGCTGCGAAAATAAAATAATAATAACGAGATGAAAACAAAATACAATAGAATTATTATAAGAAAATTTCGACGTGCGAAATGCTTCGTTTTTTCACTTTTTTATTTTTCCGAAAAATTTGAAAAAAACAATTCAGAGAAAAAACAGGTCCGACCTCGACGAGAGCTAAATCTTTGAATTTCTGACCAGTGATAAGGGCAGTTTCTGAATTAGCTGAAAATTACTCAATGCGGATAGGGATATTTTTCTTATATAACAATAATTGTTGGGGCAATCCGAAGACACAACAAATTCTCTACACATACCCTTGTTTCCCTTTATTATATAGATTCTGCTATTTTCGGGCCCATAAACTATTCCTGAACAGTTTTCGTACGGAATTTTGAAGAAGTTGCAAATAATTTTCGAATCCGTATGCGGAACCAGACATCGGATCCCCAATCAACTGAATTGTTTCGCTAACATGCAAAAGACTATGTACATTATATGATATATTGTCATCGCCGAAAATCTTTGGCAAATTCTCAACAAATAGATTTAATATTTGTTGTGAAGTTCCCAAATTTGAATCGTGCTGCTGTGGATTACAATGTAATCTGTAAGCACGGTTTAACAATAAAAATACATAGTACTGGTCATCATCAACTTCGTCTTGCAAAGCGACAATGCCAGTATATAGCAAAAACTGGCCGAACTCAGTTGCTTTCCAATTCGGAAGTTCAGTTAATGTGCGCGGTTAGCAAACAAACTCATTCGGAACATGGCTGCGCATTGATAATAATAATTTATTATTTTTTTTAAGATTGGTAATTATGTTTTTGAAGTATTGAAATATTCTTTTGAAGTCGATTCAAAAATTTTCTCATAACAGCTAATTCAAGTGTATCTGAGGGTAAAGGTAAGGGTGTTACCATGGGAATGTTCTGTTTGCGAAATCGGCGTCCGTCAATAAAACCCCAGACTCTGTGCTGTACGTTAAGGTCGAATTGATTTTTCTTGGCTACCTGTGTACATTTCGCACAACAATGGCGGGAAGTATGATCAGGAGTACCACTTATATTGGGCGCATCATACACAATAGCTCGAAGTTGTACAAAAACATTTCTTCCGTCCACTATTACACCGCTTTTCGCAACTTCACCCTACTCTGAGCAAAAGTCGCCAAGCAACTCATTTAAATATGAACCCCCATTAATGTTTTATATTTTGGGTAGCGATTCTGAGGCAAACTTGTAAAAAGCTGTAAAAGCTTGTAAAAAGCTGACTCTCTGACACATAAACGTGTATGGCAAACGTCTAAAGGTAAAAAACTTAAATTTTCGTACAACATAGGTGAGACAATTTCATTGTGCAATAAGACGGTGTTTTGCGCAATTTCACCTATAAGTGCCTCTAATTCAGGTCAAAGGTAATGAAATTCCTTTGTATAAATCTTTTTTGTTTGTTAAGATTTCTTAACAAACGTACAGATTATATGCTTGGGACTGTCTCTTACATTGTGATCAAATTTTGTCAAAGTCAGATATAGCTGCCATAGAAACAATTGGATGCAAATAAACCTTTAATATGAAAACTTCTTTGTTTCTTAAGATATTTCAACTAATCTCTCAGATTGTATATTTGGGAATGTCTGTTATACCTTATTTACACTGGCACATCATTGTCGAAAGTGCGCAACTGAGCATCTTCGAAAACAGCTGTTCGGCCAAGCACTCGTATCAAGAAGAAAAAAGAGAAAATAAGTTGAATGAGGCAAACGGTTTATTCGGTAATTATATTGCGTGTACCAAAATGTTTATGGAGCTGGTGAAGGAGTAAGCCATTGTAGATAAGGGTATGGTGAGCTCCACAGTGCAGCGTATGTGTGCAGCACAATTTGATTTCAAAGTGTCTATTTTGAAACTGGAATATCTGCGTGCCGAAAGATCCGTGTGGATACGTGTTAGTTTCTGTATCTTCCAAAAAAAACTTTTTAACAAAGTAAAAGTCTAGTGACGAAAGTCTTTCCCTGCCCCAAAATTTCTGATATCCCATTTTGTGACGAACGATATTAAACTTAATATATAAATAATTATAAAATAAAAAGTTTGGCATTCGGAACATTGCGCATAAAGATCTTGATTCTGTATACCTAAAAATAATTTTAATGCGCAGTGCCGAATGCCAAACAAAATTATAAAATTTTACCAAAATGCTCCAACGGCCCCACTAGCTGCAATCATTAAAATTTGGCCCCTCCCACTTACACCCCCATATCTTACGAACCAGGTGAGTTACCAAAAGTCTTAGTATGCACTTTTGTTAGGTAAAGTCATACCTTTCGATCGGTATATAACTCAATCCGATCGGACAGTCATAGCAAATTTTCCATTCTGCGTGTATATATTGCTAGTCGCCTTTTGCACACTATGTGTTGCTTTCGTCACTAGCGCGGACTGCCGTCCGCAGTGATTTAAGTTTTGCAATCAGACATTTTTATAATAATTTAAATGTTTAGGAAATATTTGGCCGGGAGCGTGATGTTCCCTCCAATAGCGAGGAGTACTTCAAGGTACGCTTTCGGATGAGTCGAGCAGCGTTTGATGATCTGGTTGAAAGGCTTTCATCATTGTCCAAGCGAGATTCTATGGCCATGCATTTCACTAGACAAGAGGGTTGGCATCGCCCTTTATACGCTGGGATCATCCGCAGAATACCGGACCGTGGCCGGCCTATTTGGTGAATCGAATGCCTCGGTCTGTACAATTTTTCAGGAGTTTTGCTTGGCTGTCTGAAAGTTCGTAAAACCAGAATTTTTGACATCCGATTTCCTAACCCATGAAAATGTAGAGGAGTGTGTGAAAGGGTGTGTGGGGTTTCTTCAATGTTTTGGTGCGATAGGCTGGTAAAAAATTTCTAAGCATAATAGTTATTTTCTTACGCACTTGTTACTTTTAGATGGTATTCAGAAATACTACTGGCCTTGGTATATCACAAGTACGTAGTATTAACTAATTTGTGTAAATATAACTAAATTCTCTTATTTAATTATATCCGCAGATATCGATTGGTGCACCTGTCAGATGGAATGACTCCTAAGTATTTGAGGAGTCGCAGCTGAGGAGGCAAATTGATTCGACGGGCATTTTTGAGCAGAATTCTAAGAAAATAGGCGGAGTTTTGATATATTGGTAGATTCGGCATTTAGGCTCTCCAAGACCCTCATGAAGCCTTATCCATTGTCTACGACCGCGCTGCCTCAAGAAAAACAATATAATTACCACCTCTGTAAGTGCAGGCGAGTCGTAGAGAACGTTTCGGACACTTGAAGGCACGGTTTCGGCGAATAGGAAAAGGTACTGAAAATTCTCCCAAAAATGTTAACGCAATCATCAAGTGTACCTGCGTATTGCACAATTTTATTGTAGTGAGTGGAGATAACCACTTTCAACAAGATGGAGTTCTCCCTGACCTTCCTTCAAGGAACAAAGAACAGGCATGCTTTGACTTCACAGTCGGAGATCGAAGAAAATAATATGTATATATATATATTTATTTATTCTTTAACAATTCAAGGAACTGTTCCTGGATGTTGAGGAACCGCTCGAATTGGTCACCACGGCGCCTCGACTCCTCTGCAATGACAGTCAGACTCTCTGCTGTCATTCTGGAGGTTTTGTTGCTCTCCCGCAATTCCGCAACAATCTGCGCCCGCTCATTGTTTGGTTTCTTCCTTTTTGCAGCTGGCTCCTCTGGTGACGACATGGAGGGAACGATGCAGTCTTTGAATGAGTATGAGGTTAAGTCACTAGACTTTTACTTTGTTAAAAAGTTTTTTTGGGATTAAAAATATAAAAGCATTTTTAATTTTGTGAATCTTCTAAGCATTCCTTTGGCATTTTATATTAAGCATATGTTTGAGCGTGTATTTGCTTTGTGTATTTCGTTTTGCTTTACACCTCGCTCGCACAAGTTTTTGTTATTGCAATTTGCGCTCTGGCTTTGATTGTTGTTAGTGCTTTCATCTGCTTATATCAGTTTCGGCGCTTCCCTTCATTTTATTCAACAAGTGTTTGTGTGTGTGTTCGATGTGCATTTGATTTTGTTTTGCATCGGGCTCGCATAAGCTATTGTTTGTTGTCGCCCGCTTATGTAAAGAGTAGGAAATCAAACCCCAGTATGTCGTGCTGCAAGAAAAACTGCACTGTGAAGCCTGCTGACGATTATGCGTTACCGCAATTTATTTATTGTTGGTTGTGTGAGAATATCATGCATGCAAAGTGTGCTGGTCTTTTGGGTCGAGACTGTGATAAAGCCTCTGCCAACGCCAAAAGGAAGTGTGGCGGCTTAAGATGGTCTTGCCCAGTATGAATCGACATACAAATTGATTTCTCACGTATGTATAACTCTGAGAAATCAATTCTTAAAACTTAATAAGATGGCTAAGCTTCTTTCGAGGGATTTCGATTCTGGTCTCTAGTTGCTCAGCCAATTTAAATTTAATGCACCACCTGTTGACCAGGGTCTCAATATTTAATTGTTCCCCCTAATTCTGGTACCCAGTCTACGTCGACTCCATTGGCGTCTCGACAATACCTTGACGCTACGCCAGTGTTATCTTTATCGGCCTCTCCGGGCATAATTTGACATAATTGCCTTATCTGAGACTTGGCTAACGTCAACGGTATCTGATTGCGAAATTATGTCAAATAACTATTCTATTTATCGACCAATTCGTCGAGGTGGTGGCGTATTAATTGCCACTAAATCGTCACTTGAGTCTGAACGTATCTCTTTAAGTGTGTCTACTGATGTTGAAATCGTTGCTGTTAAAGTATCATTTCCATGTCGTCCAATGTTTATCTCTTGCTCTTTGAACAAGTATTGATAAATACTCGAACGTTCTCCGCTCCTAAGTCCCTAAGAGCTAGGCAAGAATTACCGAGGGTCGGGTTCAAGCGCTAGCTGTAGTGAGCAATGAAAATAATTACCGTGGGTCGGGTTCTAGTTCAACACTGATTTCTTTATTCACGTCTATTCGTTTATATAGTCGACAGATGATCGACCCCTTGGCGACTTTGAGTTACAATACAATGTTTCTTATTCTATATCAATATTATATTCAGTTTGAGTGACATTATTTGAGTTTTTTAACATCCCTGCAGTTATGGAGGTATCGATTGGCCATGCTTGAACTAGCTGCTGCGCTACTCTCTACATGGCTACTTACTCGACTGACCCTGTGGCAAGCGATCGCCGAACCACCGAGTAGTTGGCTATTTGCTCGACTGACCCTATGGTAAGCGAAAGCCGAAACAGCGAGTAAAAAAAATTTTCGGACGAAAGCGGCGGAAAGCATAAACGAAACGTAACGGCCTAGCATAACATTTGCTTTTGCTTATTTGCGAATAGTGAACAGAAAAAATAACTTCGATTATGCTTTATGTCGCAGTTTGTTTATGAATTTATAAAAACAATTACGATGCTAGTACCGTTTGTTTTCGTTTTGTTTGCTGCTCTTTCGCAGTGATTGAACTCTCCTGCGTTTGCCGGTTATTTTGTGAGAGCATTTCACTTGTGAGGAGTACAGCAAAAGTCAAGCGCAAAGAAAAAATAAAAACATTAAATAAACACAAAAAAGATTTAATCGTAAAATTAAATAACAAAAAAAAGGTACGACAATAATACAACACTCAAATTAACAACAAATATGTATAGTAATAGGCATATAAGACGACTTAAACAGCAACAGAGAAAAAAATATATGGACAAGTTAAATTGTGTCGCTGCAAAAGAAAATGCGGTAGAGAGGAAACAACAAGGGAACAATGGCAGTGAAATTGAAATGGAAGTGGTCGAGGAAATAATAAATTCAATAAATATTGACTGTGATAAAAATTCAATTAATATAGACTGATAAAAATAATAAAAGTGACAACAGTAATAATAATTTAATTGACGACTTAAAGATGTGGTTCTTGAAGCATAGGCCGACCCGTAACTGTGCAATTGACTTAGTTCGTATATTGAAAAAAATAATTTAGATGTCAAGACATTTACAAATCTTCCAAAAAAACTTTTTAACAAAGTAAAAGTCTAGTGACGAAAGGGTTTTCCTGCCCCAAAATTTCTGATATCCAATTTTGTGACGAACGATATTAAATTTAATATATAAATTAAAAATAAAATAAATAAATTAGTTTAAAAATAAAAAAAAAATGGCATTCGGCACTGTGCGCAAAAAGGTTGGGCTTCTTTCTACTGAAAAATAACTTTTTGCGCAGTGCCGAATGCCATTTTTTTTTATTTTTAAACTAATTTATTTATTTTATTTTTAATTTATATATTAAATTTAATATCGTTCGTCACAAAATTGGATATCAGAAATTTTGGGGCAGGAAAACCCTTTCGTCACTAGACTTTTACTTTGTTAAAAAGTTTTTTTGGAAGATATCAGAAATTTTTGGAATTTTATATGATTCTGACTGTGTAATTTTGCTATAAAATTATCAAAATGCTTACTTCAAATAAAAAATAAATAAGGCAGCTATATAATATAGTAAACCGATTTTAACCAATTTTGGTCAGGATGTATAAAACCAACGCAGATGCGTATGTTGACAGTGTGATCAAGATATCTCAAAAAACAACAAAGTTTTTCATACTAAAACTTGATTTTTGACCGATCGTTTATATGGCAGCTATATGATATAGTATACCGATTTGAACTAAATTTGGAAATAATGTATAAGACCAACTTAAATGCATATTCTGTCAAATTGGTTGAAAAATCTTAATAAACAAAATAGTTTTTCATACTAAAACTTGATTTTTGACCGATCGTTTATATGGCAGCTATATGATATAGTATACCGATTTGAACTAAATTTGGACATAATGTGTAAGACCAACTTAAATGCATACTCTGTCAAATTGGTTGAGAAACCTTGAAAAACTAAAAAGTTTTTCGTACCAAAGCTTGATTTTCTAATTGGTACCATATAGTAAATAGTAAAATGTATATATTCAGTTAACCGGTCATATCTTCCACACCTTGTGGCTGAGAGACATGTGTCATATATCAAAAGACGCGAAATTTTACGTGTTACAACATATTGAAATAAAATTGAAAATAAAAATCGTCGGAACCGTTTTCTAATAAATCGCCAAAGTTTAAGCTAAAAATCCTTTTTTCACATGTAGCATTTTATCTGAGCACTTTGCTAAAAAGTATTCAAGGCACGTCTAGAAGCCCTCAAAAATACCTTTCTAACGACATATAGAACACATCTGTAGCTTCTTTGGATTGGAAACTACGGGTGTTTCAAATTTATCACGTTTTAGCTATTTCCCGCTAAACTAGCTATTTCCCGCTAAAGTCGTAGAACAAACATTTCTAGATTTTCGATGAGAAACAATTCCTCATCATCAAATCTAAGCTTTTTCAGCGCTTTCGTACAAACAAACAAACAGACAAACAAACTTTTCATCTCATTTTGAGAAGGCCCTTAAAAATTTCAAATTAATATATCTTTTGAACCAAATGTCGGATTGGAATGATCGAGGTATCATTCGACGTGTATTTTTAACAAGAATTTTTAAAAAATATAAAATTTAACCAAAAGGCTCCAACGGCCCCACTAGCTGCAATCATAAAAATTTGGCCCCTCCCACTTACACCCCCATATCTTATGAACCAGGTGAGTTACCAAAAGTCTTAGTATGCACTTTTGTTATTAACCGTCATACCTTTCGATCGGTATAAAACTCGATCCGATCGGACAGTCATAGCAAATTTTCCATTCTGCGTGTATATATTGCTAGTCGCCTTTTGCACACTTCGTGCTGCTTTCGTCACTAGCGCGGACTGCCGTCCGCAGTGATACTCTTCGACAAAAAAAGCAGAAATAACTCGAATCGATGGAGGTCTGTATTTATACATTGGCATTAAAAATCAAATTAAAAAACTTATGACTTCAACACATTGTAATGACAACATAATTATTGACATAAGCATTTAATTTTGAAGAACTTGAAGAATGTAATTGCTAATCCGGTTGTATCAGCCCATAATGTTGACGGCGTTCAAGGCAAGGCTGCCTTGAAAAACGAAAGAAGATTTTATAGAGATTTGCTTGGTTAGCATTATTAATTTCATTTTAATAGCAGTTGGGCATAAATAATTACATTTTTGAAATGATTTATCGATTCATTCAAAACTAACAGATTTCCTTTATTCTTTTTTATTCCAAGATGCAATCAATTTGGTCGAAGGGACTGGGTCTGCTGAGGACCTACTAAGACAGGCCTTGCAGCTTCAACAAAAAAAACGATTTTTCAAAAATTCCAGCTGCAAGAAAAAGAAAATTGAAAACGAAAACGAAAATTACAATGAATAAAATAAATGATTATAATAATATAATTTTTGTAAGAAGTTAATAGTTTTATTTATTTGAATTACTGGTCATTGGGGACAAAAAATTGAAATTAAAAAAAAAATGGATTTCAAATGAAAGCTCTTTTAATCTTTTACTTCTGGGGACCCATTTCACCACCCCTAGCATGGGCACCTATGTATGTACTCTTTCCATGGGTACTCATATAACCACCCTATGCATGGGCACCTATGTAAGTACTCTCCGTGGGTACCTCTCTAAGTATTCTTTCCATTAATACTCATATCACCGCCCCTTACATGGGCACCTAAGTGAGTACTCTATCCATGGGTAAACATCTCAACACCCTTTCTATGGGTACCCATTTCACTCGTTCGCGGTAAACGATGTGGTGGCGATCGACCCTATTTGCCGACATTTCATACAAAAAACGAAATGATTAAACGCATTGCTTAGGGTTGGAAAAATAAGTAGAGGAGGTTTCCTAGTAAGTAGTTATTTCACCAGCTACGAACTAATGCCCAGTACTGGAGGGATGATATAGTAATCCGACTTGGACCAAATTTGGTCAGAATGTGAGAGACAGTCCCAAACATCTAATCTGTAAGTTTGGTTAAGATATCTTAAGAAAAAAAAAATTTTTCATACTAAAGGTTAATTTGCATCCGATTGTCCCTAGGGCAGCTTTATGATATAGTAATTAACAGATAGTACCAAACATACAATCTGCAAATTTTGTTGGGATATCTTAAGAAACAAAAAAGTTTTTCATACTAAAGGTTAATTTGCATCCGACTGTCCATAGGGCAGCTTTATGATATAGTAATCCGACTTTGACCAAATTTGGTCAGAATGTAACAGATAGTCCCAAACATACAATCTGCAAATTTGGTTGGGATATCTTAAGAAACAAAAAAAGTTTTTCATACTAAAGGTTAGTTTGCATCCGATTGTTCATATGGCAGCTATATGATATAGTTATCCGTCTTTGACCAAATTTGGTCAGAATATAACAGACAGTCCCAAACATACAATCTGCAAATTTAAGATATCTTAAAAAACAAAAAAGTTTTTCATACAAAGCAATTCCACATCAACGTGTAGACCAAACAGCTATAGTTAAAAACGCTGAAATTTTCACATAACTTATGTATATGAGACCATTGCATAGTGCAATAATCCACTAACATTCTTACAGTCCTGGTGATTACATCTACGAGTTTGGTTGAGATATCTTAAACAAAAAAGTTTTTCAGTGGTTTTTTGCAGGTCGACGCGTATCAAGTCCTACATCCTGGAGACGCCGCCGTACTGTTCGAGTGGTAATATTGGTACATTCTGATTGGACAAACTCGCCTCTAACTCTTTCGACCCCGGTTTTTTCACTGTGGTGTGAAATTTTTTTTTTCCTTTTAATAATTTTGTATAAATTAAAGAAGTATTTTGCAAAAATTTGAAGTCGCCACGCCCATTGGTTAGGGCACTACCGGAAGTTACCTGTGGGCAACGTCGGGCCATTGTGGCATATAAAATAATTTTTTTTTTAAATAGCTTGCAACTTTTTATATTTATTATGAAATATTAAGTATGAAATGGCAATAAACAGTTTTTATTGTTATTGCAACTCAGGTGGACCTTACATTTAAGGTATTTAGACGTTAGAGCTCCTGTTTTACACAATCTGCAGTGACCTTTTTCACCAAATACTACTTAATGCTCCACTCTATTGAAATGTTGTAAGTCGCTAGGATTCGGCTTAGCTCTGTACTTCTTTGACTGCTGCTAAGACACACTGCGCGATAGGGATCCAACGAGTTTTGTGGGGCTATCCCCCTCTATATTATATGGTCGACCTATTTTCTTTTGGATTGAAGAATTGCATTGTAAGAGGCCATCTACAACTTCAAACGGATATTTTATAGAAGGAAAATGCTTTTGCATCGAACAAATTAAATGTATTTTTTTGATATATAGTACTAGCTCGCTTCGTTCGCGGTGTGGTGCGGCTACAGTCGAGTGTACTCGCCTGTCGGATACCCTGTGCCCATAGTCTTACATGCTGTTCGGTACGCCGAAGATTTGATGCCCTTGCGAACGTTGTATTAAATTGTCGACTAATATTTCTAATGACAGTTATGTGATATAGTAAAGCGATTTAAATCAAATTCAGTGGGGTCGTACAAGACCCCACCAAAAGCATTTTCAGTGCTCGGCAATGAGCAAACAGTAGTGCTCGAAAATGATCTTTTGTCCTCTCATGCAGCACAATGGATAGCACTCAGCTTTTGTCTTGCTGATATATATTGATAAATGTGACGTCACATGGCATTTTTACACAATTATATTTTAATACAATTGTAATAAATATGTATGTATGTACATATATCATACATGAATAGCATATGATGCTTAAATAATATCGATAATGATATCGATAAGCAAAATCGCTGGAGTATGCGGGCACACTGTCTTGCGCTCGCTTTACATATAAACAAATATATGCTGTCTCACTCGCACATTGCATTGCATATGCAAATATTGAATTAAAACCAATTCCTTAATATCTTCCCTATTTATGTGTCAATCGTTTTAACACTTACTTCTCAACAGCTTGGTCAGTTAAGAAGTGCTATCTTAAAATTTTAGCCTGTAAATCGCTTTGTGTGATTTGTGGGCGGATTTGTGATATCTTAACCAAACTTACTTTGGGACGGTCTCTTACATTCTGACAAACTTTGGTCGAAGTCGGATTACTATATCATATGAAACTAACCTTTAGTATGAAAAACTCAGCAGCTGTATGATATAGTAATCCGACTTTGTTATTTGGTCAGAATGTAAGAGACAGTCCCAAGCATATATTCTGTAAGTTTGGTTAAGATATCTTAAGAAACAAAAAAGTTTTTCATACAAAACGCCGTCTTATTGCACGATGAAATTGTCTCAGCTATGTTGTGTGAAAATTTCAGCTCTTTACCTTTAGCCGTTTGGCCTACACGTTGATGTGTCAGTCAGTCAGTCAGTCAGGACAAAGAGTTTTATATATATAGACTAGGGGGCTCCGCCACATGCTCGCTTCGCTCGCCGGTGGGAAAAGAAATATTGCTATGTTGTGATGTATTGTCAAATTTAGGATTATTGTGGTTAAAATTTAAGAATACCAATATCATTGTATGCAGGCATTCTTAATTATTTTATATTATTATTATACATACATTTAAAAAACTAATTAATTATAATTATACTATAAACTAAATTATATTTATTTGCGCCTTCGCCTTACGCTTTAAGGAATTTTTTTTATGAATGTTTTTCTTTTGCACCACAAGGGCGAGGCGCAGCTCCTCCTCCACATCGCCACTGGCACAGTCCGGAATCGAGTCTAGAATTATATGGGGGAATAATTATAAATTTGTTTACCATTTTTTCTTAAATCAATTACCAAGAAGCGCACGGTTAAATTTGGGATATGTCTTCAGTCCCTTAGCCTTCACGCCATATATATTATAATATTATATTGGTCCACGATAATGTCGGACAAAAAGCGTGGTAGTCCCTTTTTTATGCCAACCGGGGCCAGTAAAGTCTTCATTGCTGTAATCTGCGAAACAAAGATACAAAAATTCTAATCAGATTTGAAGCAAGACATTTTGGTTTGCGACTTGATCGGCTAGCAGCTTTATTTGGGCTTGTTGATTTTTTTTCCAATTACCGAAAAATAAGAAATATATATTAACAAAGAGAATACAATGTAAATTATGTTTTTAATTACCAGACAAAATGTCGATTTTCTTATCTGTCTTAATGCAGTTGTCGCATGGAATATTTTCTTCTGTAAAAAATTAAACAGAAAAAATGTTAAAATTATAAAAAATATTAAAATTATTAAATGTTTTTGATTTACTTACGCAGTGGAGTTTGAGAAAAACGTTTCACTTTTGGGTCCGACATTTTTTTTATTAAAATAACATATTATTGTAAAATAATTGTATACGAATTGTGTAAGAATATAAATGATTCTGCTTTACCTAATGAATCTGTTCTTGCAAAATAAATCCCCAAATTTAGGGAATTTATTGGATCGCTAAAGGAGGGACTTAAATCTTTGAATTTCCGACCAATGATAAGGGCAGTTTATGATTATAATTCTCAACAAATAGATTTAATATTTGTTGTGAAGTTCCAAATTTGAATCGCGCTGCTGTTGATTACAAAGTAATCTGTAAGCACAGTGTAACAATAAAAATACATAGTACCGGTCATCATCAACTTTGTCTTGCAAAGCGACAATGCCAGTATATAGCAAAAACTGGCGAAACTCAGTCGATTTCCAATGCGGCAGTTCAGTTAATGCTCGCGGTTTGCGTACAATTTCATTCGGAACATGGCTGCGCATATATATTAATTTAGTCGATATATTTTTTTTAAGGTCCGTAATTTTGATCCTAACCATATTCTTTTGAATTCAATTCAAAAACTTTCTCATAACACCTAATTCAACTAGGTGCATGCAATCTAAGGGTATCTGAGTTACCATACAAACACTAATTTTTTCTAAGGCGCACTTCTGCGTTAAGTATACCTTAGTGTGATGGCCAGGGAATGTTCTGTTCGTGAAATCGGCGTCCGTCTATAAAACCCCCGACTCTGTGCTGTACGTTAAGGTCGAATTTATTTTTTGGCTACCTGTGTACATTTCGCACAACCATGGCGAGAAGTATGACCAGGAGTACCACTTATAAATGCTCGAAGTTGTACAGAAACATTTGTTCCGTCCACTATTAGACCGCTTGGTAATTTTATTCCTGCGTTTAATTTTATCAATTGATTTTTTAACCCCACATTTAAATATGAACCCCATTAATGTTGGATATTTTGGGTTTCGAATCTGAGGTAAACTTATAAAAAGCGCCAACTTCCAAATTTTCACCCCGTAGGATAATGATTATTGCGATGGTGCAATCGCGTCTGGGCTTATATTTTAAAAACCAATTCCGCAACTTCTCTGTCAAACTAATGGTCTTTTCTTCATATGTAACGTCCAGTAAGTCAACGTCCATGCTATCTTGCATTTGGTGCGCACTCTCGCCGGCCGAAGCCAAACCGAACGCACGCACTTCATGCGCGTCGGGGTGCTCCGCCTCATTTCCTATGCACAATAGATTTCGCATTCGCTCCCTTTCTGCTGCTTTCAAGCGCCGCATTTGCCGTTCTCCAACCAAATTATTTAATTAACAATAATCACTTTTGCTTTAAAAACAATTAATTAAATCCACTTTTGTAGTTAAATTATTTCACTGCAACTCGAAAAATCACACGCGTACCACAAATGTAAGTCCAAAACAAGACAAAGGCAAACAAAAAAGTCAAAAGCATGACAATCGATTAAAACACGCATTTTTTTATTGCACTTTCTGTTCTCTTTGAACTTGGCACGCGCCACACACTTTAATTGCGCGACGTTTGTATACCCTTCCCAAAATTTAAAATATTTTACAATAAAAATATTTTTTTCCCCAAATTATATTCAACAAAGTAATTGAAATTTTTTTATTTTGGTCAAAAATTGTAATTTTTATAATAAGTGCTCATTGCAACCCATTTCACTGACATGGTGTAAAATATTTTGCTGAAAGGGTGTTTAAAGATTGATATACCCTTTTATTTTCAATTCCTTTTCTATTCTTTGCACACGCTCTGTCATGAAATAGAGCGAGAGTCCGCCCCTCTCTCTCTTTCTCACTGTTAAGCGTTCGGCAACAATCATTTTCGACACGACGCATAGCTGTACAAGTAAGAACGCTGGATTGATGAAAGTACAACGACTGCGCCAGCCGTGCTAGAGGGAATAGCTACTCCCTCCTGTTTTGTTGCTGGACTGACATCAATAGGGGAAGCCTTGTAAAACTTAGTGGCATGTGTGCTTCACTAGGTTAGATGTACTTCCTGTGAACTTAAAAACAGTGCAACACATCTTACAGGCTACAAGGTCAACCAATTCCTCTCCGTTTTCGTTTTTATTTTCGAGAAAAATTGCCACACTTCGCTTCGACCTCTCTTTTCAGAATAGCTATACATTCCTTTTTGCAGCTCCTTCTTTATATTATGATTAATTTTCTCCTTTTCAACCACTGCACCTTTCATAACCTACATTTATATTATAAGCATATTAAATTACATCTGAAAAAATCACACAAGAAACACATATGGGACAGGTCACAAATACACAGTTATTAATCTATGTAAAACTACACAACAACAACAATAAAAACAAACAACAAAATTTGCATGCAAAATACATACAATAACTTCCGCATTTTCTCCTTCCATGTTTGAAATGAATGCACAATAAAACTTGAGTAATTCGAGTGTCATAGGCTTTGCCAAATTTTTCATTTCGTTTGACACTTCATTTATTCTCACTCATTTCATGCTATGACACACAACACGCACTCATATTGATACTCATACGATTCATTGTATGCCTCACACTCACTCAATTCAATTTGAATGCATTTCAAATTCGTTGTGAGTTAAGTCATGCAGACCTCTAATACATAAGACCAAGATGTATTTACTAAAGGTGACGTACTCACCACAGCAGCTCTCTTTCCCTCGAATGTTTGTCAGTTCACAGAACACATTCCGTCAGTTCTTGGGGACAATCATTTTGATTTCAGCTTTCAACTATTTTTTTTTGATTATTAATATGATTAATTTGTAAACAAGAAGTTGTTGATTCTGGGCTTGCCCTAGAAAATTTGCGATTGCAAAAGAAAGTTGCGGATTTACATTCCTGTGAGTAATGTTTATTACTAAACTACATATTCATAATCTTTTTTTCCTATAGACAATGCGTAAAAGGACGTAAATGAAGTTCTTTTACCCATCTCTCCAAAAAGCTCATCAAGCCAACATGTAAGCAACAAAAAAATTAATAAACAATATCTTCATATGATTTTACAGGATCTTGAAACGATAAGAAAGGATGTGGACTCGGTCAATGCCTCTAAAGGTTGCGACTGGTCCACATGGACGCCGAGCCAGTTAAGACAGCCCATGTCGGCCTAATTGATGGCAGATAATCCACCCCGGAAGCGCAGACTCGAAGATGAAGAAATGAACCTGGTTTTAACGCAACAAGTTTTTTTCAGGGGAGAGAGTAAGCGGGCGCAGGAAAAACACGAGCTGGATATGATGGAAAAGAGGATGAAGATGGAAAGAGACGAGCTGGATATGATGGAAAAGAGGATGAAGATGGAAAGAGACGATGCTGAGGCCCAGATTCGGATGGAAATTCTCGAAATTGAGAAGAAAATAAAAATTGCCCAGCTAAATAAATAAAATTGTCCACAATACCGGCCGATTTTGATTAAAAAATAATACAAATCAGTTGTTTTATTTAAAGCTTGCAAATTTTTAAATGTCTGCAGATTATTCTGTCAGAAACCTTTATTCATAATAGCTTGTAAATGTTTCTTGCTATTTTGACGGAGTTTTATGTGCTTCTGAACCCCATCATAGCCGAACACTCTTTGCTATTGTACATTTTACAATTTAAAGGCTGTAAAAATAATTCATTAAAAAAAATTCAAATATTTAAAACTAAAACTAACTTTTGAAAGTAGTTCTCAATTATATAAGCTCTTGAATTGGAATCTGTCTCGTCTGTCCAATCAGTTTCAGGTAAATCGGGCATATCTGGTGGTAAATCAAATTCATTTAAAGGAAGAGGATCATTTGATGAAATGGCCAAATTCTGCAATACGCCACAGGCGATGACTACAGCCATTTTCGTTGAAGTCTGAATACGCATTCCCATTGATAAAACTGGAAATCGCCTTTTCCAAATACCAAAACATCGCTCAATAACATTTCGAGTGCGTATTTGAGATTCGTTGTAACTGATTTCAGCTTCAATCCGCGGATTTAACAATGGAGTCATCATGTATCATGGAGTCATCATGTATAACATTATTTTCGAAATGTCCGTTGTTCAATAAAAATATTAAACGACTGTTTTTAAAGATGTTACTGTCATGGGATGACCCAGGCCACCTTGTAACCAAATCCTGAAATTCGAGCTTTGCATTGCAAACGGCTTGGACATTTAGGAAAAGTATCCCTTCCGGTTGCGAAACAATTCTCCATTGTTTCCTCCCGGAGATTGTATTCTAATATGCGTACAATCAATTGCTCCAATTACTCTTGGAAACTTTGCAATATTATAAAAGTTTGTAATGTTGTCTTGCATTTGATCGAGAGATGAAAACTTAATAAATTCCCTCGATAAAGCTGCTATAGCCAAAGTCACTTCCTTCACGACCCGACTAGCAGTGGCCACACTAACACCAGAAAAATCACCTACTGTTATCAAAAAACTCCCGCTTGCATAAAATCGGAGCGCTATTAAAAGCTTTGTCCAATGTTGTACCGACGCTTGCCTGAAATTAATTATAGTAGAATATATTATTAGATTAGATTAGATGTGATAAAAAAGATACTAGCTTTTTTTAATTTTTTTTTAGCGAATCCGAAATTATTTCCAAAACAAATAACGCTGTGGTCTTAGACAAGCGAAACCTTTTTGCGAAATCTGGGTCATCGTATTCTTTAAAGTAATTTGTGCGACAGGTATATGTTCTTAACTTGTTGCCTTGAACTTCCGCCTCGTCGCTAATGTCTATCAGAGACTAAAGATAATGCGCTTGATTTTCCATTTCAAGTTTGTGAGAACAATTTATTTTTTTGCTTTGACGGTTCGAACAAAAACAAACTCCACAGCGTTGCCACATCCAGCCAAAAATCTGCTAATTATTTGAACTGAGTAGGCGAAACCATCTCGGTGTTAATAATTTAAAGGGTGGATGAACCGCCCTTTAATTTATAACCTGCCTTCAACTAAATTTTTGACAAGAAAATCAAATTGCTCTTATCAGCTAGTTTAACTAGATTGTAAAGTTGTAGGCAACGTGAGAAAACGGGCCTTAGGGTATTGATATTAAGTTTGACAATTTTGATTGGGGAAGGGTGGGTGGGGGGTGTGGGGGAGGGACAGAGATGTTCAGCCTCAGCGGTGAGGGAGGTCCAGTGGGTGGAACCTTTTCAGCCGTCGGGTGGTGGTGCTGCTGTCCAGCAAGTCAATGGCAAGGGGGTTGATGTGCCGATCCAGTCGTACGGTGTGATTTTTGCTAAGCCTTTTGACTTCATCTTGCACCCATGGGACTCCGAGCTCATTATGGATTTCTGCGTTTGACGTGAGCAGGTTAGCGTTTGATAGGACTCTCAGTGCTTTGCTTTGGAATTTTTGAATCTCCCTGAGATTTGTGTTGCTAGCGGTGCCCCAGATGGGGATTCCATAGGTCCACATTGGCTTCATGATGGCTTTGTAGATTTGGAGTTTAACCCTTAGCCTGAGTGTGGATCTCTTTCCCATGAGCCATAGGAACTTCTTCAGCCTCCCGCTCATCTGCGCCCTTTTGTTTTTCAGGTGTGGCTTCCAAGTAAGCCTCCTGTCCATGATGATACCCGAGTACTTGGCGGTGTTGCTATCGGGGATTGATGAGCCGTCTAGAGTGACTGGGGGGCAGTCTCCTCTTTTCAAAGCTAAAGTGCAATGGGAGGATTTGTCGGGGTTCACCATGATGTTCCATCTCCTTAGCCAGCCGTTGGTTAGGTCGAGCTGGTGTTGCAGTGTAGCAGAGGCGGTTTGAGGACAGGTGTCGCTAGCCAAGAAGGCCGTGTCGTCCGCATATGTAGCAGCTAGTAGGCTCCGGTCAGGTGTCAGGGGCAAGTCGGCGGTGTACAGTGTGTACAATACTGGGCTCAGTACGCTTCCTTGCGGGACTCCGGCTCGGACTTCCATAATAGTTGACCTCTCGTCTCCACACTTGACGAAGAAACTTCTGTGCTCCAGGTAAGACTTCAGATGTAGGTAATATGGGGCGGGCAGAGCAGTTTTAAGTTTGTATAGGAGTCCAGCGTGCCATACTCTGTCGAAGGCTTGCATTATGTCCAGAAATACTGCGGAACAGTACATCTTCTCCTCGAATGCTTCCAGTATTTTGTCAACGATCCTATGGCATTGTTCTGGAGTGCCATGAGATTCTCTGAAGCCAAACTGCTGATCGGGGATCAAACCAGCCTCGTCCAGTATTGGGCGGACTCTACGCAAAAGTAGTCTCTCGACTACTTTGGAGAGTACCGCCAATAAACTAATCGGCCTGTATGAGGCTAGGTTGCAGGTTTCCCAGGTTTTGAGATCAGTATGACCTCGGCACATTTCCACTGGGTGTGAAAGTGTCCTAACTGGAAACATTTGTTTGTTATATTTAGGAGGAGCTGGATTCCATTCGACGGGAGTGCTTTAATAGCTGGCACATCAATACCATCGTAGCCTGGGGATTTGGACGCCTTGAGTCTGCTGATTTCGCCAATTAGTTCGTCTGACTCGACTGCGGGGGTGGGGAGGGACATCTGGCAGGGCACGTCCAGAAAATCAGGGGGAGAAGGCTTCGTGGAGATGTTTTGCGAAGGCTTTAGCTCTCTCGCTGTCGGAGCGGCACCAAGCACCATTAGCGTTCCGGACCGGTTCCTTGCGTTGAGAGGGCATTTTCAAGGATTGTGTTATCCGCCACAGATTGTGTTGAGGGTCGTCCGGTTCCACCTCGGCGAGATACTGCTCCAGGGATTGTCTGCGAAGGTTAGACAAGAGCTCCTTTAATTCTTTAGCTGCCCTATTAAAGTCTGTCTTGTCCCAGGGGTTGCGAGAATTGTGCCATACTCGTAGTCGTAGTCGTAGTCGCCTCTTCTCAGCAACCAAAGCAGCAACTTCTGGAGACCAGAGGTGGACATCTCTGTGGGGAGTCCTATTGATGGTCCGGCTTGGCGGAGTTGCGTGCGAGACGGCATTGTGTATTTGCGTGTTGAGATGTTCGATCACGTCGTCCAGATCTTCCCCTGACTCGATCTCCACCGTTGGGTCAACATTGTTCTGCAGCCAGTGTTAATACCGCTCAACGTTAGTATTTTTCTTGAACAATCTGCCCCTAGCAGTGTTGGTGCTGGCTGGGATATTGACCAAAAGCCTGACTGCGCAGTGGTCGGAGCACAGATCAATCTCATTGCTAACTGAGACCGTATGCCGCTCGATCCCTTTGGAGAGGGCAATGTCCAAGACGTCAGGTACCTTGTTAGGGTCTGTGGGCCAGTAGGTGGGTTCACCAGTGGAGTGGCAGTCGATTCGAGTTCTGGAGATGGCCCTGTACAGGGCAGTGCCCTTGGGGTTATTGAGGCGAGATCCCCACCAGGTGTGTTTCGCGTTGAAGTCGCCTCCAGCGATGAATCTTGGGCCAAGGCTGTCCAGCAAGTCTAGGAATTGGTCTTCGATTGTGTGGCGTCAAATTACGAGTACGATCACTCTCGTGAAGCAGTCCAGGAGCCACGGGAATACGTCCAAGTCGCAATGGCACAAGGCTTGCGCATGTTTTGGAAGCAGCCAATATATTTCGACTTTGATACGCCAATGACGGTACCAATATTGTTCATGTTGATTAAGAAGCATTTTGTGGTAGGGTATCATGTCGTCGGAATAGTTCACGACATGGGTCTCGGGATCCATAAATTGTGGTCAAGTCTTGGAGTTTCGGCTGGTAAGAATAATAAGTAAAAGAAATATTGCACTTCTAAAATTAATTTTGTAACTTTTTTTAAATAGAGAAAACATGGTTTGAGCACCCATCTGACTCTGCTCGAAAAGTGTATGTCTTTGCAGACGCACCCCACCATGTCAAGTTGATAAGGAATCACTTTCTTGATTCGGGATTGATTGTTGATGGCAAAATCTTAACCCAACAAACCGTGAGACAAGCCATGAAGTACTCTTCATCATCCGATCTTTCAATTATGTGGAAGGTAACAGATGACCACCTCAGTGTGAGATCTGCAGGCAGACAAAGAGTTAAGCTGGCCACCCACTTGTTTTCCAACACAACAGCCAGTGCTATAAATCGCTGCTTCTCGCTGGGCTTGGATATGTATAATGAACCCGAAACGGCAGATTTTATAAAGTTGGTAAACGACTGGTTTGACGTTTGACCGACTAAGATGACACAAGTAATGTCCGGAATAATCTTGCCAAATGGCAAGAAGAGATTGCCCTTCCAAAAGGGAATTATTATGAGCAATAAATCGTTAGATGAATTGCTCAAATATGTTGGGAACATGTACGACATAAAGTACATTATAACCAGCAGAATATCCCAGGATCAGCTGAAGCACTTTTTTGGTGCCATGCGGGCCAAAGGTGGTATGCATGACCACCCAACTCCACTTGAGCTTAAATTCCGTTTACGCAAGTATTTAATAGGTAACAACTTTTATGTTGGTAGTAATTGAATACATGTCTTATAATAACAATATCTATAAATGTTTTATGTACTAGATTTGCAGAGTGTATGTACGAAGTTGACGAATTGGAAAATTAACTGACTGATGACTCCATAGAGTACATTTCAGGGTATTTAATCAGGCGATTGTCATTAGATTGCACTGACAAGGAGAATGCAACATTCACATATGTTGATATGGTGTCTGCAGGTGGGCTGAAGAAGCCCTCAGCAGACTTTGTGGCCAAAATAAAAGATCTTTAATTGTTTTTTTTTTTAGAAATTCAATATCAACCATATTTGTGCTAGACCATATTTACTGGCCGAAATGGTGCAAAGTGCCAATAATATTGAATGAAAGAAAAAAACAAAAGAATTTTTTTTTAAATGCGTAAGAAAAAAGAACAATTTTCATACTAATCGATAATTTGCATTATATTGTTCCTATGGCAGCTATATGATATAATAATCCGATTTTGACCAAATTTGTTCAGAATGATGAATGACAGTCCCAAATATATAATTTGGTTCAGATATCTTAATAAATAAAAAAGTTTTTCATACTAAAGATTAATTTCATCCGATTATTCCTATGGCAGCTATATTATATAGTAATCCGACTTTGACCAAATTTGGTCAGAATGTAAGAGACAGTCCCAAGCATATAATCTGTAAGTTTGGTTAAGATATCTTAAGAAACAAAAAAGATTTTCATACCAAGCAATTCCATGACCTTTTGACCTTCCAGGTGGAATTTTAAAAAAACGTCTTATTGCACGATGAAATTGTCTCAGTTATGTTGTGTGAAAATTTCAGCTCTTTACCTTTGGCCGTTTGGCCTACACCGTTATGTGTCAGTGAGTGAGTGAGTCAGTCAGTCAGGACAAAGAATTTTATATATATAAGATAGATATATAAGTTTGTTTGAATTTTTGTTTAATTTAATTTAATTTAATTTCAATTTTTATTTAATTTCTTAAAAACCATTGTTTTATTTTAAATTAAAATATTATACAAATTTTGGACCCTCCCAACAGCGGACGAAGCCATCTTATTATAAATTCGCCTTGCATAAGACCAACCAAGATGCACATGCTGTCTGTTTGGAGAACATATCTCAAAAAACAATAAAGGTTTTCATACATTAACTTGATTTTCGATCAATCGTTCCTTTGGCGGCCTAGTGGTCCGATCCAAAAAATAAAACAAATGTGATCTGCTTAAGATGAAGATGAACCCTCACCAAATTTGGACCAAATGGACGGACAGACTGACATGACTATATCGACTCGGCTGTTGAGACTGATCAAGAATATATATACTTTATACATTCCAAAGAGTACAATATACCC
>JAWNLU010000475.1:0-26696 GCA_035042165.1 Drosophila kuntzei | reverse complement strand
CATTTCTCCTACATGTGAGGGGATCGGTGTTTCCCCAAGCTCTTGTTTTTTGGGGTGTCTGTCATATTTTGCCCTAGCACATGTTTTGCAATTTTGTACTATTTCGTTGGCCATTTTTGCCATCTTTGGGAAGTAGTACTCGGAGAGAACCTGTTTAATATTTTCTTGTGCAGACCTATGGGCCCTATTATGCTCGGCTGTGAGGATCTCCCTTCTTTCTCCAATTGCAAATACGTCCACTACGCGATGTTTGCAGTGCCAGAACTTTGTGACGGGGAATCTTCGAACTAATGGGTCTTGTATCATTGCAAGTGTGTGTAAGTCACAATGGAGAGCATTCACGCATTTGGGTGAAACTACATCTTCGAGCTCGTCTAGCAACGATTCAATGCAAGTGTAGCTGATCAAGTAGCGTTTTTTATTTCCAAATAGAATAAAACTCCGTTTTAAGGGGAAACGCGCTTCTTCTAACACTATTTGATTTTGAAAACAGTTCAAGGGTTTGTCTGTTGTTGGTGAGAGATACCTCACTGTGGATTGTCGCTGCGCAGGACTCCACTTCTTGTTCATTTACAGCGTTGAGCTGCTGTCTTGACAAGGCATCTGCAACCAGTTTGTCTTTGCCGGGCTTGTAGAAGATGCGTGCATTAGACTCGTCAATGTCCACCTTATGATCTTCGGGTTTGGATTGGATTCCGAAACTGCGAAGGCCAAGGGTTGATGGTCAGTATAGACATTAATGTCTTTCACTCCATACAAATAGTGCCTTAACTTGGCAAGTGACCATACGATGGCCAATAACTCTCTCTCATTTGTTGCATAGTTAACCTCGGGGTCCTTCAATGTTCTCGAAATCATTGTTATAGGACGACCCTCTTGAGACAAGACTGCACCTATGCCGTGAGCTGAAGCATCGGTCGTTAGATCGAATGGCTTCTTAAAATCGGGGTACCTGAGCATTACATTCTCGGACGACAAAATATCGCGCAACTTCTGGAACGCGTTTTGCTGCACTTCAGAGAATTGAACCTTTATATTTTTCGACCTATGTTTACTGACTGTTCCATTCGCGCCCTTAAGGATGTTCGAGATGGGTCTTGCAATTGCGGCGAAGTCCCTAATGAAACACCTGTAATAACTTGCGAGGCCTAAAAATGATCTAACTTCGAACAGTGACTTAGGTTCTGGATACTCTTGTATTGCCCTAACCTTCTCATGATCCGTCGTGCAGCCAGTGCTGGTGACTATGAACCCTAGAAAGTTCACGCTTTTCATAAAAAATCGTGGCTTTTCGACGGAGACCCTCATGTTTGCTTCGAGCAAGCTTTTTAGGGCCCAATCCACATGTTTAATGTGGGATTCCTCATCTTCTGAAAAGATGATTACGTCATCGACATAAACATAGCAAAATTTGCCAATCTGCTCTCGCAGTATGTCGTCGATGGTTCTTTGGAAGATGCTTGCTGCATTCTTTAATCCAAAGGGGAGTCTTTTGAACTCGTATTTCCCCCCATTCACTGAGAAAGAGGTTTTTTCACGGTCGCGTTCAGCGAGTATGATCTGGTGACAGCCAGACTTGAGGTCTAATGTTGAAAAGAATTTGGCTTTCCCCAAATTTGCCAATATCATTAATATGTTGGGCATAGGCTATTTGTCAGGTACGGTTCTTTCGTTAAGCTTACGAAAGTCCATTACCAATCTCATTTTCCTATTGCCTGCTTCATCAGTGCCCTTCTTGTCTACTACCCATATTGGGTTATTGTAGGGAGAGACGGACTTCTGAATTATATCATTTTTTAGCAAATCTTTGATTTCTTTATTAACGAAATCAGCTGCTCCCATTGGATATGGGTACAGCTTGGCATAGATCGGTTGTTCATCTGTGGTCCTAATGGTAGCTACGACTGACGTGTTATACGGCAACGCCTCGTCAGGGTCTGCAAAAGCCTTTTGTCTGGTCTTTAGCATTTTTAAAAAAGAACTTCTAACTGATGAGGATGCTTCTGCACAGTCTACATTTGTGAAATTTACATTTTTGCATGTTTGGAAGGTGATTTCTTCGACCTCCGTACCCCACTTAAGTTGTCCTGAATCTAGACAGATCGAGACAGCTGCCTGCTTCAGCAGGTCAAGGCCTACAATTCCATCAAAAGTTGACAAGTCCGGTAAAATAAAAAAGGTTGCCTTCAACCCAAACATTGAAACAAAGCATTTGTGTGTAATTTGTGTCTCGCCATGAATGGAATGAATTTGAAAGGGGGACTCTACCGAGCGGACGCCTTTTAACCCTCCATATGGCCGAATGAAATTCTTGGCCGCGCCCGTGTCCACGAGGAATCGCATCTGAATCCCTGCTACTCTTCGTCTGATGACTGGTAGCAGGGACTTGCTCCTAAAAAATTAAGAGCATCAGAGTCATAATTAGTATCGTCATTGATTTGTGCCGCTGCGCTGGAGGCGGCATCAGTATACGCCTCTGCCCCTTGCTCCGCGCCTTGCGTGACGTGATTTAATCTTTGCTGATTTCTCTGACCGCCTGTGCGGTCAGATGCGGAGTGCTTCCTATTTGCGTAAGCAGGGGTCTGAGTGGGCTGCAAGACCCTTGAGAAGGAAGGATCGACCTCCATGGGCACCTGTGCGCCATTATTATTGTACTGCCTGTTGCTTCGCTGGTCAGTCTGCACCGGAGCCTTGCTCTTCTTGCTAAAGTGCGGATTCTTTGCACCGCTAGTTTGTGCTTCGCCTTGTTGCGAATGCCTCTCCTGTTAATGACCCTGTGCTTTGGCATGCGGCTTGCGCTCTTTGTCTTCGAGACTTCTTGCGAAATTAGCCGCGAATGTGTACCTTTCATGATTTGATTCAACTTCTTGCGCGAGAGCTAGCGCTGAGGGCAAATCTCTGGGCTTTGCTGCAAATCGCACGTCTGTGAGACTGCGCTTAAGACCCGATATGAACACACGCAACGCATCGTCGCGGAATTTTTCACACAGGCCCTTTGCCAAAGCTGGCTCATATGACATGTTAACCTTGTTGGTCAAAAGGGTAAGTTTCTTCTCTACCTCATCGTAATATTGAAGCAGGGACAGGCCGCCTTGCTTCAAGGTACCTAATTCCTGTTCAATAACATGAACTGGTCTCTTGTCTCTGTATGTAAAATCTAGGCGATTTATTATCGCATCAAAATTTAATACAGTATCAAACGAGGCCAGCACCGCGTCTGCGGGGCCCCTGATCTTGCTTCTTATGATGATAACAGCCTGATAATGGCGAGAACTGCCATTATATGGTCTGAAGATCTGGTAAGCGGCTAAGGCTGCCTGCCTCCAAGATACATAAGATTCCTGCACTCCTGCAAACTCAGGTAAGCACTTGACAGCATCCAGCGGCTCGTCACAGCGAATGTCGTTTCTGATTTCTATAGCAGCATATGCTACTATTTGTGGGGCGGCAACGTTTGCTGCTGCTATTTATTCAGCTAACTCATTAATTCTTTGAGTCAATGCTAGCTCTCTCTGCTGGTTTGCAACGGCCTGTTCGGCTAAAGCATTGTTAATAGCCGACCTGATTACCTCCCTAAGCTGATCGGGATCCATTTTACCTGAAGGTGGGGGAACTACGGGGGGAAGCCTCGCAGCCGGGGCCCTGATGCGAATGTCACTGTCGGAATCTGAGTCGCTAGACTGATTGCGAGGGTTTCTATATTGGCTGAACGACTGCATGTGCAGGTCAGTGGCCGCAATAAACAAAACGGGCCGTTAAAAGACGGGTTGAATTACGCCGAACCACGAGAACAGTACGAATTGTTATAGCACAATTTAAGACACATAGAAAGTAACACCAAGTAAATTTATTAACGATATGGATGATAAATTGTTTCAACTCAAATTCTCAAAATAGTCACTCTCACGCGTTTTAGAAATTAGGCTCTAATTATTATTATTTAGTTTTTTTTATTATATGATCTGTTGCAATATAAAATACCGCGCTGCTGTCTTATTTGTTGTTGGTTGTGGAATCCGACCACGATTTGGGCGCCAATTAATAGTTTCCAATTGAAGATTAGGGTGAGAGGTTGACTGACCTCTTATTGCTGGCCTCGGGCTCAGACAATAAAACAAGTTATATTTCTTTTACGGCAAAGTGCTGGAGTGAATATTTATTTAAGCGACTTACTTGAAGAGCGCTGTATTCAAAACTAATTTATTGTTACAAAGAATATTTTGCTTAAGCTAAACCCAAACTCACATCACGCCACAATGTCATGGTCGGCAAGCCGACTCAGCAAAATTGTGGGCGATAACGGAAGCTCTTGCAGCAAAACAAAAGTGTCCGGTTACCGCCGCTGACCATTGCAGCTATAGCGCGCTGATACAAAGTATGCAGTGTCGCGATTGCGAGGGCTAATTATAAACTTATGAATGTTAAACGTTAACTTATATACTTTATGGGGTCTGCCACGCTTCCTTCTGCCTGTTACATACATTCCAACGAAACCATTATACCCTTTTTGGCCCATTTTTAATGTGCACAGGGTATAAAAAGCATGTTAACGGATTGGAGTACTTTAACGGACGAGACAGACATAAGGTCCCCTATGGGAGTGTTGGTGGGTTCTTCCAACCAAATCGACTTCAAGTCCGAGTGATCTATAATGTTTGGGCTAACGATGTTAGCCTTTGCCAGTGTTATATCAAGCATTAAATTTTGCAATTCCATCATAAGCATTCTATTCCTTGCCAACAACGTTTCATACAAATGGCTGGTGTCTATTTGGGAATTCTTAGCTACCTTGAGAATTTCATTGACAGTGGAAGTTAGTTTATTAATTTGGTCTTGAAATCTAGTGTTTATTTTTATCTGTTTGTTATTTGAATTTAATAACTGCAACTCTGTAAACCTGATCCTTCATAAATCACTAGCATCGGGTGTGCCCGCCACAACCTTTAACATGGAACCTAGGAAATCTAAACTCCTGGAAGCTCTATGATGTGCGCCTAAGGCTTCTAAAAGATCCTGGAGATGAGCTGTGTCCACGCTCAATAATTTCCTCATGTGCGATTGCGGAAACATGTCATTAGAATCAACTAAGTTGACCGTTTCTTCCACTATTCGCATTTATTCCGAAAGATTTGCCGAATGCTTAACGTAGGCAAATTCTTCCCACACTAAGATTCGACCATCCACAATAGGGATGTATTTGGCATTTGAATAATCGGTAATGTGCGCCGATGCCAAGGATAATGAGAAGAGGAGTATGAATCCGAACCTGTGGAGTGGATATTTTTTAGCTATTTTTTTGTTCAAAAAGGGGCAGTGGCTAAAAATTAAAAAGGAAAAGAAAAAAAACAAGGGGACCGCCTTGATTACTTTAGGTTGTCCTTGTGGACCACCCTCCCTCTAATGAGGACCGAGGTCCCCAGGTCCGCTTCCACGGTTCGCTCCTCACACAAAGGTGTGAGTTTGTTACCAAGCCTTCGGTTGGATTTTACTAAGACTTTTTAACCAACTTCGAAGACTCTATTCTGCCGCGATGCATTTTCCCTGGTTCTGACCGCAATCTGAGCGCTTCTAATTCTGTTTTCTATCTCTTCTTGAGTCTCATCTGAGTGCGTTTGGACAACGTCAACCGGTCTCCTATTAATAACGGAGTGGATTGACTTGTTGTATTCTGTTGCTGCTAGTAGAATGATTTCTACTGTGTCGCTTATTCCATTGTCAATTTTCAAACATCTGGCAAGTTCCAGCAATGTGCTGTGAAATCGCTCTACCTGCCCATTGGAAACACTGTGTAGAGGAGGTGCGTTTGAAATGCTAACTCCAAAATTATTGCTCAGCAGTGCGGAAATCGTTTGTGAATTCAACGCTGGTTCGTTGTCACAGTATATCGATTTTGCCTTTGGGAAAAAGTTCATGAGCTGGAGCAAGGCTGGCTTCAGATCCTCAATAGTTCTTGAGGAACCGGGCTGAACCACAGCGAATTTGGAGAATTTATCAATGCCGGTGAGGAAAAAATTTTTGTCAGTAGAGGAGATGTCTATGTGTAGCATCTCCCTACCTGCGAAGGAACTGGTGTTTCACCGAGCTCTTGCTTTCTAGGGTGTCTATCGTATTTGGCCCTAGCGCATGTCTTGCAATTTTGGACAATTTCATTGGCCAGTTTGGCCATTTTTGGGAAGTAGTACTCAGAAAGTACTTGCTTCACATTTTCTTGAGCCGACCTGTGGGCTCTATTATGTTCGGTGGTGAGAATTTCTCTCCTTTCCCCAACACTGAATATGTCTACTACACGATTTTTGCAGTGCCAAAATTTAGTGAAAGGGAAGCTTTGAACTACTTCATCCTGTATCATTGCGAGAGTATGCAAATCACAGTGAAAGGCATTGACACCTTTTGAAATGATTACGTCTTCTAGCTCGCTTAGAAGAGAATCTTTACAGGCGAAGCTGATTAAGTGACGCCTCTTGTTTTCAAACAGGATGAACCTGCGTTTTGCTGAAAAGCGTGCCTCCTCCAGAACTATTTGGTTCTGAGAGCAATTTAACGGCTTTTCTGTTGTTTCTATAGTATGGGTAAGGGAAACCTCACTGTGAATCGTTGCTGCGCAAGAGTCGGGCTCTTTTCCTTCCAAGGCGTTAAGCTGTTGTCTGGACAAGGCGTCTGCAACTAGGTTCTCTTTACCAGGCTTGTAGAATATTCGCGCATTGCACATTGGGATGAAATGCCTTTATTTTGGCCACAACCGTAATTTTAAAGCTAGAAAGTTGAAACTTGGAGAATTTGCTGCTTATATTATTTGTGAATTTCGAATTTTTTTTTTTTACACTGCAACCTTGCCTTTCTTGCCGCCCACATAATAGAACTGCAGTATATATAAAATTCATATGTTGTTATATTTTTTTCTTCATTTTTTTTATCCACAATTGTTAGAAAATTGTTATATTTTAATATTTTTGCATATTATAACATAGCTTAATTAACGAAAACTTAAAAATAAGTACATAAACTTGTATTAATATAAACGTTCTTCTTCTAAATCAAAATCAAAATATGGTATACTTGTAAACTCGTCTTCAACACTATATACTTGGGCTGCATCTTCCGGTTTTGGAGAAACTAAAAGTGCAATAACTTCACTTGGCAATGAGTGTGATTTTGAACTCTTTTTTGGAGCGATGCTTGATAAGTAAGGATCAGAAGAATCCAAAGCTCGGTGAAATACGTCGGTTAAATTGTTCACTCGGCTATTTTTCCTGGCATGCAAAATCCTATCACGCTTATAATATTTGTTGCGAGCCTCAGATGCGTTTTCGCCTAAGCAACCAACAGGAAGTACAGATGATTCAATTATTTGTGGACCATGAACTAAAATTTTGTGGACCGTAGCGGTCATTGGATACCACGGATATTTAATTAAATGCAAACGAAGCGTTTCTTCACAAAATTTCTTAAACTTATTTAAACAAACGTCATATTCGCATGATAAAACTATTAAAATGATATGTAGTTTGTTTAAAAGCTCTTCATCCAGTTCTAATATTGAGGCAAATAATTTAACGTCCGAAAATGCTCTTCGTGCCGTATTGCCATCGTTGGAATTTCCAGAACCATTCTGACTTGGTTTGTTAAAATGTAACCCCATTTCAGACCAAAGTTTTCGCTCAATGTCCTTCTTGCGTACCATCATTATTTCTTTGTCAGAGTCCGTACTAATTCTCCACTTTTGAATACTAACACGATATGAGATGTTGAGAACGAATTCCAAAAACCTAATCCATGCGTGGAGAGGACTAACTCCGTACTGACAGGAATTGGGTTTAGGCTTGAACTTTTGACTGTTAACCTCTGTTTCTTTTAAAAAGTCCTTTGGACTGGCACCACAAATTGGACAGGATTGTGTTGAATTAGTGCCCGTTAATGTATTCAACACTTTTCCATCGATGAGCGTCATGTGTACGTCGAATCGAACTTCCACTCTCAATTGTTCCGCCTCATACACAAAAAGGCTTTAAGTCTTTTATTTGCGAATCCAAAAGAAATTTGGAATTCAAAATGTGATCCCGACTTTCTTTCGCAAACTCAATTTTTAGCGGCCTGCAATATTTAACGGATTGTGGATATCTGTTTCTCCAAATAATTCTCCCATTTTGATCCACCATTTGAAGGGGAATTATTGTAGTGACAAATAAAGATTGGTCCAGGCAACTGGGTTCGCGTTCATTAAACCTTTGCTTATAAATGCTCTGTCCGGTTGAACCGTCAAAACCATAGCTTACTATAAGCTTTACTTTACTTATATCAAGAAATTGTTGGAAAACTGGCTTTTGATATAAAATGATCCGAGATGCAGTATGGTTCAGTAAGTTCTGCATTGGCACTTCGGCAACAGTATCTGATACGCTTATATCCATAGGCCGACACTTTGCTTTAGCTTCTCTCACCTTTTCATAGCTTGGATATATATAGCAGTTTTTTTCGATACTCTTTAAGCGTATGTTAAAATGTTTCGCATGGTATGCAGAAAATATGTGTATAAGTGTTTAATTATATGTGCTTTTGTGCTGTCATGTTTTTAATGAAATACGTAAACAGTAGTTTTGTTGATTGGAAAACGAGTTTTCTATAATAAATGCTAAGGCCTCATCAGGTGATAATGGTATAGGCTCTTTCAATGAAAGTTGTTGACTTAATTTTGAATTGTCAGGACAATTTATTGTCGTATTTAAAATGTGAGAAATATCTTTGTTTTTTTCCTTCTTAGCAGACATAGCAGCTGCTTCAATAAGTAGAAGTGTTGAATTTTCCTTTGAAAGTTTGGAAGCAAATCTTCTTTTATGCCGTAAACTTCCTTCGTCATAAGAGACCCGAGGTCGTCCACCAAGATTATGATTACAATCATCTTTTGAATAAAATATTAGCTCCGATGCAAGCCAGCTAGCATTATTTTCTTTGAAGCGACGAATATTTCGGTGTGCTTTGTTCAGCAGTCTCTTAATTTGAACAATAAAGTTTTTTATTTTGTTTTTAATCACCTCCAAATCGTTTTCCGAAAAATCATTTGGAATTACTTCGACGCAAACCCAGTCAAAAGTAGCGTTGACATTGCGATTTTTATCCAGCCAAACTTCTAGTAAGTCACCTCGACGAATAGCAACCTTGCTCGCATCTATTGAAATATTTAACCCCCCCGCCAATTCCCGCTAATTAATTAAATGCTATCTGAATATACACATAATAACACATACTACCACAAAAGTTGTTATTTGAATCCAGTTGTATCTTGCTAGATATGCTCCACGAAACACAAATATTTTAAGGTTAGAATCAACAAAACTACTGTTTACGTATTTCATTAAAAACATGACAGCACAAAAGCACATATAATTAAACACTTATACACATATTTTCTGCATACCATGCGAAACATTTTCCATTTTAAGGTATTTTAATTGGTCAAACTGTTTAAAAATACGAGAACGCCAAAGTTAAGAAACTTGTCTAACCAGCAAGCTTGCAAGCACCACGTGGCAAGAACAGCTGACTTTCAAGGGCTGGTGGAAGACAAGGGCTGCACAATAAAATACCAATTAAATATTTTCGATGTCTAGGGACTTTTCTTAGCTTGAAATAATTGTAACATTATTGATATATTAACACGAACTTTTTTAGTTGTGGCCAAAATAAAGGCATTTCATCCCAATGTGCATTGGATTCATCAATACGCGCTTTCCATATTTTAATCTTCGCATTAGGATTGGACTCCGATACTGCGAAGGTTAAAGGCTGATGGTCAGTAAAGATGTTTATGTCTTTAAAGCCATACAAATAGTGCCGTAGCTTGGCTAGTGCCCAAATGATAGCCAATAGCTCTCTTTCATTCGTAGCGTAATTGACCTCTCTGTCCTTTAATGTTCTTGAGATCATTGTAATTGGACGACCCTCTTGGGAGAGTACTGCACCTATGCCATAAGCTGAAGCGTCCGTCGTTAGATCGAACGACTTCTTAAAGTCAGGATACCTAAGCATGATATCTTTAGATGCCAAAATGCTACGCAGTTTACAAAACGCTCGTTGTTGCGCTTCGGTGAACTGCACCGAAACGTTCCGCGATCTGTATCTACTGTCCCATTTTCCCCTTTTAAAATGTCCGAAACAGGTCTTGCTGTTGCCGCAAAGTCCTTAATGAAACATCTATAATAGCTCGCAAGGCCCAAGAACGAACGGACTTCGAACACCGTTTTAGGTTCTGGAAAGTCTTGTATGGCTTGCACTTTCTCTGGATCTGTTGTTGTACCGTTACTGGTGACTATAAATCCGAGAAAGTTCACGCTTTTCTTAAAAAAACGTGATTTTTCTACCGAGACCCTCATGTTTGCCTCGAGTAGGCTTTTAAGAACCAAGTCCACATGCTTGACGTGCATTTCTTTATTCTCTGAGAAAATGATCACGTCATCAACATATACGTAGCAGAACTTGCCGATCTGCACTCGCAGGATATCATCAATGGTCTTCTGAAAGATGCTGGCAGCATTCTTTAGACCGAAGGGGAGTCTTCGAAACTCGTACTTTCCCCCGTTTACTGCAAAAGCAGTTTTCTCACGATCGCGTTCAGCGAGAATGATTTGATGATAACCAGACTTGAGGTCTAGTGTCGAGAAAAATTTGGCTTTACCAAAGTTTCCCAATATCATTGAGATATTTGGCATGGGGTATTTATCGGGTATGGTTCTTTCGTTGAGCTTGCGAAAGTCCATAACTAAACGCATGTTCCGATTGCCAGCTTCGTCTGTGCCCTTCTTGTCTACCACCCAAATGGGGTTATTATAAGGGGAGACTGACTTTTGTATAATATTATGCCATCCTTCAACAGATTCTGAATTTCTTTGTTTACAAAATCAGCTGCGCCCATTGGATATGGGTAAAGCTTGGCATATATCGGCTCCTCATCCACCGTCCTGATGGTAGCTACAACGGAGGTGTTGTAGGGCAAGGATTCATTGGGGTCTGCGAAAGCCCTATTTCTATCCTTTAGCATTTTGAGGAAATCCTTTTTTATAGAAGGGGGTGCGTCCGAGCAATCTACATTCGTATGATTGACATCAGAGCAGGTATGGAAGAAAATTTGTTCATCTTCCGAACCCCATTTGAGCCGCCCTGAGACTAAGCAAAGTGACGCTTCCGCCTGCTTTAGCAGGTCGTGGCCTATTATTCCATCGAACGTTGATAGGTCCGGCAGAATGAAAAATGTTGCCTTCAAATTAAACAATGAAACAAAGCATTTTTGTGTTATTCTAGTTGTTCCGTGAATTGAATGGATAGTGAAGGGGGACTCTACATAGCGGACGCCTCTTAACCCCTTGTGTGGTCGGATGAAATTCTTAGACGCGCCCGTGTCTATAAGGAACTTCATATCGATCCCCGCTACTCTTCGTCTAATGACGGGCAGCAGAGACCTCCCCCTAAACAATTGACGGCATCGGAGTCATAGCCAGCGCTAGTGTCATCATCAACCTGCGCCTCTATGCTTGCGGCAGCATTGGCATATGCCTCTGACCCTTGTCCAGCATCTTGTGTGACATGATTCAGCCTCTGCTGTCCCCTCTGACCGCCCGAGCGGTCAGACGTGGCTTGCTTCCTGTTTGTGAAGGCTGGGGCCTGAGTAGACTGCAAGATTCTTGAAAGGGAGGGATCAACCTCCATGGGCACCTCTGTGCCGTTGTTATTTTGTTGCCTGCCGCTTCGCTGATCGCTCTGGGCTTGTGGCTTGTTTTGTTTACTAAAATGCGGATTTTTTGAACCGCTTGATTGTGTGTCAGCCTGCTGAGATTGTTTCTCCTGCTGGCGATCCTGCGTCTTCGCATATGGCTTGCGCTCTTTGTCCTCTAGGCTTTTCGCAAAATTAGCTGCGAACGCGGATCTTTCATGGTTAGACGCGACCTCTTGTGCGAGAGCCAACGCCGAAGGCAAGTCTTTGGGCTTTGCCGCGAAGAGTACATCTGTGAGACTACGCTTGAGGCCCGATATGAACACCCGCAGCGCATCGTCTCTGAATTTTTCAGAAAGACCCTTTGCCAGGGCCGGCTCATATGACATGTTGACTTTATTAGTCAACAATGTAAGCTTTTTCTCTACTTCATCGTAGTATTGAAGCAGCGAAAGTCCTCCCTGTCTGAGAGTACCTAATTCCTGCTCTATAACATGGATTGGCCGTTTGTCGCTATATGTAAAGTCGAGGCCACTAATTATCGCGTCGAAATTTAATACTGTATCGAATGAAGACAACAGTGAATCAGCGGCACCTCTAATCTTACTTCTAACAATAATGACTGCCTGGTAGTGGCGCGAACTGCCATTATAGGGTTTAAAAATGTGATAAGCCTCCAAGAGACATATGACTCCTGTATCCCAGTAAATTCGAACAAGCATTTCACTGCATCTAAAGGCTCGTCACAGCGGACCTCATTCCTAATTTCTATAGATGTATATGACTGCACTACTGGAGGTGTGATGTGAGCTGCCGTCACTTGCTCAGACAACTCATTGATTCTTTGTAACAAAGCTTGCTGATCACGCTGGTTAACAGCTGCCTGCTCAGCTAAGGCATTGGCAATCGCTGCCCGCACTACTGTATTAAGCTGCTCTGGGTCCATATTTGGTGAAGAAGTTACAAATGCAAGTTTATTTTTGATGACTCTGTTCCTAAGAACTCTAATGTTACTATCAGAGTCTGAATCTGAATCACTAGAACAATGCAAAGGGGTTCTATAGAGTGAGAACGGCGAGCTCATGAGCCCACACACAAAACGTATAGACAAAACAAAAGAAAACAATTGAATTCAAGTGTTGGCGACTGAGTGCAAGACCAACAACAACAAATATGTATGAATAAAAGCTGGGGCTCAAATTTCACATGCTGAGCGGATCGCGCGCTCTGGTAATTAGTTTTTAATTTTATTCACACAACTTCAAATTTGTCCCATGGGTCAATGAAATTCTCAATGCAATATTTGTCAATATTATAATTGGTAAAGCTATGTATGTCTTTGCAAAAAATAATGCTTAAATAATTTTAACTCAGACTTGAAATAGATTTAATATTAAAGTTCCCACTTACATGTTTTTGAATGGAAATCCTAGTCAAATTATTCTAATCTTGAGAGTTACATATAGAGTTGATATTCCCGGGCTGCAGTCAAGGTATTTGGAACGCTAACGCTGTCCAGATAACTTGCGTGTTAAACTGGCGACACACCGCTGCCCGAAGAGCTCCAGCGGCTTCTGTGTACAAAATAATTAATACTGCGCTTAAGCGCACCTCTGTCGATTGTCATAAAAGACGAGGTCGATTCACTGTCACTGTTGAATTTGAGCGACTTCATAAATCGTTCATACGCACTGCACGTTGGTTGTGTGTGCTTAGTTATGTTCACTGCCCTTTGCAAATGTATTGATTTGCAATTTCGCGGTTAACCGAAATAATTACCACTAGTTGGGCGCCAATTATTCAATCTTGACCACAAGTCAAGTAAAGAAAAAGAATTTTTTACGACAACGAGTCGGAGTACGATGCAAATGGTTTGATGCTTTATTCAGAACTATTACAATTTATGTTATACAGTTTACTCGAAAGCGAAACTTATGGTTTCGCAATCGTCTCATAGCAGCCGCTCAAATATGCAGCGCTTGCCTGCTATGCAACGACATCTGGCATCGGGTTACGGTCAACAATCCAGAGATTGTTGACTTTAGTTAACTTGCATACTCATTTCCATCTTAAGATCTTGGAAGTGGACCAATAGTATCGATCAAAACTATATCAAATGCTATTGCCGGTGTTTCTGTTATTGTAAGGGGCGTCTTTATATGATTCAAGGTTTTAGCTTGTTGACATTTCAAACACGTCTTTACGTATTTTATAACTGCCTAGATTCTTTGTGACCAGTAATAAAAATTTTTTATTTTCCTCAGATTTCTAGAAATTCCTGAGTGGCCTCCTTCCGACGGATCGTCATGGTATTTTGACAGGATTGTATTTATTCGAACCTCATCATTTTTATCTATCTTTGTCACCTTGTTTAGTAACGCTACTTTTATATTTTTAAATTTTTTATTGCCCATTTCTTTAAATTTATTTATAGTGACATATTCGAAAATATGTTCACTTGGGGACATTTGTACTTGAGTTATTTTATATATCCCGGCTTCTCTAATAAGCCTTTGGCAAAATTGATCTAGTTCGAATTTTCCATTAGAATATAAGGTTGTCACATCAAATCGTGTAGTTATATTTTTTCCTCGTTTTAACATGCACTTATGCTTGTCTATTTTGAGTAAAACATATTTTTTGGCATCAATATTATTGACTACCTGATAGATATTGGGTTTTACATTTTCATTTTTTGTTTGTAGTTCTTGCAATTTTAGTTTGTTATCTACGCAGGTAGATTCCAGTCTAGCTGAAGAACTTGTTGTGACCTTGAGAGTTTGTCTATTAATAGTTTTTAGCTCTCCGATTGTTATTCGCGATAGAGCATCTGCGATGTGATTATCCTTCCCCTTGAAGTATTCTACAATAAATTCGTTTTTCTCCAAATATAACCGCATTCGTGTAAGTTTGGAGCTCAGATTCTTCATTAAAAATAAGTATGACAAAGGTCTATGATTACTTTTTACTAGAAAGGGCCTGCCATCAATATAGGGTCGGAAATGGTTTATCGCCCAGTGATTTGCTGCCAATTCTTGTTCTGTTGTGGACTTATTACTTTCACCTTTAGTAAAGGATCTCGAAGCGTATGCCACCGGGAGCTGTTGACCGTTATGGTCTTGGGTTAGTACCGCTCCACATGCCTGTTTACTTGCATTTGTAGTTATGCAAAATTGTTTGCTGAAGTCTGGGTACTGAAGTAGCGTAGGTTTCATTAATTCTCTTTTTAAATATTCAAAAGCATTATTACACTCTGTTGGCCATTCCACTGGACCAGTGTTGCCAGTTCAGCATATTTCAGGCTAGTTCTAGTATATTTCAAAATGGAAAAGCATATAAATTTAGTGAATAGCTTATAGACTGAAATCTAGTATATTTTAATTTTCATTCAGCTTAAAAAATATATTGCATCTAAATGAAATATTTTATGAGTTTAAAATATTTTACGGGCATAAAAAATAGAAACTTGTTCATTTTTGCGATGGTTACGTAAATCGTGCATAAACAATCGAGTAAATTGCTATCGTTAAGAGTTTGGATGCAACCAGTCTCTTTGCCGTTTCGAATTTGTGCGAGTTCAAAAGAAAAGTGAATGTACGCAAATAAAAATGCCGAAAATTATTTATAAACAATTGTTTCGCGACGCCTAAGTTGCAAAATAGCGAGTTTAAGGAGTGGCTGCGCAAATTAGATGGAGATGAAACAAATGACTACTGCTGCTATTGTAAATGCACAGTAGCAGCCAAAATGTTTGACATTAGGCAGCATGCGGCTACAAAAAAAACACATATTAGCAGTTGGCTCTGTTAATCGGTCGCGTAAGATAGATTTTCCAAAAAATCTTCTAAAACGGAGGAGCAGGAAGCGGCGCTGTGCATGTATATAGCCGAGCACACTGAAATAGTACCAATTCACCATTTGTCCGAGTTGTGTGCAAATCAATTTAAAGCTTGAAGTGCAGCCGTTCAAATAAAGCTAAGGAGGACAATATGCACGCAAATCATAAACAATGTGTTTGCAGTGCACTTCAATGAGGATTTGCGACTTGACGTTGGCAACTCCAAATTTAGCCTATTGCTATATGAATCCACCGATATTAGTGTGACTAAATTGCTTGGTAAATATTACATTAAATTACTTTCATATTTTTTTTTTAATTTGTATGGGTTTATAAATTAATTGTCGTTTGAATATGTAAGTTAAGTTATTCCGTTATCCCATGATAACGGAACACTTGTATTCGTCATCCGATGGTGACGAGCCGCTGCATTACCTAGCCATTGTATAGTTGATCGGCTAGTTGTCCCAAGGTTTTCCCAGTAGTAGAAGACGTTCAGTTAAATCGTTATAATCTGTTTTATTAAAAGTAAATTAAATATAATGGTTCCAAGTTTTGTGTTTGTCTTAACTCGAGGTCAGCTCTGCTCTGCCGCTTGTCCACTCGCTCCAGCTTTAGCAAGCCTCGTTCATGCCGTTGCCTCAGCGTCGGCGTCGGCGCCCGTATTGCAGACAGTGCAATTTGACTGTCCAGCGTTGTTGTTGTTTTCTTAGCTCACACAATTGCTGAGCGTTGGGCCTTTTGCTGGCCCCGAACTTGCAGATGTTGTGCAACAGCGGATATGGTGACCGCTGTCTCAGCGTACTCGCTGCTTCAGCGAGTCAACGGCATTAGAATGCTGACTCGGCGCGGGGGGCGACGAGGAAGTAGAACGTTGGGCTGTAAGCGGATATTGCGAAAGCGCTTGGAATGTGCAGCTCATCGCAGCGGGCGATGAGAGTCGAGGGGAATAGCTGCACTGTTAACTTGTATGTAAAACCTTTAGGAATTGTTATAAATTACTTCAGCATTAGAAATGGATGCATGGTTTCAACATTTCTGAGCCTAGTTAATATTGAATCTGGAGATGATATATCAATATCTAATAGTCTGAAAGAAGAGTTGAAGAACATGGATTTAAATATATTGATTATGATTGGACTTGGGACTGATAATGCAAATGTCATGACCAGAAGAACGTCTACACGGAGCTGAAGAAAAGTGCTACTAATCTCAAGCTTATTAAATGCGTGTGTCATTCCATCCAGTTAGCAGTTAATCAAGCCTGCAAAAGAAGTTTGCCAAGTTTGTAATGATTAATATGCAATTACATTGACATTTTTTTTTTGGAAAAGACGTTACTTTTGTAAAATACGTTACCTTTGAAATGACGCTAATCACTGCGGACGGCAGTCCGCGCTAGTGACGAAAGCAACACGTAGTGTGCAAAAGGCGACTAGCAATATATACACGCAGAATGGAAAATTTGCTATGACTGTCCGATCGGATTGAGTTATATACCGATCGAAAGGTATGACTTTACCTAACAAAAGTGCATACTAAGACTTTTGGTAACTCACCTGGTTCGTAAGATATGGGGGTGTAAGTGGGAGGGGCCAAATTTTAATGATTGCAGCTAGTGGGGCCGTTGGAGCCTTTTGGTAAAATTTTATAATTTTTAAAAATTCTTATTAAAAATACGCGTCGAATGATACCTTGATCATTTCAATCCGACATTTGGTTCAAAAGATATATTAATTTGAAGTTTTTAAGGGCCTTCTCAAAATGAGATGAAAAGTTTGTTTGTCCATTTGTTTGTTTGTACAAAGGCGCTGAAAAAGCTAAATTTTTCTGATGAGGAATTGTTTCTTATCAGAAATCTAGAAATGTTTGTTCTACGACTTTAGCGGTAAATAGCTAGTTTAGCGGGAAAAAGCTAAAACGTGATAAATTTGAAACACCCATTGCTTCCAATCCAAGAAAGCTAGAGATGTGTTCTATATGTCGTTAGAAAGGTATATTAGAGGGCTTTCAGACGTGCCTTGAATATTTTTTTGCAAAGTGCTCAGGTAAAACGCTACAGGTGAAAAAAGGATTTTTAGCTTAAACTTTGGCGATTTATTAGAAAACGGTTCCGACGATTTTTATTAAATTTCAATATGTTGTAACACGTAAAATTTCGCGTCTTTTGATATATGACACATGTCTCTCAGCCGCAAGGTGTGGAAGATATGACCGGTTAACTGAATATATACATTTTACTATTTACTATATGGTACTGATTAGAAAATCAAGCTTTGGTACAAAAACTTTTTGTTTTTCAAGGTTTCTCAACCAATTTGACAAAGTATGCATTTAAGTAAGTCTTACACATTATGTCCAAATTTAGTTGAAATCGGTCCACTATATCATATAGCTGTCATAGGAACGATCGGTTAAAAATCAAGTTTTAGTATGAACAACTTTTTTGTTTTTTAAGGTTTCTTCAACCAATTTGACAAAGTATGCATTTGAGTTAGTCTTACACATTATGTCCAAATTTAGTTCAAATCGGTCCACTATATCATATAGCTGCCATATGAACGATCGGTCCAAAATAAGGTTTCAGTACGAAAATCTCTTATATTTCTCAAGATATCTGAACCAATTTGACACAGTATGCATTTAAGTTGGTCTTATACATTATGTCCAAATTTAGTTCAAATCGGTATACTATATCATATAGCTGCCATATGAACAATCGGTATAAAATCAAGTTTTAGTATGAAAAACTTTGTTGTTTTTTAGATATCTTGATCACACTGTCAACATACGCATCTGGGTTGGTTTTATACATCCTAAACAAAATTGGTTAAAATCGGTTTACTATATTATATAGCTGCCCTATTTATTTTTTATTTGAAGTAAGCATTTTGATAATTTTATAGCAAAATTACACTGTCAGAATCATATAAAATTCCAAAAATTTCTGATATCTTCCAAAAAAACTTTTTAACAAAGTAAAAGTCTAGTGACGAAAGTCTTTCCCTGCCCCAAAATTTCTGATATCCCATTTTGTGACGAACGATATTAAACTTAATATATAAATAATTATAAAATAAAAAGTTTGGCATTCGGCACTGCGCATTAAAATTATTTTTAGGTATAAAGAATCAAGATCTTTATGCGCAATGTTCCGAATGCCAAACTTTTATTTTATAATTATTTATATATTAAGTTTAATATCGTTCGTCACAAAATGGGATATCAGAAATTTTGGGGCAGGGAAAGACTTTCGTCACTAGACTTTTACTTTGTTAAAAATTTTGAAAATACGTAACTTTCGAAAATCCGTTACTTTTAAGAAAATATGCTATAATTAAAAATATACAAAAATTAAGTAAAATAAACATTATGGAAATCTTAAATATAAAAATATATACGTTAAATTTAAAAAAAACTATAACAAAAATGAACAAATTAATAAACTTTATTACTAATTGAATAATAATAAATACAATTTAAATAATTTATAATTATAATAAAGAAAACAATATTAAAAAAAAGAAACAAATATAATCGAAGAACTGGACAAAAATTCGATAAATTTCCCATATTTATCGAAGTGCACCTAATTAGGTCGAGGTCGCACGGAAATCACTTAGGGTTGAAATGCACCCCACGCATTATGTTAATTAGCATAGGTGACGGATCAAGCTGTTAAGTGCCATCTTGCTTTAAGCTCAGCTTAACCTCGACCTTTTTCGCTTGAGAAGTCGCCGAAGTCACACGCAGAAGCTGAGGGAAATTTTCTACTTCGAAAAAATTCGAAAATTAATTATGCCATCAGGCAATTATTTTTATAATTTGGTAAATATTTCAATATAAAATTTAACAGACTAAACGTCCCTAATAATATTTCGTAAATTCAATTTAGATATTTCGAAATTTTCAATTCAAGCTTGAAGTGAGGAAAGAGTAATCTTTCTGGAGATTACCTCTCTACATCAGCAATTACAAATTCAGGGAGGTAAATATTATGAAAAAAAGGCGTAGCGAAAAGCTCGCATCTAAAGTCGGCAGTTTCTGATAAAACAATGTGTGCGCAGGTGCAAAAAAATATTTGCATATTTGTCCATAGGAGCACCCCGGCTTATTGGAGCCAAGTCTTTGCGGATGGGGCTCCGCTAAACCAACCTAGGGTATAAGCACGCATCGCAAAAAGGCTGACCTACTGCGGAAAAACCAACTTCAATTAAATACAAAAATCTCAAACTCAAAATCTAAATCTAAAGAAAAAGTGAAAAACGATTAAAATCTAAACAGTGCTCAAAAAAATAAAAAAAATTTAAAAGAAGTACATAAGAGTAGTGATAATGTGAGGTAAACTTTTTTTTTTGTTAAAATTTTATTTTCCTTTTTTTTAATTTTTGTTTTGGAAATTTTCTATACATATGTATGTAATTAGATAATAGTGTAAAAAAAAATTAAAATAAATATACATATATATATATATATACTAGGGGGCTCCGCCCCCTGCTCGCGGAAATGAAATTTAGTTAATGTTAATTAAGTTTAGTCAAAGTATACTTTAGTATGAGTTTGGTTCAGATTTCTTAAGAAAGAAAAAACATTTTCATACTAATCGATAATTTGCATTATATTGTTCCTATAGCAGCCATATGTTACAGTAATCCGACTTTGACCAAATTTGGTCAGAATGATGAATGACAGTCCCAAACATATAATCTGTAAGTTTGGTTAAGATATCTTAACAAACAAAAATGTTTTTCATACTAATGGTTAATTTCATCCGATTATTGCTATGGCAGCTATATGATATAGTAATCCGACTTTGACCAAATTTGGTCAGAATGTAAGAGACAGTCCCAAACATCTAATCTGTAAGTTTGGTTAAGATATCTTAAGAAACAAAAAAGTTTTCCATTCTAAAGGTTAATTTCATCCGATTATTTCTATGGCAGCTATATGATATAGTAATCCGACTTTGACCAAATTTGGTCAGGATGTAAGAGACAGTCCCAAACATATAATCTGTAAGTTTGGTTAAGATATCTTAACAAACAAAAAAGTTTTTCATACAAAGCAATTCCATGACCTTTTGACCTCGGGTAAACACACTTCCAGGTGGAATTTTACAAAACTCCGTCTTATTGCACGATGAAATTGTTTCAGCTATGTTGTGTGAAAATGTCAGCTCTTTACCTTTAGCCGTTTGGCCTACACGTTGATGTGTCAGTCAGTCAGTCAGTCAGGACAAAGAGTTTCATATATATAGATAGATTAAAGAATGTAATCTGTTATGATCAAGAACAAAAAAACCAAGGAGTTTAAAGACTTACATTTATTTCGTTAAAAGCTATTATTCTAATCTGATAAAATTGAGTAAAAAGAGAAAAAAATATTATTATAACAAAAAATTTTCGAAGATAAATAATAAAAACAAGTGCAACAAAAATTATATTTAATGATGTGGAAAAAATACAAATACACCTGGAGAAAATGGAGGCCTTCATCTTTCTAGAGGGTAAGTGACACACGACGCATGCTTTGATAAATGTTTTTATTTCGAAACAAAAATATAATTAAATAAACTTAAATTACTTTAAAAATAAATTTTTTAATATGTATGTACATATATTTTTTATTTTTGAAAATAAAATTAAATATGAACAAGATTAAAAGAAAGATTCATCTTAATAAAATTGAATTAAAAAAAACAGATATTTACTTAAAGATTAAAAAAAAAAAATTTAATTATCAACAATTTTTTTATTGTATATTGTAGAAAGTAAAATGTTAACTTTAACAAAAATGAAATCACCATGATATACATATCCACTCTTAGTATTGCACAGAATAAATAAATAAATCAATAAATACTATAAATAATAAAAAGAGAAAACGAACTCTTAAATAAATAAATATGACTTTGATAAAAATAAACCAAATAGATAAAATGCATAATGAAATCTATGAAATCATATTGCACTGAAAAACTTAATGGCTAAAAGTAAATCGTTTTTTTCATTTTGTTGTCACGTTTCGGAAACTTAATGAATAAATTGAATTTATAATGTCTAAAATTAAAATCTAAATATATATACATAAATTGTCTAGTTATTGGCGATTTTCTTTATAAAATTGGTTAGTTTTCTGAAACAAAAATGATAATAATTAAATCAAAAACAAATAATAAAATCACATTTTTTTTAGTTTAACCAACAATTATTTTATTACCTTTTGAATTTTTTTTATTAAAATTATGCAACACAACAACAATACAATACAAATAACTATTTCTTAGGGTTAAATAAAATTAATTATGTTTGAATAAATTTTTAAAAATTTTTCTTGAAGCAATGGGATAATCTAGACGTGGGCAGATACATTTTGGGATTTTTCTAGTTAACGCGCCGTGGAAAAATCATTGGTTGGGTGGGTAGTGAGCGTTGCTGCCGTGACATCTGGCTAGCTTTCAAATAAATATTAGTAATTGCTGCTATCTTTTACATGTTCTTCTTCTTCCTTCTACTAGTCTTTTCTTTTGACACTCTATCAATTTCTTTATTATGTTTTATGGTTTAAGCAAGGCATCGGGATTTAATAAATTTTATGTTTTTACGGGTGTTGAAGGCGAAAGGGTCAAGAACCCTCCCCACAGGCTGTTTTGCTAGTCGACAAAGTATCCCGCCCGACTCTCTTCTCCATCAACTATAAGCCCATATCTCAAAGAGAGTAATTATGTTGTATGCTCTGTCAAATTCATTGCATATTGTCACCTATGTGAAGGGATGCGAAGAGTCAGCAATGTTTGAGGTTTGGGTAAGATCCAAGGAACTCTATTTTGTGTGTGTTTTATGGTCATTACATAATATTATTTTTTACTTTAAGACTTCCCGATAATTTAGAGACTTTGAAAACAGTCAATATATTTGCTTTGGACAATATGCTGCGAGCACAAAAAAGTGTTCGAGATTGATAAAAGTCTTGGAATATTTTCAATGCCCTAATATTGACGAGTTGAAGGCACAATTTGATAAAAATTCATTTAATAAAATGGGAGCGAATCCGCGACACAACAAAGTTTTGGGCAGAGGTGCTAGCTTATGAAGATGCGGGAGACCAAAACACATTCGAAGAAATAGCATTGTTTGCTATTCAAATATTATCTTTACCATGGTCAAATGCGGAGGTTGAAGAGTGTTTAGCCAAATGAACATCGTCAAAACAAAATTAAGAAACAAAATGCATTTAAAAACATTAAATGCAATATTGAGCATAAGGTTTGCAAATGAAAATTATAATTAATATTATATATATATATATATATATATTATATATTTACATAAATTTCAATTTCACAGATATGGATTGCGTCGAAACGGAAAATGTTGAAACTCGTATGATTTGCCCCAAAAGTATTTAAATATGGTCTCATCTAACGACAAGTATACATCGCAAGAAGACGAAATTGGTGAATTAGTGATACGTTTAAATTAAATGGAAATATTTAAAAACAAATTTTATTGTGTATTATTATTATTCATTTGGACTAAGCTTATTTTGCAGCATATTTTTAGCTTTATTTAGCATATTTTTACAGCAGATCTAGCTTACTTCCATGCTCGAAACCTGGCAACACTGCACTGGACGTTCTTTTGGCAAAGCCTCGTTAAGTGGCGTGAATATTCAAAAATAATTTTAATGAATCTACGATAATAATTGCAAAATGCAACAAATCGTCTAGCTTCGTCAGCATTTGTTGGTTGCGGATACTTTTAATGCCCCAAAATTTCTGATATCCCATTTTGTGACGAACGATATTAAATTTAATACATAAATTATTTAAAAAAAAAGTTTGGCACTCGGCACCTTGCGCAAAGGGATCTCGATTATGTATGCCTAAAAATAATTTTAGTGCGCAGTGCCGAATGCCAAACTTTTTTTTTTAAATAATTTATGTATTAAATCTAATATCGTTCGTCACAAAATGGGATATCAGAAATTTTGGGGCAGGAAAACCCTTTCGTCACTAGACTTTTACTTTGTAAAGAAGTTTTTTTTGAAGATATCAGAAATTTGAATTTCATATGCTTCTGACATAATAAGTTTGATATGAAATTATCGAAATGCTTACATCAAAAAATAAATGATATAGTAAATTTTATATTTACTTTAACCAATTTTGGTCAGGATATATAAAACCAACCCAGATGCGTACGTTGTCAGATTGATCAATATATCCTAAAAAACAACAAAGTTTTTTATACTAAAACTTAATTTTTGGCCGATCGTTCCTTGGCAGCTATATGTTATAGTAGACCGATTTGAACCAAATTTGGTCAGGATGTATTAAACGAACTATAATGCAAATTCTGTCAGTTTGGTTGAGATATCTCGGAAAAAAAAAGAAGTTTCTCATACTAAAACTTGTTATTTGACAAATTGGTTCTATGGCAGCTATATGATATAGTGGACCGATTTTAACCAAATTTGGTTAGGATGTATAAGACCAACTTAAAGAAATATTCTGTCAAATTGGCTTAGATATCTTGAGAAACAATAAAGTTTTTCGTACTCAAGCTTGATTTTTTAAGTAGTGTGGTAGATATATTCAGTTAATAGGTAATATCTTCCAAACCATTTCGCTTAAAGATATGTGTCATATATCAAAAGACGCGAAATTTTACGTGTTACAACATATTAAAAAAAATCATCGGAGCCGTTTTCTAATAAATCGCATACATAATTATGTTAATTCTTTTTTGGAACTTTAACTTTTTAAGTACCTCTTCTGTTCTATTGCCTTTTTGCTCTGACGTCTCGTAGAAATCGTAATCGTCTATTGATTCTAATGACTGTATTGTTTCTTGCCCAATCCCGGATATATTAGCTCTTATTAATGAATTTATGGAGTTATTGTTATTATTTCTGCACTTAAGCAGCGAAATGTCGGCACCTGTATCTATGAGTAGGGTCATCTGTGTATTAGTTTGCATATTTAGCACTCGGACAAAAACACTTAAATTAAGATTGATTTTGTATAACTTTACTGTTGATTGATTCCCCAGGGGGCCTGGCTGTTTTTCGAGTTACCTTGTGTAATTCGTACCTGATTATTGTGGCTATGTCCTCTGTTTAAGCCGCCTCGAGGAAAGCCTCTGTAACCATTGTTGCTATTATTGTAATTATTATTTCTATAGCCGTCTCTGTTATAAGTTCCGCCTCGTCCATTTCCTCTTCCGCGGTTTCCACCTCGTTGAGGGTAGTTTTGGAAGAATAGGACAGAGTTGGACTGCCCTGTTGCTTCAGGGCAACTATTGACAAATTTAGATACGACATCATTCATCGTATTGAATGTGCCAGTTTGCATGATAAGTTTTGCCTTATCAATTGCGCAGTTTTTGGTTATTGGTTTTACAGCAATCTCTAAGGCTTTTGTTAGTTCCTCAATCTCTTGAGTGTATTGGTTGGCCGTTTTATTTTTTTGATGAAGGCTCATAATTTTTGCTGACAAAACTTCAACCGACTCGCCTTTGACATCAGATCTTAATCTAGAGATCACCTGTGATATAGTCACTTCATCTCCGACTAAGTTTCTAGCAGCTCCTTTAGGTTTAGTCTTTATAATAGAGACAGCCAACTGTTCATGAGCTCCTTTGATATCATTTACTACATCAAGCGCATCTAGAAAACTTCTCAGGTTTTCCGCTTTACCATCAAAGTGATCAAAGTGGTATAAGCTTCGTTGTAGTATTGATAAATTCTATATATGTGTTTGCTCCACTTATTTAAATTTAATTTTTTAATGATTTATTTATTTGTTTAAATGAATTAACCCATATAGCAATCTTTGCAGATTTTCAGTAGCTGGCAATTTGTGCAAATGCTTTAATCTGTCATAATTTGCCTGTACAAGCTAATTTCGTTGTACTTTTCAACTAATATTTCAGTATGCTTGATAACTGTTTCAGTCCGTATAGGAACATTTTTGTTTAGACATTTGTACGATTTTTCGTACTCTGTTTTCTTTAAAACGTTATGAGTTATAGTGGACTTTAGTATTACGCTGGGCAATGCACAGTGGTCGCATTCCCTGAATATCGAATATTAATTAATGAAATATTAAATATTTTTATATTTTTTTGCAATGTGGGCCAAACTAGATTTTGTCTAACTCGTTGGCACGAGGCACCTATTGTGCAATTGATAAAGTTTGAGCAACAATCTAATACGTAATAGCACGACAATAACTATTAGAAGGACTGTTATTACCTTTAAGTCAGGTGTTTCTACCTCGACTTTGTTAATAACATTGGCGGATGAGTCCACCGTCTTGGTATCTGAGTCCCATGGTGGACCAGGGCAACTCGTGTAAAATTGTGAACAGAGTATCGTGAATGATTCTGAATAATAAAAATATCTAAATGAAAAAGGAAACCCGTTTTACCATAGAATAATTTTTATTGAGAAAAAAAAAGAAATTAGGAAATTCGTCTGAGCCACATAAAATTCTCTTTTTTTTTTTTAATCAGCGATTCATAAAAAATTTTGTTTCTAAATATTTGTTATTTTCTCTACCAGGTCTGATTAATGAAATTTAAAGGAAGTGAATGACTTAATTAGATTGCATACGATTGGCTTACAATATTTCATTTATACAGTCCAATGCCAATCGTATGTTGTTAGTTAAAGCCTAACTGAACAAGTATTGATAAATACTTGAACGTTTTTCGCTCCTAAAATCCCTAAGAGCTAGGCAAGAGCTACCGTTGGTCGGGCTCAAGCGCTAGCTGTAGTGAGAAAACAAAAAAATTACCGTGGGTCGGATTCAAATCAAGACTGATTTCTTTATTCACGTATATTTGTTTATATAGCCGACAGAGGATCGACCCCTTCGCGACTTTGAGTTACAATACAATATTTCTTATTCTAGATCAATATTATTTTCAGTTTGAGTGAAATTTTTTTGTGTTTTTTGACATTGTTTTGAGTATTTGTAAGATTATAAATGCTACAAGTGCATTGCCACCAATCAAATGTGTTAGGACTCGCTTATTTCCTTCAACCCTAACTCGCGGCCGACCTTTCTATTTTCAGTTTAGTCAGGACTACAAGCCGAGTATTTCTAATCTTGTTTCTAGCGAGGGCTGCTCACACATTTCTAAGACTCGC
>JAWNLU010000474.1:0-46724 GCA_035042165.1 Drosophila kuntzei | reverse complement strand
CAACAGCAGAAAAAAAATAAAAATAAAAAAGACAGCTATAAACAAAAAGAATTAAACTTTAACAAAATTTTAAAAAGCCTTAACGCCATTAATAAAAATTTAACAACAATGAATAATAAAATAAATAACATGAATAATAAAATAACAAAAATAGAAAAAATAATATGCCCTTCCCAGCCCATTAATCAACCGCATCCAGAACACCAACCACAACCACCCCAACTCCTTTCCCAAATTCCCTTCCAGCCCTATAAATAAAAAATAATAATAACAATAATAAAACTAATAATAATAATAATAATAATAATAATAATAATAATAATAATAATAATAATAATAATAATAATAATAATAATAATAATAATAATAATAATAATAATAATAATAATAATAATAATAATAATAATAATAATAATAATAATAATAATAATAATAATAATAATAATAATAATAATAATAATAATAATAATAATAATAATAATAATAATAATAATAATAATAATAATAATAATAATAATAATAATAATAATAATAATAATAATAATAATAATAATAATAATAATAATAATAATAATAATAATAATAATAATAATAATAATAATAATAATAATAATAATAATAATAATAATAATAATAATAATAATAATAATAATAATAATAATAATAATAATAATAATAATAATAATAATAATAATAATAATAATAATAATAATACAATTTATAATAATAATAATAATACAATTTATAATAATAATATAACAATGTTATAATAAATTAAAAAACAATGAATTTTTTGTATTTTTATTTCTGGTTTTAGGTTTTGTGATCGATAGTATGGAAAACTTTTTTGTTTGTTAAGATATCTTAACCAAATCTACAAATTAGTTGTTGGGGACTGACTCTTACATTTTGACCTAATGTGGTCAAAGTCGGATTACTATATCATGTCACTTACATGCTGATAAAATTTGGTCGAGATCGGTCAACTATATCATATAGCTGCCATAGGAAAGATCGGACGAAAATCAGTCAGTCAGGACAAACAATTTTATATGTATAAAGAAGATAGTAATCCGACTGTTACCAAATTTTGTCAGAATGTAAGAGACAGTCCCAAACATGTAATCTGTAAGTTTGGTTAAGATATCTTAACAAACAAAAAAGTTTTTCATACTAAAGGTTAATTTCATCCGATTATTCCTATGGCAGCTATATGATATAGTAATCCGACTTTGACCAAATTTGGTCAGAATGTAAGAGACAGTCCCAAACATCTAATCTGTAAGTTTGGTTAGTATATCTTAAGAAACAAAAAAGTTTTTCATACTAAAGGTTAATTTCATCCGATTATTCCTATGGCAGCTATATGATATAGTAATCCGATTTTGACCAAATTTGGTCAGAATGTAAGAGACAGTCCCAAACATCTAATCTGTAAGTTTGGTTAAGATATCTTAACAAACAAAAAAGTTTTTCATACAAAGCAATTCCATGACCTTTTGACCTCGGGTAAACACACTTCCAGGTGGAATTTTACAAAACGCCGTCTTATTGCACGATGAAATTGTCTCAGCTATGTTGTGTGAAAATTTCAGCTCTTTACCTTTAGCCGTTTGGCCTACACGTTGATGTGCAGTCAGTCAGTCAGTCAGTCAGTCAGTCACGTCATCGTGTCAGTCAGTCAGTCAGTCAGTCAGTCAGTCAGTCAGTCAGTCAGTCAGTCAGTCAGTCAGGACAAAGAGTTTTATATATATAGATAATGCACATTAACCTTTAGTAAGAAAAACTTTTTGTTTCTTAAGATATCTAAATCAAACTCACAGATTGTATGTTTGCGACTGTCTCTTACATTCTGAACCAATTTGGTCAAAATCGGTCAGCTATATCATATAGCTGTCATAGGAAAGATCGGTCGAAAATCAGGTGTTAGTATGAAAAACTTTTTTGTTTCTTAAGATATCCAAATCAAACTCACAGATTGCATGTTTGCGACTGTCTCTTACATTCTGAACCAATTTGGTCGAAATCGGTCAGCTATATCATATAGCTGTCATAGGAAAGATCGGTCGAAAATCAGGTGTTAGTATGAAAAACTTTTTGTTTCTTAAGATATCTTAACCAAACTTACTTTGGGACGGTCTCTTACATTCTGACAAAATTTGGTCGAAGTCGGATTACTATATCATACGAAACTAACCTTTGGTATGAAAAACTCAGCAGCTGTATGATATAGTAATCCGACATTGACCATATTTGGTCAGAATGTAAGAGACAGTCCCATCTAATCTAATCCAACATCTAATCTGTAAGTTTGGTTACGATATCTTAAGAAACAAAAAAGTTTTCCATACTAATGGTTAATTTCATCCGATTATTGCTATGGCAGCTATATGATATAGTAATCCGACTTTGAGCAAATTTGGTCAGAATGTAAGAGACAGTCCCAAACATATAATCTGTAAGTTTGGTTAAGATATCTTAACAAACAAAAAAGTTTTTCATACAAAGCAATTTCATGACCTTTTGACCTCGGGTAAACACACTTCCAGGTGGAATTTTACAAATCGCCGTCTTATTGCACGATGAAATTGTCTCAGCTATGTTGTGTGAAAATTTCAGCTCTTTAACTTTAGCCGTTTGGCCTACACGTTGATGTGTCAGTCAGTCAGTCAGTCAGTCAGTCAGGACAAAGAATTTTATATATATAGATTTAATACTTAATTAATTACTTCTTTTGTCGACTGCTTTTAGTTGACGTTAAATAAATAAATAAATAAATTTGACAAACGGATATTTTCATGTACCGGTCGAGGTGCAATCGCTGAAGTACCCAGCGTTTGTGACACAAAAGGGGCAGTATGAGTTTCGATGCGTACCATTTGGTATATCAAACTCGCCTGCAGTGTTTACTCGTTTCATTATGGCTGTTATGCGAGAATTAATTCAGAAAGGGTGATGCTGTCGTTTACATGGATGACATTATCATCCCAGGTATTGACATTAAGGATGGGTTTGAAAAGCTACAGAGAGTGTTGCTACAGAGAGTGTTAGAGGTTGCAGCAAGAAATGGTTTGCGGATAAATTGGAGCAAATGTCAGCTGTTGTAAAGCAAAGTTAATTTCTTGGGCTATATTGTCGAGAATGGTACAATCAGACCTAGGGAAGAGAAAACTCAGGCGTTGGCGAATTTTCCAATACCTCGTACCTCTGGGTTTGACGTCGTATTTTAGAAAATTCATTGACGGTTATGCGGTGATTGCTAAGCCTTTGTCCGATATGTTGCGTAAAGATTCAAAGATTAGGATAATGACGTACAAAAGGTGTCATTTGAGCAGTTAAAGGCAGCGCTAAACAGCAAACCAGTTTTACATCCCTATAATCCGAAAGCGTCTACGGAGATTCATACGGATGCGTCAAAGTATGGCTTTGGGGCCGTTTTGCTCCAGAAAGACTCAGCAGTTGGAATGCTACACCCAGTAATGTACATGAGTAGAAAAACAAAGCCTTGCGAGGAAAAGTATCACTCATATGAGCTCGAAGTACTTGCAGTGATAGGAGCTTTGACTAAGTGGCGAGTGTATGTCTTGAGAATTAAATTCAAAATCATTACTGATTGCAATGCGTTCGGCATGACTATGAAAAAGAAGGAAGTGCCATTAAGAGTCGCTAGATGGGCAATGTACCTACAGGACTATGACTATGAGATAGATGGATGCGTTGAGTCGAGTATCGTGTTATATGTTAACAGATAATGTAATGCATAGATTAAAAGAAGCTCAGATACCTGATGATTGGACGAAAGCTGTAAGAAATCTTGTCGAAAGTGGGTCATATGAAGACTTTTATATGTCCAATCAAATACTATTTAAATACCCTGATAAACAATTGATTGTAGTTCCGTCACTAATGGGGACTGAAATTATAAAGATTGCACACAGACAAGGACATTTCGCAGCAAAGAAAGCACAAGATTTGGTGAAAAAATCTTATTTCATACCAAATCTGACTGGAAAGGTAGCAAAAGTAGTGGGAAGTTGTGTTGAGTGCATTTTGGTGAATGCAAAGATAGGTAGACAGGAAGGTTATTTGTCTCCAATTGATAAGGGCGACAAACCACTAATTACTTACCATATTGATCATGTAGGGCCAATGGAGATGACCAACAAAAGGTACAATCACATATTGGTAATAGTTGATGCATTTTCAAAGTAAGTAGTACCGGTGTCGAAGAGGTCGTAAGTTGCTTGGAGAGGCAGGCTGCTAATTTTGGAAGTCCATGCAGAATTGTGGCAGATCGAGGTACTGGTTTTACAGCGAATTTGCTTTAAGAGTATTGTGACCGGCACAAGATACAACATTTAATGATTACGACAGGTGTGCCACGCGGAAACGGACAAGTCGAGCGCATGCATAAAATTGTAGTACCCATGCTGGCTAAATTAAGTATTGAGAGTCCAGGGTCGTGGTATAAGCATATAGGCAGAGTGCAACAGATAATAAATAATATCGAACCGAGGAGTACAAAGGTTACCCCATTCAAGATATTAACAGGTGTTGATATGCACTGCGCATTAAAATTATTTTTAGGTATACAGAATCGAGATCCCTTTGCGCAAGGTGTCGAATGCCTAACTTTTTGTTTTTTAATAATTTATGTATTAAATTTAATATCGTTCGTCAAAATGGGATATCAGAAATTTTGGGGCAGGAAAACCCTTTCGTCACTAGACTTTTACTTTGTAAAGAAGTTTTTTTTGGAAGATATCAAAAAATTTTTGGAATTTCATAAAAAATAAAAAATGATATAGTAAATTTTATATTTACTTTAACCAATTTTGGTTAGGATATATAAAACCAACCCAGATGCGTACGTTGTCGGGTTGATCAATATATCTTAAAAAACAACAAAGTTTTTTATACTAAAACTTAATTTTTGGCCGATCGTTCCATGGCAGCTTTATGTTATATTAGACCGATTTGAACCAAATTTGGTCAGGATGTATTAAACAAACTATAATGCATATTCTGTCAGTTTGGATGAGATATCTCGGAAAACAAAAAAGTTTCTCATACTAAAACTTGATATTCGACAAATCGGTTCTATGGCAGCTATATGATATAGTGGACCGATTTTAACTAAATTTGGTTAGGATGTATAAGACCAACTTAAAGGAATATTCTGTCAAATTGGTTGAGATATCTAGAGAAACAAAAAAGTTTTTCGTACTAGAGCTTGATTTTTTAAGTAGTATGGTAGATATGGTACATAGTTAAATGTATATATTCAGTTAATAGGTAATATCTTCCAAACTTTTTCGCTTAAAGATATATGTCATATATCAAAAGACGCGAAATATACGTTTTACAACATATTGAAATTAAATTAAAATCGGTGGAGCCGTTTTCTAATAAATCGGCAAAGATTAAGCTAAAAATCCTTTTCTCACCTGTAGCATTTTACCTCAGCACTTTGCAAAAAGTATTCAAGGCACGTCTAGAATACCTTTCTAACGACATATAGAACACATCTGTAGCTTCTTTGGATTGAAAACTATGGGTGTTTAAAAGTTATCACGTTTTAGCAATTTCCCGTTAAACTAGCTATTTCCGGCTAAAGTCGTAGAACAAACATTTCTAGATTTCTGATAAGAAACAATTCCTCATCAAAAAATTTAAGCTTTTTCAGCGCTTTGATCCAAACAAACAGACAAACAGACAAACAAACTTTACATCTCATTTTGAGAAGTCGATTAAAAATTTAAAATTTAATATATCTTTTGAACCAAATGTCGGATTGAAATGATCGAGGTACCCGCGCTAGTGACGAAAGCAGCACAAAGTGTGCAAAAGACGACTAGCAATATATACACGCAGAATGGAAAATTTGCTATGACTGTCCGATTGGATTGAGTTATATACCGATCGAAGGTATGACTTAACCTAACAAAAGTGCATACTAAGACTTTTGGTAACTCACCTGGTTCGTAAGATATGGGGGTGTAAGTGGGAGGGGCCAAATTTTAATAATTGCAGCTAGTGGGGACGTTGGAGCCTTTTGGTAACATTTTATAATTTTTATTCTTATTCTTATTATTTTTCTTATTAAAAATACGCGTCGAATGATACCTCGATCATTTCAATCCGACATTTGGTTCAAAAGATATATTAATTTAAAATTTTTAAGGGCCTTCTCAAATGAGATGAAAACTTTGTTTGTCTGTTTGTCTGTTTGTTTGGATCAAAACGCTGAAAAAGCTTAAAATTTTTATTGAGGAATTGTTTGTTATCAGAAATCTAGTAATGTTTGTTCCTCGACTTTAGCGGGAAATAGCTAGTTTAGCGGGAAATAGCTAAAACGTGATAAATTTGAAACACCCATAGTTTCCAATCCAAAGAAGCTACAGATGTGTTCTATATGTCGTTAGAAAGGTATTCTAGACGTGCCTTGAATACTTTTTTGCAAAGTGCTGAGGTAAAATGCTACAGGTGAAAAAAGGATTTTTAGCTTAATCTTTGGCGATTTATTAGAAAATGGCACCAACGATTTTCATTAAATTTCAATATGTTGTAACACGTCGCGTCTTTTGATATATGACACATAACTTTCAGCCAAAAGGTTTGGAAGATATTACCTATTAACTGAATTATACATTTAACTATGTACCATATCTACCATACTACTTAAAAAATCAAGCTCTAGTACGAAAAATGTTTTGTTTCTCAAGATATCTCAACCAATTTGACAGAATATTCCTTTAAGTTGGTCTTATACATCCTAACCAAATTTGGTTAAAATCGGTCCACTATATCATATAGCTGCCATAGAACCGATTTGTGGAATATCAAGTTTTAGTATAAAAACTTTTTGTTTTCCGAGATATCTCAACCAAACTGACAGAACATGCATTATAGTTTGTTTAATACATCCTGACCAAATTTGGTTCAAATCGGTCTAATATAACATAAAGCTGCCATGGAACGATCGGCCAAAAATTAAGTTTTAGTATAAAAAACTTTGTTTTTTTTTTAAGAAATATTGATTAATCTGACAACGTACGCATCTGGGTTGGTTTTATATATCCTGACCAAAATTGGTTAAAGTAAATATAAAATTTACTATATCATTTTTTATTTGATGTAAGCATTTCGATCATTTTATATCAAACTTATTATGTCAGAAGCGTATGAAATTCCAAAAATTTCTGATATCTTCCAAAAAAAACTTCTTTACAAAGTAAAAGTCTAGTGACTTTTCGGCACTGCGCATTAAAATTATTTTTAGGTATACAGAATCGAGATCCCTTTGCGCATGTTGCCGAATGCCAACCTTTTTTTAATTTAAAATAATTTATGTATTAAATTTAATATCGTTCGTCACAAAATGGGATATCAGAAATTTTGGGGCAGGAAAACCCTTTCGTCACTAGACTTTTACTTTGTAAAGAAGTTTTTGGAATAAACTCAGACGGAAGAGTTGAAAATATTTTTAAAAATGAGCAACATACCATTGAAAAATGGCAATGCAATCCAGATATATGTAATATTGATAAAACGACAATATCGCACCGATATATTTCACTTATAACAACTTTATTAAATTTAAGCATGAAGATATTCCCGATTTTTTCCAAAAATATTGACATATGCTCGAACAAACTTGATCAACAAGTTATGCCCCAAGATAATTTCACCGATAAAGAATGTCAGTATGATACCTTTGAATACATTAAAAAATGAAGAGTAGGCCACTAGGACTATTGTTATGAGCATGAGAATAATTGTCATTCTGTCTTGCTATTTATGCGTCGGCTCTCCCCGCACTTTCCAAATATTCGAAAAATCTTGAAATTAATTTATGTAATAAAAGTTAATTTGCGAAAAATTGATAACTTAACAATTGGGCTGTTAACGAAAAATATTAGTGAACTTAGAAATACAGCTGACAAAATTAAATTGAATACCAAAAGCTTTTCGGTAGAGTCATTTCCCTTTAGTCACGAAGGTGAAAATATGGGATGAGTATTTACATGCGTTTCAAGAACTTAAAAAAAATGAGTGCCGAAATATGTGGCCTATATACCCATGCTTTTCATGCGTAACGTTATGCTCTGCAGATAAGTTAAAGGAAATTCCCGACTACTTGTGGGATAAATCAAGACATTTCCAAAATTTATTTCATTATTATGATAATGAGGATGAGACTTTTTTCAATGATATGCGCATATGCCAATTCTGCCTAGTGAAGCTTAAGAATGGGTCGTTACCTTCGACGTGCCTACTTCATAACTGTACAATTTGATTCAGTGCCAGAATGCATTTCCTAGTTTAAATGAGTTCGAAAAATTATTTATTCAACGAGCAAAAGCATTTCAAGTGATTGCTCGAATGGACACTGTATTGGGTGGACATAATAAACAACGACCAAGCTCAGAGGGTATTAAGAAAATTAAGGGAAAAGTATTCCATTTACCATTACCACTTGAAAATAGCTTGAAAAAGCTTTCGAGTCCTGAAGAAGCGATTATTAAGAATCAAGATATAACAGTTATAGTAAGAGGTATTCCATACAAAACTAGAAATGTATGGTAATCACTAATTGATGTTAAAAAATTTTTTTAAGCGTTAAAATGGCTAAAAAATAATAACTCACTGTATTCTGATATTTCGCTTCCCTATAATGCAGAAGCCCTTTTAGATGGTGTTAATGTAGACTGCATTTATAATTCAAATTTAAATGATTTACAAAATGACAACTGTATATCAGCGAATACAAACACAGATTCAGAAACTATCATTGAAGAGCATGATTTGGAAGCAAATGTTCTTAACGAAAGGGCAATGCTTACACAAAAAAATGTTTCAGATGAGTTTTATGAAAATATGACAATATATCCCATAATAGAAAGAAAATCTTGTGCAGAACCTGCCACAGTATATCAAGTTTTAAAAGTAATTGGTGATTGCATTGATAATCGAGATGAAAATTTGGATCTGAAATGCTTCCCTGATATTTTCTGATATACACGTATGACACATGTCTCTCAGCCACAAGGTTTGGAAGATATGACCGGTTAACTGAATATATACATTTTACTATTTATATATGGTACTAATTAGAAAATCAAGCTTTGGTACAAAAAACATTTTTGTTTTCAAGGTTTCTCAACCAATTTGACAGAGTATGCATTTAAGTTGGTCTTATACATTATGTCCAAATTTAGTTTAAATCGGTCCACTATATCATGGGAACGATCGATCAAGAATCAAGTTTTAGTATGAAAAATTTTTTGTTTATTAAGATTTCTCAACCAATTTGACAGAATATGCATTACAGTTGGTCTTATACATCCTGACCAAATTAAGTTCAAATCGGTCCACTATATCATATAGCTCTCATAAGAACGATAGGTCAAAAATAAAACTAGCTGGTTTTTAGAATAATTCATATAAATATAGACAGCTAGTCAATAAAAATATTTTGACAAAGTTATAATTCACATATTTGGGTTTTTTATTTTTAAGGATTGTTGAGTTTAATAAAAATTATTGTTCTTTGTTTTGACAAAGTAATAATTCACATATTTTGGTATTTTATTTTTTTAATAATAGTTTAGTTTAGTAACGAAATAAAAAAAGGAAAGCTCCTTTTATATATAGAATAAAAAAAAACAAGATGTTTTACATTACATTATAATTATTATTTTTTTGCAAAGCTTGAGCCATCGGAATAAAAATTGCGTCTTCGTCTTCTAACAGTAAGTGGCTGTGCACAGAGGCTGATGCGTTGCAGCATGAACCAGGTGATAGAATGTGAAGAATAACAGAAGATGGAGTTGGAGCTGGAGCAGGAGCTGGAGCAGAAACTGGTGCGTTGCTGTGAACAGGAGCTGGTGCGTTACTTTGAACAGGAGCTGGACCAGGAGCTTGTGCTTGGCTGTGTGTTGGAGCTGCGTTGACGTAAACTGGAGCTGTTTCGTGGCTGTGAGGTGCGTGGTCGTAAGTGGTGTGACTGTGAGATGAAGTTGGTGCGCGGCTATAAAAGGCTGAAGCAATGTGGCTGCAAGCTCCCACTTGAGCAAACTGCTGCTGCCCAGGTCAGCCCTGGCAACATTACATGCACTGGGAGTGGCACATGCACTGGCAGCTAGTAAAATTATGGCGCCAATTGCCAAAGCCACGGCCGCGTCCACGACAACGAAATCCACCGCCGCCCCACGAGGTATTGGGTACACGATAATAAGGCTGAAAATTAAAATACATTTCTTTATTATTACCTTTATATCAAAATCAATAAAATACAAAAATATATTTCACTAAAATATTCTTACGTAGTTGCGTCCTCCAAACATTTTCTTGAAAATGAAAGGTTAAGCCTTGCAGATGGAACTTTAGTTGAAATTGAAGTATCGATATATAAATGCAATATCGATTACCATTTTAGTAGTGACAAACATGCAGAGATATCAAATCTTCAATATTATATTAATTGAAGTCTTTACTTCCTTAACTTATCCACTTAATAATTGTTTTTTCATTATTATTTAAATAATTATAACCTAATTGTGTAATAATAATTAACAATAATTGAAATGATCACGTCATCAACATATACGTAGCAGAACTTGCCGATCGGCTCTCGCAGGATATCATCAATGGTCCTCTGAAAGATGCTGGCAGCATTCTTTAGACCGAAGGGGAGTCTTCGAAACTCGTATTTTCCCCCGTTTACTGCTAAAGCAGTTTTCTCACGATCGCGTTCAGCGATAATGATTTGATGATAACTAGACTTGAGGATTAGTGTCGAGAAAAATTTGGCTTTACCCAAGTTTCCCAATATCATTGAGATATTTGGCATGAGGTATTTATCGGGTATGGTTCTTTCGTTGAGCTTGCGAAAGTCCATAACTAAACTGGATTTCTTTGTTTACAAAATCAGCTGCGCCCATTGGATATGGGTAAAGCTTGGCATATATCGGCTCCTCATCCACCGTCCTGATGGTAGCTACAACGGAGGTGTTGTAGGGCAAGGATTCATTGGGGTCCGCGAAAGCCCTATTTCTATCCTTTAGCATTTTGAGGAAATCCTTTTTTATAGAAGGGGGTGCGTCCGAGCAATCTACATTCGTATGATTGACATCAAAACAGGTATGGAAGGAAATTTGTTCATCTTCCGAACCCCATTTGAGCCGCCCTGAGGCTAAGCAAAGTGACGCTTCCGCCTGCTTTAGCAGGTCGTGGCCTATTATTCCATCGAACGTTGATAGGTCCGGCAGAATGAAAAATGTTGCCTTCAAATTAAACAATGAAACAAAACATTTTTGTGTAATTCTAGTTGTTCCGTGAATTGAATGGATAGTGAAGGGGGACTCTACAGAGCGCACGCCTCTTAACCCCTTGTGTGGTCGGATGAAATTCTTAGACGCGCCCGTGTCTATAAGGAACTTCATATCCATCCCCGCTACTCTTCGTCTGATGACGGGCAGCAGGGACCTCCCCTAAAAAATCGCTAGTGTCATCATCAATCTGCGCCTCTATGCTTGCGGCAGCATTAGCATATGCCTCTGACCCTTGTCTAGCATCTTACGTGACATGATTCAGCCTCTGCTGTCCCCTCTGACCGCCCGAGCGGTCAGACGTGGCCTGCTTCCTGTTTGAGAAGGCTGGGGCCTGAGTAGGTTGCAAGATTCTTGAAAGGGAGGGATCAACCTCTATGTGCCGTTGTTATTTTGTTGCCTGCCGCTTCGCTGATCGCTCTGGGCTTGTGGCTTGTTTTGTTTACTAAAATGCGGATTTTTTGAACCGCTTGATTGTGTGTGCTGAGATTGTTTCTCCTGCTGGCGACCCTGCGTCTTCGCATATGGCTTGCGCTCTTTGTCCTCTAGGCTTTTCGCAAAATTAGCTGCGAACGCGGATCTTTCATGGTTAGACGCGACCTCTTGTGCGAGAGCCAACGCCGAAGGCAAGTCTTTGGGCTTATCCGCAAAGAGTACATCTGTGAGACTACGCTTGAGGCCCGATATGAACACTTGCAGCGCATCGTCTCTGAATTTTTCACAAAGACCCAGGGCCGGCTCATATGACATGTGGACTTTATTAGTCAACAATGTGAGCTTTTTCTCTACTTCATCATAGTATTGAAGCAGCGAAAGTCCTCCCTGTCTGAGAGTACCTAATTCCTGCTCTATGACATGGATTGGCCGTTTGTCGCTATATGTAAAGTCAAGGCAACAAATTATCGCGTCGAAATTTAATACTGTACCGAATGAAGACAACAGTGAATCAGCGTCACCTCTAATCTTACTTCTAATAATAATGACTGCCTGGTAGTGGCGCGAACTGCCATTATAGGGTTTAAAAATGTGATAAGCGGCAACAGCCGCCTGTCTCCAAGAGACATATGATTCCTGTATCCCAGTAAATTCGGTCAAGCATTTTACTGCATCTAAAGGCTAGTCACAGCGGACATCATTCCTAATATCTATAGCAGTATATGACTGCACTACTGGAGGTGTGATGTGAGCTGCCGTCACTTGCTCAGACAACTCATTGATTCTTTGTAACAAAGCTTGCTGATCACGCTGGTTAACAGCTGCCTGCTCAGCTAAGGCATTGGCAACCGCTGCCCGCACTACTGTATTAAGCTGCTCTGGGCCATATTTGGTGAAGAAGCTACAAGGGCACGTTTATTTTTGATGACTCTGTTCCTAAGAACTCTAATGTTACTATCAGAGTCTGACTCTGAATCACTAGAACGATGCAAAGGGGTTCTATGGAGTGAAAACGGTGAGCTCATGAGCCCACACACAAAACGTATAAACAAAACAAAAGAAAACAATTGAATTCAAGTGTTGGCGACTGAGCGCAAGACCAACAACAAAAAATATGTATGAATAAAAGCTGGGGCTCAAATTTCACATGCTGAGCGGATCGCGCGCTCTGGTAATTACTTTTTAATTTTATTCACACAACTTCAAATTTGTCCATGGAGTCAATGAAATTCTCAATGCAATATTTGTCAATATTATAATTGATAAAGCTATGTATGTCTTTGCAAAAAATAATGCTTAAATAATTTTAACTCAGACTTAAAATAGATTTAATATTAAAGTTCCCACTTACATGTTTTTGAATGGAAATCCTAGTCAAATTTTTCTAATCTTGAGAGTTATATATAGAGTACTTGGAGGTATATAGAGGTACTTGGAACTCTAACGCTGTCCAGATAACTTGCGTGTTATCTAAAGTTGACATTCCCGCGCTGCAGTCAATGTATTTGAAACTCTAACGCTGTCCAGATAACTTGCGTGTTAAACTGGCGACACACCGCTGACCGAAGAGCTCCAGCGGCTTCGGTGTACAAAATAATTAATACTGCGCTTAAGCGCACCTCTGTCGATTGTAATAAAAAACGAGGTCGATTCACCGTCACTGTTGAATTTGAGCGACTTCATAAATCGTTCATACGCACTGCACGTTGTTTGTGTGTGCTTAGTTATGTTCACTACACTTTGCAAATGTATTGATTTGCAATTTCGCGGGTAACCGAAATAATTACCACTAGTTGGGCGCCAATTATTCAATCTTGACCACAAGTCAAGTAAAGAAAAAGAATTTTTTACGACAACGAGTCGGAGTACGATGCCAATGGTTTGATGCTTTATTCAGAACTAATACAATTTATGTTATACAGTTTACTTGAAAGCGAAACTTATGGTTTCGCAATCGTCTCATAGCGGCCGCTCAAATATGCAGCGCTTGCCTGCTATGCAACGACATCCGGCCAAAAGCTTATTCAGCAATTTTGGCTGACATCGGGTTACGGTCAACAATCCAGAGATTGATGACTTTAGTTAACTTATACAAGAAGAATGGAAAATTTGCTACGACTGTCCGATCAGGTCGAGTTATATACCGATCGAAAGATGTGAGGGTAACTAACAAATGTGTATACTAAGACTTTTGGTAGCTCACCTGCTTCATGAGATAAGTGGGTGTAAGTGTGAGAGGCAAAATTTTTATGATTGCAGCTAGTGGGGCCGTTGGAGTTAAATTTTATAATTTTTCAAAATTTTTATTAAAAATACGCGTCGAATGATACCTCGATCATTCCAATCCGACATTTGGTTCAAAAGATATATTCATTTGGAATTTTTAATGACCTTCTCGAAATGAAATGAAAAATCAGTTTGTCTGTTTGTTTGTATCAAAGCACTAAAAAATCTTAGATTTGATGATGAGGAATTATTTCTTATCAAAAATCTAGAAACTTTTGTTCTACGACTTTACCGGGAAATAGCTAGCTTAGCGGGAAATAGGTAAAACGCGATAAATTTGAAACACCCATAGCTTACAATCCAAAAAAGCTACAGATGTGTTCTATATGTCGTAAGAAAGGTATACACATAAAAAAACCTCTACACGAGGTAAAAGTCTAGTGACGAAAGCTTATTCTAGCCCCAAAATTTATGATATCCAATTTTGTGACGAAATTTATTACATTTAATATATGAATTATTCTAATATTAAAAAAAAATTGTTTGGCTTTCGGCACTGCGCATTAAAGTAATTTTTAGGTATAAAAAATCGTGAACTTTTTTTGCGCAATGTCATATGATATAGTGGACCGATTTGAACTTAATTTGGTCTGGATGTATAGGACCAACTATAATGCATATTCTGTCAAATTGGTTTAGAAATCTTAATAAACAAAAAAGTTTTTCATACTAAAACTTGATTTTTAGCCGATCGTTCCTATGACAGCTATATGATATAGTGGTCCGATTTGAACTAAATTTGGACATAATGTCTAAGACCAACTTAGATGCATACTCCGTCAAATTGGTTGAGAAACCTTGAAAAACAAAAAAGTTTTTCGTACCAAAGCTTGATTTTCTAATTAGTTCCATATATAAATAGTAAAATGTATATATTCAGTTAACCGGTCATATCTTCCAAACCTTGTGGCTGAGAGACATGTGTCATATATCAAAAGTTGCGAAATTTTACGTATTACAACATATTGAAATTTAATAAAAATCGTTATAGCCAAAATGTAAGCCAAAAAACCTTTTTTCACCTGTAGCACTTCACCTGAATACTTTGCAAAAAAATATTCAAGGTACGTCTAAAAGCCCTCTAGTATACCTTTCTAACGACATATAGAACACATCTGTAGCTTTTTTGGAAGCAATGGGTGTTTTAAATTTATCGCGTTTTAGCTATTTCCCGCTAAACTAGCTATTTCCCGCTAAAGTCGTAGAACAAAAGTTTCTAGATTTTTGATAAGAAACAATCGATCGATCAAAAATCAAGTTTTAGTATGAACAACTTTTTTTTTATTAAGATTTCTCAACCAATTTGACAGAGTATGCATTTAAGTTTGTCTTATACATTATGTCCAAATTTAGTTCAAATCGGTCCACTATATCATATAGCTGCCATATGAACGATCGTTCAAAATCAATTTTTTTAGTATGAAAAAGTTTTGTGTTTTTCAAGATATCTCAACCAATTTTACAGTGTATTCATTTAAGTTGGTCTTATACATTATGTCTAAGTTTATTTCAAATCGGTCCACTATATCATATAGCTCTCATAGGAACGATAGGTCAAAAATCAAACTAGCTGGTTTTTAGAATAATTCATATAAATATAATCAGCTAGTCAATGAAAATATTTTGACAAACTTATAATTCACATATTTGGGTTTTTTATTATACCCTGTGCCCATTAAAAATGGGCAAAAAAGGGTATAATGGATTCGTTGGAATGTATGTAACAGGCAGAAGGAAGCGTGGCAGACCCCATAAAGTATATATATTCTTGATCAGTACGAATAGCCAAGTCGATTTAGCCATGTCCGTCCGTCTGTCCGTCCGTCCGTCCGTCCGTATGTTTGAACGCGTCGATCTCAGAGACTATAAGAGCTAGAGACTTCAAACTTGGTATGTAGGTTCCTGTATAGCGAGCGCAGATCAAGTTTTTTTTTAATTTAGGATGCCACGCCCCCTCTGCCCACAAATCACACAAAATGATTTACAGGCTCAAATTTTAAGATAGCACTTCTTAACTGCCCAAGAAGTTGAGATGTAAGCCCATTAAACGACCCTGAAAGTTTCAAAACGATTGACTCATAAATAGGGAAGATATTCAAGAATTGGTTTTAATTCAATATTTGCAAATGCAATGCAATGTGCGAGCGAGACAGCATATGTTTGTTCATATGTAAAGCGAGCGCAAGACAGTGTGCCCGCACACTCCAGCGACTTTGCTTATCGATATCATTATCGATATCATTTTAGCATCATATGCTATTGATGTATGATATATTTACATACATACATATTTACGTGTATTACAATTGTATTAAAATATATTTGTGTAAATACATAGATTTATACATATGTATGTGTGCATTGCAAAATGTCATGTGACGTCACATTTATCAATACAGCAAGACAGAAGCTGAGTGCTATCCATTGTGCTGCATGAGAGGACAAAAATCATTTTCGAGCACTACTGTTTGCTCGTTGCCGAGCACTGAAAACTTCAAATTAGTAATTTTCTTAGCCAGCTTGACAGAAAATGCATCTGGTGGGGTCTTATACAACCCCACCGAATTTGATTTAAATCGGTTTATTATATCACATAACTGTCATTATAAATATTAGTCGACAATTTAATACAACGCTCGCAAGGGCATCAAATCTTCGGCGTACCGAACAGCATATAAGACTATGGGCACAGGGTATCCGACAGTCGAGTATACTCGACTGTAGCCGCACCACACCGCGAGCGAAGCGAGCAGGGGGCGGAGCCCCCTTGTTTTATTTTAAATCAGCGATGCTCAAAGCTGCCTTATGGATGTGCACGCACCAATACAAATAAAGAAAATCACACGCACACATGTAACGAACTTTTTTTTTTATTTCAATGAGTGCACGGAAAAAAAAATTAACATGTTTCTAAAAAAATGAAAAATGTTTTTTTAATGTTTTTTCAAAAGTTCATCAATATCTATTTTAATTTTAGTTTTTATATGAAATTGGCTCTTTTTTAATGAAATTGATCTTTTTTAAAATTTGTTTTATCGCATTTCTATTTTATTTAGTAGCAACAGTACACACGTTAGTGTTTTTGTTTTCCAGTGTACAGAAAACGAAAAGACAACAACAAAATACATTCGGAATAATGACAGCAAAACGAAGCAGTAAAATTGTTTTTGTTTTGCCAGCAAAGAATCTTGAAGGAAAGCGAGAAGTCAAAAATTGTTATTGTTTTACCAGTAACAAATTTTGACGGAAAATGAAAAGTGAAAAATTGTTTGTGTAATTTGCAATGTGTACCAGAACCTTACCAGTGTGTAAGCTCACACACTTCCATATGGCATGTGCAATACAAAAACAAATGTGCGTCGTGTGCATAGGCTCTGTACACCTCTGTTTTAAATGATTTAATAAAAATTATTGTTCTTAGTTTTGACAAAGTAATAATTCACATATTTTGGTATTTTATTTTTTTTTAAATAATAGTTTAGTTTAGTAACGAAATAAAAAAAGGAAAAATCCTTTTATATATAGAATAAAAAAAACCAAGATGTTTTACATTACATTTTAATTATTATTTTTTTACAAAGCTTGAGCCATCGGAATAAAAATTGCGTCTTCGAACAGTAAGTGGCTGTGCACAGAGGCTGATGCGTTGCAGCATGAACCAGGTGATAGAATGTGAAGAATAACAGAAGATGGAGTTGGAGCTGGAGCAGAAACTGGTGCGTTGCTGTGAACAGGAGCTGGTGCGTTACTTTCAACAGGAGCTGGACCAGGAGCTTGTACTTGGCTGTGTGTTGGAGCTGCGTTGACGTAAACTGGAGCTGTTTCGTGGCTGTGAGGTGCGTGGTCGTAAGTGGTGTGACTGTGAGATGAAGTTGGTGCGCGGCTATAAAAGGCTGAAGCAATGTGGCTGCAAGCTCCCACTTGAGCAAACTGCTGCTGCCCAGGTCAGCCCTGTCAACATGACATGCACTGGGAGTGGCAAAGTTTTACCGATCATTTTCGAGAACATGTCTGGAGGTCACAACTCCGAAAGTATAATTTAGTAAAATATATTTTTATTTTATTGATGTTGATAGGAAGGTAATAATAAAAGAGTGTATTTTATTTTCAGCAATATTATCGTGTACCCGATAGCTCGTGGGGCGGTGGATTTCGTGGTCGTGGCTTTGGCAATTGGCGCCATAATTTAACTGGCTGCCAGTGCACGTGCCATTTGCAGTGCAAGCCATTTTGCCAGGGATGGCCGGGGCAGCAGCAGTTTGCATCAGCTTACAGCTACGCCACTTGCAGGTACGCACCTCACAGCCACGAGACAGCTCCAGTATACGTCAACGAAGCTCCAACACACAGCCACGCACAATCTCCTGGTCCAGCTCCAGCTCATGCTATCAGCCACGCACCGATGTTATGCTGCTACGCACCAGCTCCTGCTCACAGCCACGCAGCAGAGACACCCTGTAATAATGTTTGCAAAAATACCTACATTTCCACAGCACAAATGTAAAAATATTAATAAACAAAAAATTAAAATATTGGTTTGTTTTAATATGTTCGTGTAGTTTATTTGTTTATTTTTCTGCCCATATGCATAACTGGGTGCTGAGGGGCGGACATGCTTTTTTTAATAAATATGGATGTGTATATAAATGTGCATTATTACATGTAAGAAAAATCAAGTGGGTCAAATAAGCTGAGAGCCTACTACATATCTATATATATAAAACTCTTTGTCCTGACTGACATATCAACGTGTAGGCCAAACGGCTAAAGTTAAAGAGCTGAAATTTTCACACAACATAGCTGAGACAATTTCATCGTGCAATAAGACGGCGTTTTTCCACCTGGAAGTGTGTTTACCCGAGGTCAAAAGGTCATGGAATTGCTTTGTATGAAAAACTTTTTTGTTTGTTAAGATATCTTAACCAAACTTATAGATTAGATGTTTGGGACTGTCTCTTACATTCTGACCAAATTTGGTCAAAGTCGGATTACTATATCATATAGCTGCCATAGCAATAATCGGATGAAATTAACTTTTAGTAAGGAAAACTTTTTTGTTTTTTAAAATATCTTAACCAAACTTACAGATTAGATGTTTGGGACTGTCTCTTACATTCTGACCAAATTTGGTCAAAGTCGGATTACTATATCATATAGCTGCCATAGCAATAATCGGATGAAATTAACCTTTAGTATGAAAAACTGTTTTGTTTTTTAAGATATCAACACCAAACTTACAGATTAGATGTTTGGGACTGTCTCTTACATTCTGACCAATTTCCATTCTGCGTGTATATATTGCTAGTCGCCTTTTGCACACTACGTGTTGCTTTCGTCACTAGCGCGGACTACCGTCCGCAGTGATTAGAGGGCTTTTAGACGTGCCTTGAATATTTTTTTGCAAAGTACTAGTGCTGCTACAGGTGAAAAAAGATTTGTTGGCTTACTTTTTGGCGATTTTCTCTAAAACGGCTTAACGGCCACTCTATGACCGGTTAACTGAATATATACATTTTACTATTTACTACATGGTACTAATTAGAAAATCAATCTTTGGTTCGAAAAACATTTTTGTTTTTCAAGGTTTCTCAACCAACGGCAGAGTTGCATTTAAGTTGGTCTTATACATTATGTCCAAATTTAGTTCAAATCGGTCCACTATATCATATAGCTGCCATATGAACGATCGTTCAAAATCAATTTTTTTAGTATGAAAAAGTTTTGTGTTTTTCAAGATATCTCAACCAATTTTACAGTGTATTCATTTAAGTTGGTCTTATACATTATGTCTAAGTTTATTTCAAATCGGTCCACTATATCATATAGCTCTCATAGGAACGATAGGTCAAAAATCAAACTAGCTGGTTTTTAGAATAATTCATATAAATATAATCAGCTAGTCAATGAAAATATTTTGACAAACTTATAATTCACATATTTGGGTTTTTTATTATACCCTGTGCCCATTAAAAATGGGCAAAAAAGGGTATAATGGATTCGTTGGAATGTATGTAACAGGCAGAAGGAAGCGTGGCAGACCCCATAAAGTATATATATTCTTGATCAGTACGAATAGCCAAGTCGATTTTGCCATGTCCGTCCGTCTGTCCGTCCGTCCGTCCGTCCGTATGTTTGAACGCGTCGATCTCAGAGACTATAAGAGCTAGAGACTTCAAACTTGGTATGTAGGTTCCTGTATAGCGAGCGCAGATCAAGTTTTTTTTTAATTTAGGATGCCACGCCCCCTCTGCCCACAAATCACACAAAATGATTTACAGGCTCAAATTTTAAGATAGCACTTCTTAACTGCCCAAGAAGTTGAGATGTAAGCCCATTAAACGACCCTGAAAGTTTCAAAACGATTGACTCATAAATAGGGAAGATATTCAAGAATTGGTTTTAATTCAATATTTGCAAATGCAATGCAATGTGCGAGCGAGACAGCATATGTTTGTTTATATGTAAAGCGAGCGCAAGACAGTGTGCCCGCACACTCCAGCGACTTTGCTTATCGATATCATTATCGATATCATTTTAGCATCATATGCTATTGATGTATGATATATGTACATACATACATATTTACGTGTATTACAATTGTATTAAAATATATTTGTGTAAATACATAGATTTATACATATGTATGTGTGCATTGCAAAATGTCATGTGACGTCACATTTATCAATACAGCAAGACAGAAGCTGAGTGCTATCCATTGTGCTGCATGAGAGGACAAAAATCATTTTCGAGCACTACTGTTTGCTCGTTGCCGAGCACTGAAAACTTCAAATTAGTAATTTTCTTAGCCAGCTTGACAGAAAATGCATCTGGTGGGGTCTTATACAACCCCACCGAATTTGATTTAAATCGGTTTATTATATCACATAACTGTCATTATAAATATTAGTCGACAATTTAATACAACGCTCGCAAGGGCATCAAATCTTCGGCGTACCGAACAGCATATAAGACTATGGGCACAGGGTATCCGACAGTCGAGTATACTCGACTGTAGCCGCACCACACCGCGAGCGAAGCGAGCAGGGGGCGGAGCCCCCTTGTTTTATTTTAAATCAGCGATGCTCAAAGCTGCCTTATGGATGTGCACGCACCAATACAAATAAAGAAAATCACACGCACACATGTAACGAACTTTTTTTTTTATTTCAATGAGTGCACGGAAAAAAAAATTAACATGTTTCTAAAAAAATGAAAAATGTTTTTTTAATGTTTTTTCAAAAGTTCATCAATATCTATTTTAATTTTAGTTTTTATATGAAATTGGCTCTTTTTTAATGAAATTGATCTTTTTTAAAATTTGTTTTATCGCATTTCTATTTTATTTAGTAGCAACAGTACACACGTTAGTGTTTTTGTTTTCCAGTGTACAGAAAACGAAAAGACAACAACAAAATACATTCGGAATAATGACAGCAAAACGAAGCAGTAAAATTGTTTTTGTTTTGCCAGCAAAGAATCTTGAAGGAAAGCGAGAAGTCAAAAATTGTTATTGTTTTACCAGTAACAAATTTTGACGGAAAATGAAAAGTGAAAAATTGTTTGTGTAATTTGCAATGTGTACCAGAACCTTACCAGTGTGTAAGCTCACACACTTCCATATGGCATGTGCAATACAAAAACAAATGTGCGTCGTGTGCATAGGCTCTGTACACCTCTGTTTTAAATGATTTAATAAAAATTATTGTTCTTAGTTTTGACAAAGTAATAATTCACATATTTTGGTATTTTATTTTTTTTTAAATAATAGTTTAGTTTAGTAACGAAATAAAAAAAGGAAAAATCCTTTTATATATAGAATAAAAAAAACCAAGATGTTTTACATTACATTTTAATTATTATTTTTTTACAAAGCTTGAGCCATCGGAATAAAAATTGCGTCTTCGAACAGTAAGTGGCTGTGCACAGAGGCTGATGCGTTGCAGCATGAACCAGGTGATAGAATGTGAAGAATAACAGAAGATGGAGTTGGAGCTGGAGCAGGAGCTGGAGCAGAAACTGGTGCGTTGCTGTGAACAGGAGCTGGTGCGTTACTTTGAACAGGAGCTGGACCAGGAGCTTGTACTTGGCTGTGTGTTGGAGCTGCGTTGACGTAAACTGGAGCTGTTTCGTGGCTGTGAGGTGCGTGGTCGTAAGTGGTGTGACTGTGAGATGAAGTTGGTGCGCGGCTATAAAAGGCTGAAGCAATGTGGCTGCAAGCTCCCACTTGAGCAAACTGCTGCTGCCCAGGTCAGCCCTGTCAACATGACATGCACTGGGAGTGGCAAAGTTTTACCGATCATTTTCGAGAACATGTCTGGAGGTCACAACTCCGAAAGTATAATTTAGTAAAATATATTTTTATTTTATTGATGTTGATAGGAAGGTAATAATAAAAGAGTGTATTTTATTTTCAGCAATATTATCGTGTACCCGATAGCTCGTGGGGCGGTGGATTTCGTGGTCGTGGCTTTGGCAATTGGCGCCATAATTTAACTGGCTGCCAGTGCACGTGCCATTTGCAGTGCAAGCCATTTTGCCAGGGATGGCCGGGGCAGCAGCAGTTTGCATCAGCTTACAGCTACGCCACTTGCAGGTACGCACCTCACAGCCACGAGACAGCTCCAGTATACGTCAACGAAGCTCCAACACACAGCCACGCACAATCTCCTGGTCCAGCTCCAGCTCATGCTATCAGCCACGCACCGATGTTATGCTGCTACGCACCAGCTCCTGCTCACAGCCACGCAGCAGAGACACCCTGTAATAATGTTTGCAAAAATACCTACATTTCCACAGCACAAATGTAAAAATATTAATAAACAAAAAATTAAAATATTGGTTTGTTTTAATATGTTCGTGTAGTTTATTTTTCTGCCCATATGCATAACTGGGTGCTGAGGGGCGGACATGCTTTTTTTAATAAATATGGATGTGTATATAAATGTGCATTATTACATGTAAGAAAAATCAAGTGGGTCAAATAAGCTGAGAGCCTACTACATATCTATATATATAAAACTCTTTGTCCTGACTGACATATCAACGTGTAGGCCAAACGGCTAAAGTTAAAGAGCTGAAATTTTCACACAACATAGCTGAGACAATTTCATCGTGCAATAAGACGGCGTTTTCTAAAATTCCACCTGGAAGTGTGTTTACCCGAGGTCAAAAGGTCATGGAATTGCTTTGTATGAAAAACTTTTTTGTTTGTTAAGATATCTTAACCAAACTTATATCTCAGAGACTATAAGAGCTAGAGACTTCAAACTTGGTATGTAGGTTCCTGTATAGCGAGCGCAGATCAAGTTTTTTTTTAATTTAGGATGCCACGCCCCCTCTGCCCACAAATCACACAAAATGATTTACAGGCTCAAATTTTAAGATAGCACTTCTTAACTGCCCAAGAAGTTGAGATGTAAGCCCATTAAACGACCCTGAAAGTTTCAAAACGATTGACTCATAAATAGGGAAGATATTCAAGAATTGGTTTTAATTCAATATTTGCAAATGCAATGCAATGTGCGAGCGAGACAGCATATGTTTGTTTATATGTAAAGCGAGCGCAAGACAGTGTGCCCGCACACTCCAGCGACTTTGCTTATCGATATCATTATCGATATCATTTTAGCATCATATGCTATTGATGTATGATATATGTACATACATACATATTTACGTGTATTACAATTGTATTAAAATATATTTGTGTAAATACATAGATTTATACATATGTATGTGTGCATTGCAAAATGTCATGTGACGTCACATTTATCAATACAGCAAGACAGAAGCTGAGTGCTATCCATTGTGCTGCATGAGAGGACAAAAATCATTTTCGAGCACTACTGTTTGCTCGTTGCCGAGCACTGAAAACTTCAAATTAGTAATTTTCTTAGCCAGCTTGACAGAAAATGCATCTGGTGGGGTCTTATACAACCCCACCGAATTTGATTTAAATCGGTTTATTATATCACATAACTGTCATTATAAATATTAGTCGACAATTTAATACAACGCTCGCAAGGGCATCAAATCTTCGGCGTACCGAACAGCATATAAGACTATGGGCACAGGGTATCCGACAGTCGAGTATACTCGACTGTAGCCGCACCACACCGCGAGCGAAGCGAGCAGGGGGCGGAGCCCCCTTGTTTTATTTTAAATCAGCGATGCTCAAAGCTGCCTTATGGATGTGCACGCACCAATACAAATAAAGAAAATCACACGCACACATGTAACGAACTTTTTTTTTTATTTCAATGAGTGCACGGAAAAAAAAATTAACATGTTTCTAAAAAAATGAAAAATGTTTTTTTAATGTTTTTTCAAAAGTTCATCAATATCTATTTTAATTTTAGTTTTTATATGAAATTGGCTCTTTTTTAATGAAATTGATCTTTTTTAAAATTTGTTTTATCGCATTTCTATTTTATTTAGTAGCAACAGTACACACGTTAGTGTTTTTGTTTTCCAGTGTACAGAAAACGAAAAGACAACAACAAAATACATTCGGAATAATGACAGCAAAACGAAGCAGTAAAATTGTTTTTGTTTTGCCAGCAAAGAATCTTGACGGAAAGCGAGAAGTCAAAAATTGTTATTGTTTTACCAGTAACAAATTTTGACGGAAAATGAAAAATTGTTTGTGTAATTTGCAATGTGTACCAGAACCTTACCAGTGTGTAAGCTCACACACTTCCATATGACATGTGCAATACAAAAACAAATGTGCGTCGTGTGCATAGGCTCTGTACACCTCTGTTTTAAATGATTTAATAAAAATTATTGTTCTTAGTTTTGACAAAGTAATAATTCACATATTTTGGTATTTTATTTTTTTTTAAATAATAGTTTAGTTTAGTAACGAAATAAAAAAAGGAAAAATCCTTTTATATATAGAATAAAAAAAACCAAGATGTTTTACATTACATTTTAATTATTATTTTTTTACAAAGCTTGAGCCATCGGAATAAAAATTGCGTCTTCGAACAGTAAGTGGCTGTGCACAGAGGCTGATGCGTTGCAGCATGAACCAGGTGATAGAATGTGAAGAATAACAGAAGATGGAGTTGGAGCTGGAGCAGGAGCTGGAGCAGAAACTGGTGCGTTGCTGTGAACAGGAGCTGGTGCGTTACTTTGAACAGGAGCTGGACCAGGAGCTTGTACTTGGCTGTGTGTTGGAGCTGCGTTGACGTAAACTGGAGCTGTTTCGTGGCTGTGAGGTGCGTGGTCGTAAGTGGTGTGACTGTGAGATGAAGTTGGTGCGCGGCTATAAAAGGCTGAAGCAATGTGGCTGCAAGCTCCCACTTGAGCAAACTGCTGCTGCCCAGGTCAGCCCTGTCAACATGACATGCACTGGGAGTGGCAAAGTTTTACCGATCATTTTCGAGAACATGTCTGGAGGTCACAACTCCGAAAGTATAATTTAGTAAAATATATTTTTATTTTATTGATGTTGATAGGAAGGTAATAATAAAAGAGTGTATTTTATTTTCAGCAATATTATCGTGTACCCGATAGCTCGTGGGGCGGTGGATTTCGTGGTCGTGGCTTTGGCAATTGGCGCCATAATTTAACTGGCTGCCAGTGCACGTGCCATTTGCAGTGCAAGCCATTTTGCCAGGGATGGCTGGGGCAGCAGCAGTTTGCATCAGCTTACAGCTACGCCACATGCAGGTACGCACCTCACAGCCACGAGACAGCTCCAGTATACGTCAACGAAGCTCCAACACACAGCCACGCACAATCTCCTGGTCCAGCTCCAGCTCATGCTATCAGCCACGCACCGATGTTATGCTGCTACGCACCAGCTCCTGCTCACAGCCACGCAGCAGAGACACCCTGTAATAATGTTTGCAAAAATACCTACATTTCCACAGCACAAATGTAAAAATATTAATAAACAAAAAATTAAAATATTGGTTTGTTTTAATATGTTCGTGTAGTTTATTTGTTTATTTTTCTGCCCATATGCATAACTGGGTGCTGAGGGGCGGACATGCTTTTTTTAATAAATATGGATGTGTATATAAATGTGCATTATTACATGTAAGAAAAATCAAGTGGGTCAAATAAGCTGAGAGCCTACTACATATCTATATATATAAAACTCTTTGTCCTGACTGACATATCAACGTGTAGGCCAAACGGCTAAAGTTAAAGAGCTGAAATTTTCACACAACATAGCTGAGACAATTTCATCGTGCAATAAGACGGCGTTTTGTAAAATTCCACCTGGAAGTGTGTTTACCCGAGGTCAAAAGGTCATGGAATTGCTTTGTATGAAAAACTTTTTGTTTGTTAAGATATCTTAACCAAACTTACAGATTATATGTCTGGGACTGTCTCTTACATCCTGACCAAATTTGGTCAAAGTCGGATTACTATATCATATAGCTGCCATAGCAATAATCGGATGAAATTAACCTTTAGTATTGAAAACTTTTTTGTTTCTTAAGATATCTTAACCAAACTTACAGATTAGATGTTTGGGACTGTCTCTTACATTCTGACCAAATATGGTCAAAGTCGGATTATTATATCATACAGCTGCTGAGTTTTTCATACCAATGGTTAGTTTCATACGATATAGTAATCCGACTTCGACCAAATTTGGTCAGAATGTAAGAGACCGTCTCAAAGTAAGTTTGGTTAAGATTTCTTAAGAAACAAAAAAGTTTTCATACTAACACATGATTTTCGACCGATCTTTCCTATGACAGCTATATGATATAGTTGAACGATTTCGACCAAATTGGTTCAGAATCTAAGAGACAGTCGCAAAACATACAATCTGTGAGTTTGATTTGGATATCTTAAGAAACAAAAAAGTTTTTCATACTAAAGGTTAATGTGACTTATATTATATAAATTAAGATATCTTAACCAAACTTACAGATTATATGTTTGGGACTGTCACTCATCATTCTGACCAAATTTCGTAAAAGTCGGATTACTATAACATATAGCTGCTATAGGAACAATATAATGCAAATTATCGATTAGTATGAAAATTGTTTTTCTTTCTTAAGAAATCTCAACCAAACTCATACTAAAGGTTACTTCGACTAAACTTAATTAACATTATTAACTAAATTTTATATCAGTCATTCATCATTCTGACCAAATTTGGTAAAAGTCGGATTACTATAACATATAGCTGCCTATAGGAACAATATAATGCAAATTATCGATTAGTATGAAAATTGTTTTTCTTTCTTAAGAAATCTCAACCAAACTCATACTAAAGGTTACTTTGACTAACCTTAATTAACATTATTAACTAAATTTCATTTCCGCGAGCGAAGCGAGCTGGGGGTTGGCGAGCGAAGCGAGCGAGGGGCGGAGCCCCTAGTATATTTATATATTACGAAATATGTCCGTATACATGTAGGAATCGATAATTAACCAGAAGAGCAAGTGTTAGAAAACACGCGTGCGACACGAAGTGGCCGTCGTTATTAAACACTATGAGAGCGAACAAGTAATTGAGAGAGAGAGAGATCTAATTCATTCGGTGCCAAGATCTCAAGAAAGACACACGCAAGACGCGAAACGATTAATTCTTTAAAATTACTTAATTACTTATACACACACAATACAATAATTTGTTAAATAATAAGAGATACAACTGAAGTATTTTTAATAAACTATAAATAAATAAAACAACGTCGTCTCTGTGAAGTCCAGGGACCACAATTTTGGGGGATCATCCGGGATGAATTTCACAATTTTGGAAAATCGACATTGGATGAATTTCACAATTTTGAAAGTTCGGCCTGTAATACAACTATAAAACTAAAGACAATACTTGTGTGTGTGTTAAATGTGCGTAACGCTGTTGTTGTGTTGTGAGGAGATCAGACAATTGCAAAAGTCTTAAAGCTGCAGTTGAAGACTTGATTGCGATAGAGAAGGCAAATCGTCAAAGCGTCGAAACAGATTGACAAGAAGCTGCAGATGGTTGTGAAATTCATTGGTGCAACGAAAAAGACGTGGCGACGAGAAGCCGAGTCAGAAAAGACGTTGGCAACGAATCAGGCGACAAAGAAGAGACGCTGAAACAGTTATTGCGAGGCAAGAATGGTTACAAGCAACGGGACTTATCGAAGCGACGAGAGCAGAGAACTCGCTGAAGTTGAGCGTTAGAAGGCGACAAAGAGAAGGAAGCTGAAACAGAAGCAGAGGCGTGCGTGTCAAGACAAGAGAGGCAAGCGGCTGGTGACATGTTGTTTTGTCGAGTGGCACGACGACGAGAAGCTGTCTGGAAAGCAGAATACAGAAGCAGAGACGTGAGTGTACAGACGAGAGAGGCAAGTAGCTGGTGGCAAGTCTGTTTGTGGGTCAAGTCTGGTGCGACGACGAGAAGCTATCGGGATTTTTGGTGTGGTGAGTGGCAAGAAAAGTGCCAAAAGTTGGTTGGAGACCAAGCTGAAAAGTGCGTACAGAAACTTATTTCATTATTGCATTAGTAGTGTATAATAACATTATGTTAAGGATAACATTTGAATAACATTAACATAGCTTTAAGTAAAAGTAGAACAGTTTGACAAGATTTTCTGTAAAGTTTGAGAATCACTGTTATTTAAATTGGAAGTTTATGACGGAAATTGGCCAAATCGGCAAAGTTTGAAAATCATTGTGAAATATTTCGATTTACTAATTGAACTTTAAAAGTTTTTCATATACTTAATTGCGAGATTTGTAAGGGTGAATAGGACAGAGATTTTGGCATTGCTTGTTGCGGATTTGCGCAATAAATTATCAGAGCTCGGAATGCAAACTATTGGTAATAAACCGGAATAGGTTACTTGCTCACTATGGTTTGGAAAATCAGGAAGAAGAACGAAATGATCAGGAACAAGTTGAGGAAAATGAATAGTCATTTGCATCAGTGTCGGAAAATGTACAGCGTCGAGAGAGAGAGTAATCGAGCGTGTTGAAGGTTTATCAGGCACTGGTCAACAACAGCTTGGAAATTTGGTGGTGCGGTCATGGTTCACATTAAAAGATGTAGAAGGTAGTCTCTCAGTTTAATGGTTCAAATTCCTCAGACGTTAATCAGTGGATAGAAGAACTCGAAGAATGTGCGTTTACTGTAGAATGGAGTCAGTTGCAATTGTTTGTCTACGCAAAACAATTACTGACGGGTGCGGCAAAACTTTTTATACGTAGTCAACGTGATATTCGTTATTGGAGTACATTGAAGGTTGTATTGATCGATGAATTCGGTATTAAAGTTTCCTCAGCCGAGATTCACCGTAGACTGGTAAAGCGGCCTCAAAACAAGAATGAAACGTTGCAGGAATATTTGTATGCTCTAATGGAGATTGCAAAGCCAATTGATTTGGACTATGAAAGTTTGATTGAATATTTCATAGACGGCATCCCAGAAGAACAAGGCTCTACTTTATCAAGCTAAAACTATGAAAGAGCTGAAAGTACAGATAGAGGCGTACCAGAAGATGCGAGGTTCATTAAAATCGGTAAGCAGAAATTGGTCGCAAGTTAGTGGTGGTGAAGTGTCAGGTAAGGCATCAGGTTCGATAAGAAAGTGCTACAAGTGTGGAAGTGACACTCATGTGCAGAAAGATTGTCCGAAAAAAGAGTTTGTATGTTTTAAGTGCAATCAACCAGGACATAGGGCGGCACAGTGCAAAGTTGAAGTTTAAGTAAAACAGGAGAAGTCAACTAATCTTGTTCAGGATAAGGTATTAACGAAACCATCAAGTTTGTTTACTCTTCGGGACTTGAAATGAAGATTGTTAAGCACTCGAACGTTAGTTTCAAAGGACTTGTGGATACAGGAGCAGATCTTTGTTTAATGCGTAAATATGTTTTTCTCAACTTGGGCATTGATAAGTTGACAGGCATTGGGAAATCTTTGACAAGAATTGGAGAAAGTCTGATTGTGACTTTTGGCAGTTTAATCATTCCTGTGCAGATCTACGGAATCAATATGCAAGTTGAATTTCATATCATCTCAGATGAAGACATAGGATTTGAAGCGATTTTGGGCAGAACTCTGCTCGAAAATGTTGACATGAAAGTGACAAAGGGAGGTACAGAATTTATTCGAAGAACTTTAAATGGTCAGGAAAGTAACTGCAAAGGAAATAATTTTGGAAGATGAATTTGAAAGTTTATGTGTGCTTAGTACCGAAAAGAGTGAAGTTGAAGTTGAGTTGTCACACTTGACACATCAACAGGCAGTTCAGGTAAAAACTGTTATTGATGGGTATAAACCAAAAAGAGATGTCCAGAGTACAGTGGAAATGAAAATTGTGTTGAAAGATGAGATACGAGTTTTTCAGCATCCGCGACGATTACCGTATAGCGAGCAGTGCATGGTAGATGATCAGATTCAGGAGTGGCTTGATGAAGGATCATAAAGCCAAGTACGTCTAAATACGCTTCGCCAATAGTGTTGGTTTCAAAGAAGAATGGCAAGAAACGATTATGCTGCGATTATCGAAAGTTGAACGAAAATATAGTCAGAGATAATTTCCCAATGGTGCAGATAGACAGTGTGATTGAGAAATTGCAAGGGGTAATGATTTTTACAACACTAGATTTGACAAACGGATATTTTTATGTACCGGTCGAGGTGCAATCGCTGAAGTACACAGCGTTTGTGACACAAAAGGGGCAGTATGAGTTTCGATTCGTACCATTTGGTATATCAAACTCGCCTGCAGTGTTTTCTCGTTTCATTATGGCTGTTATGCGAGAATTAATTCAAAAAGGTGATGCTGTCGTTTACATGGATGACATTATCATCCCAGGTATGACATTAAGGATGGGTTTGAAAAGCTACAGAGAGTGTTAGAGGTTGCAGCAAGAAATGGTTTGCGGATAAATTGGAGCAAATGTCAGCTGTTGCAAAGCAAAGTTGATTTCTTGATTTCAAAAGTAGTGGGAAGTTGTGTTGAGTGCATTTTGGTGAATGCAAAGATAGGTAGACAGGAAGGTTATTTGTCTCCAATTGATAAGGGCGACAAACCACTAATTACTTACCATATTGATCATGTAGGGCCAATGGAGATGACCAACAAAAGGTACAATCACATATTGGTAATAGTTGATGCATTTTCAAAGTAAGTAGTACCGGTGTCGAAGAGGTCGTAAGTTGCTTGGAGAGGCAGGCTGCTAATTTTGGAAGTCCATGCAGAATTGTGGCAGATCGAGGTACTGCTTTTACAGCGAATTTGCTTAAAGAGTATTGTGACCGGCACAAGATACAACATTTAATGATTACGACAGGTGTGCCACGCGGAAACGGACAAGTCGAGCGCATGCATAAAATTGTAGTACCCATGCTGGCTAAATTAAGTATTGAGAGTCCAGGGTCGTGGTATAAACATATAGGCAGAGTGCAACAGATAATAAATAATATCGAACCGAGGAGTACAAAGGTTACCCCATTCAAGATATTAACAGGTGTTGATATGCACTGCGCATTAAAATTAGTTTTAGGTATACAGAATCGAGATCCCTTTGCGCAAGGTGCCGAATGCCTAACTTTTTGTTTTTTAATAATTTATGTATTAAATTTAATATCGTTCGTCACAAAATGGGATATCAGAAATTTTGGGGCAGGAAAACCCTTTCGTCACTAGACTTTTACTTTGTAAAGAAGTTTTTTTTGGAAGATATCAGAAATTTTTGGAATTTCATAAAAAATAAAAAATGATATAGTAAATTTTATATTTACTTTAACCAATTTTGGTTAGGATATATAAAACCAACCCAGATGCGTACGTTGTCGGGTTGATCAATATATCTTAAAAAACAACAAAGTTTTTTATACTAAAACTTAATTTTTGGCCGATCGTTCAATGGCAGCTATATGTTATAGTAGACCGATTTGAACCAAATTTGGTCAGGATGTATTAAACGAGGCATATTCTGTTAGTTTGGTTGAGATATCTCGGAAAACAAAAAAGATTCTCATACTAAAACTTGATATTCGACAAATCGGTTCTATGGCAGCTATATGATACAGTGGACCGATTTTAACCAAATTTGGTTAGGATGTATAAGACCAACTTAAATGAATATTCTGTCAAATTGGTTGAGATATCTGGGTTGGATTTACTATATCATTTTTTATTTCCTGTAAGCATTTCGATCATTTTATTTCAAACTTATTATTTCAGAAGCATTTGAAATTCCAAAAATTTCTGTTATCTTCGAAAAAAAACTTCTTTACAAAGTAAAAGTCTAGTGACGAAAGGGTTTTCCTGCCCCAAAATTTCTGATATCCCATTTTTTGACGAACGATATTAAATTTAATACATAAATTATTTAAAAAAAAAAAGTTTGGCATTCGGCACTGCGCATTAAAATTATTTTTAGGTATACAGAATCGAGATCCCTTTGCGCAAGGTGCCGAATGCCAAACTTTTTTTAAAAATAACCAATTTTATGAACAATTGAAAATTCAATAAAAATACCGCAAGACTTTTTTGTAAGACTATATATAGTAAATAAAAAACCATCTGCCCGATAGAGGATTTGAACCTGCGACCTGCGCGATAGTATAAAATCAATTCAGCGACTCAGTACGCTACCGCCACAGGAGCCATGTGACGTTCATTTGCCAAATTTCAGTTTAGTCAACAGCATTAATTTATGATTACTGCCAACCCTCACTTAATTAAACAACTTAACTTATTATTTTAATATCTTCGCTATTTACCGTCCGATCGCAATGAAATTCTACGCAGGTCGTGGACTATTTACGCTTCATCTATGCAATGCAATGCATATGCAATCTGCAGTTTCTAGCTTTCAAATTGTTCTTGTAATTTAGATATGAAATTTTTAATTTGGATTTTAGGGCGATCAAGAGGGCGTGGCAAAATTCTAAAGCAAACTTGATCTGCTTGCAATATATGTAGATGAACCTACATACCAAGTTTGGTGTCTCTAGCTCTTATAGTCTCTGAGATCTCGATTTTCATACAGACGGACGGACGGACGGACAGACGGACATGGCTATATCGACACGGCTGTTGATGCTGATCAAGAATATATACACTTAATGTGTTACGCACATTTTTTTTGAACTTTTTTTCAGTGCGGTAAACGCAACCGTGAATATGAAGATGTTGATGTCTTAACTTTGCTGTATAGTAAGTGCACCAGGTCCGCTGAATGCATTTGAACTTATGATGCAATAGTCCAGGAATACAACTAGGGAAATGGATAGTCTCTCTGGTAATATCAGAGATCAGCCCTCTACGTCTAGGAGAGCTTACAATTTAAATAGCTCAGGAGAGCATATGGATCAACCAACAACCTCGAAAACATTGAAGAGACCAGGAACGCTAATTGATCGACCATCAAAAACAACAAGATTCGAAGATACGCATTGCAGGGTATGTAATGTTTTACTAATTCGAATGTCTATAAAATGCATTTGCGTACGGATCGGCATAAAAATGCTGTAGTGGCTCAAATAGCTAGAAATACGAATGTCGTATTAATTTCAACCCAGACCAAATTTCCAGTTGAAACATATAATATTTTGAGCGTACATAGATGATGTTATTGTTTTACGTGACTTTTACGAACAACTGTGACAACTGTCACATTATTGAATTAATTGATTTAAGTATGTCTAAATACTTGGCAATTAGGTTTTCATTAAAACTCATTCATCTATGGAAGATGAATCAACGATCGAATCAATTAAGCATTTTTCAACTCCCTATCATAGTCTCTACGAAAAAGAAAACGCTGTAAAGATATTAAAAAATAAAATTGAATATCTCACAAATTCTAGTAGTGAGTTTCAAGAGAAAGATAGCGAATGGACCATAAAGAAATTTTCTAATTTTGATTTAACAGTAGTTAAATTAGAACATATTCCTTCTGGAGGCTATTATGAAATGCCTGAATCCACACGTAAAAGAAAGGCGACAATTAATGTAAAAAACAATGACAACTATTGTTTTAAATGGTGTATCCTAGCCTCTATTGAATATGATTTCATTGAAAACGCTAGTTACCAAATAGCTGATAAACAAAAGTTAAGAAGGAACATGAAAAATACTATGATATTCATTTGTTTATTACCGAATTAGGCGGTAATCTTAGTATAATTCCTTGCAATAAAGAATTATATATTAGCTAGAAAATATGTATATAATATTCTAATTATAGATTCCAATAGATTTTTAAATTCTAGTTTGGAAAAACTATCTAGCTACTTAAAATATGAAGACTTTAAACTATTGAAAACAAAGTTTGATGGCTTAAAGTTTAAGCAAATGCGTAGAAAAGGAGTATTCCCTATGACTATCTGGATAGTTTTTCTAAACTAAGTGAAAGGCATCTTCCTTCAAGAGAATTATTTTATAATTCCCTTAACGATGAGGAGTGCAGCATTGCAGACTACGAGTTTGCTCAACAATTGTGTCAAAATTTTAATTGTAAAACATTGTTCGATTACCTAAAACTTTATTTAGAAAGTGACGTAATTATACTTGCAGATGTCTTTAAAAACTTTAGGAGTATTTGTCATGCTATTTATAAATTATAAATAAATTATGTCACTGCTCCAGCAATTTCATGGGATGCAATGTTTAAGTTTACAAAGTTAAATTAGAATTAATAAGTAATACCGACATCTATAACTTTCTGAAACTAGCTGTTCGTGGAGGGTAACTCAATAGTCAGCGTATATCAATACAAATAATCCATATTTCAAAATTTTAAATACAGATAGAATCAAACTACTAGCGTACATAGATGCGAATAATTTGTATGGTTGGGCTATGTGCCAACCATTGCCCACATCTAATTTCAAATTTTTATCTCAAGATGAGATATCTAATCTATCTATTGAGCATATCACTGCGGACGGCAGTCCGCGCTAGTGACGAAAGCAGCACGAAATGTGCAAAAGGCGACTAGCAATATATACACGCAGAATGGAAAATTTGCTATGACTGTCCGATCGGATTGAGTTATATACCGATCGAAAGGTATGACTTTAACAGAAGTGCATACTAAGACTTTTGGTAACTCACCTGGTTCGTAAGACATGGGGGTGTAAGTGGGAGGGGCCAAATTTTAATGATTGCAGCTAGTGGGGCCGTTGGAGCTTATTGGTAAAATTTTATAATTTTTAAAAATACGCGTCGAATGATACCTCGATCATTTCAATCCGACAGTTGGTTCAAAAGATATATTAATTTAAAATTTTTAAGGGCCTTCTCAAAATCTGTTTGTTTGGATCAATTCGCTGAAAAAGCTTAAATTTTTTGATGAGGAATTGTTTCTTATCAAAAATCTAGAAATGTTTGTTCTACGACTTTAGCGGGAAATAGCTAGCTCAGCGGGAAATAGCTAAAACGTAATAAATTTGAAACACCCATAGTTTCCAATCCAGAAGCTACAGATGTGTTCTATATGTCATTAGAAAGATATTTTTGAGGGCTTCTAGACGTGCCTTGAATACTTTTTTGCAAAATGCTGAGGTAAAATGCTACAGGTGAAAAAAGGATTTTTAGCTTAAACTTTGGCGATTTATTAGAAAACGGCTCCGACGATTTTTATTAAATTTCAATATGTTGTAACACGTAAAATTTGATATATGACACATATCTTTAAGCGAAAAGGTTTGGAAGATATTACCTATTAACTGAATATACACATTTAACTATGTACCATATCTACCATACTACTTAAAAAATCAAGCTTTAGTACGAAAAACTTTTTGTTTCTCAAGATATCTCAACCAATTCGACAGAATATTCCTTTAAGTTTGTTTTATACATCCTAACCAAATTTGGTTAAAATCGGTCCACTATATCATATAGCTGCCATAGAACCGATTTGTCGAATATCAAGTTTTAGTATGAGAAACTTTTTTTTCCGAGATACCTCAACCAAACTGACAGAATATGCATTATAGTTCGTTTAATACATTCTGACCAAATTTGGTTCAAATCGGTCTACTATAACATATAGCTGCCATGGAATGATCGGCCAAAAATTAAGTTTTTGTATAAGAAACTTTGTTGTTTTTTAAGATATATTGATCAATCTGACAACGTACGCATCTGGGTTGGTTTTATATATCCTGACCAAAATTGGTTAAAGTAAATATAAAATGTACTATATCATTTTTATTTGATGTAAGCATTTCGATCATTTTATATCAAACTTATTATGTCAGAAGCATATGAAATTCCAAAAATTTCTGATTTCTGTTGACGGAGATATTGGATATATTCTTGAGGTAGACTTAGAATATCCAAAATCTATACATAATAAACATAATTGTTTACCATTTTGCCCAGAAAACAAAATTCCGCCTGGGGGCAAACAAATTAAAATAATAGCAGATTTAACTCCCAAATCGAATTATATTATTCATTTAAAACAACTCCAATTATGTTTGGATCAGAGATTAAAAATAACAAAAATTCATAGAGTTCTTTCGTTTACCCAGCGACGTTGGCTAGAACCATATATTCAGCTTAATAATATGCGTAGAAAGACGGCCAAAAATTAATTTCAAAAATTTTTTTCAAGCTTATGAATAATGCCGTATATGGCAAAACAATGGAACACGTTGAAAAGAGGCGAACTATGAGATTAGTTACATTAGATAAGATTAGTATTCAGACAGCTGGTTGCCATGAACAATTTTCATAGCATGATCTTTTTTGGAAATGGGTTAGCAGTAATAGAACATACAACCTCCGCTGTTCATTACGACAAACCCATATATATTGGAGTGACTGTTTTAGAGTTATTTAAATGGCTAATGTATGACTTTTAGACCCCGTACTTAAAAAAAGTACAGGGGTCTATTAAGTTTGTTTCAAAAAAAATGTGCGTAACAGGCAGAAGGAGGCGTGGCAGACCCCATAAAGTATATATATTCTTGATCAGCATCAACAGCCGAGTCGATATAGCCATGTCCGTCTGTCCGTCCGTCCGTCCGTATGAAAATCGAGATCTCAGAGACTATATGAGCTAGAGACACCAAACTTGGTATGTAGATTCATCTATATTGCAAGCAGATCAAGTTTGTTTTAGAATTCTGCCACGTCTCCTTGAACGCCCTAAAATCTTATCTAAATTACAAGAACAATTTGAAAGCTAGAAACTGAAGATTTTGCATAGATGAAATAGTCCACGATCTGTGTAGAAAATTGCGATCGAACGGTAAATAGCGAAGATATTAAAATAATAAGTTAAGCTGTTTAATTGTGTGAGGGTTGGCAGTAATCATAAATTAATAGCAGAAAAATGCTGAAATTTGGCAGACGAATGTTAGAGCGCTTCGTGGATTACTGTGCTAAGTCGCTGAATTCATCTAATTTTATGCTATCACGCAGGTCGAAGGTTCGAATCCTGCCTCGGGCAAATGGTTTTTTTTTTATTTATTAATGTTATATTGTCATGTCTTATTGATGTTAAATTGACATATACATTAACATTTGATGTTATTATACAATTTTTAATGAATTTTTCAATAAGATTGATTAACAAGCAATTTTTCTTGTTGATGAACTAGATGATGGCTCAACGGGTTGAGTCCCCATACTTTCTAATCCTATTTTGATATTGGGTTGCGGGTTCAAATCCCGGCTGTGTCAACTCCTTTTTTAAATTCAGCTGATTTTAGCTAGTATTTGTCGTGTTTATAATCCAGCATGTTCATATTTATAAATGCTAATCAAGAAAATTCTTTTATTTTGGCTCGTGCTTACATATGTATGTATGCGTGTGCTTAACCGATCTTGGAAATACACATATTGTTGTCTCGCTCTCTCTAACGCATATGTCTATTCGACTTTACATTGATTATTTGATGTTTTTAAATATAAAACCCTACGACGAATCAATGTTTAACTAAAATATAAATTAATTTTCACCAGTCTTTGCTTTTTTCATACCAAGTACGGGGTCTCCGACAGTCGAGTATGGTCGACTGTATCGCGAGCGAAGCGAGCAGGGGCGGAGCCCCCTTGTTATTGTAATTTAGATATGAAATTTTTAATTTGGATTTTAGGGCGTTCAAGGAGGCGTGGCAGAATTCTAAAACAAACTTGATCTGCTTGCAATATAGATCTACATACCAAGTTTGGTGTCTCTAGCTCTTATAGTCTCTGAGATCTCGATTTTCATACAGACGGACAGACGGACGGACGGACAGACGGACGGACAGACGGACATGGCTATATCGACTCGGCTGTTGATGCTGATCAAGAATATATATACTTTATAGGGTCTGCCACGCCTCCTTCTGCCTGTTACGCACATTTTTTTTGAAACAAACTTAATAGACCACTGTACTTTTTTTAAGTAGGGGGTCTAAAAAGTACTCCCTTCTCCAGAAAAAAGAATAAGGAAAAGAGGATCAGGAAAAAAAAGCACAGAAGAAAGCAGAAAATAGAACTATATAGATTACTACAAAAGAAGTTCATAAAAGAGTTAGAATTACTAAGTAGTAATAATAAACTAGTCGGAAAGGCTACAGTCGAACTCCCGACTGTAGGATACCCGTTACTTCTTTGAATATATATACAGTATTTGCGAATTTTAAACTCTAAAGATATAATAAACTCTGAAGATATAATAAACTCTGAAGATATAAAAACTCTAAATATATAAAAACTCTAAAGATATCAAAACTCTAAGATTATAATGAGTTAACAGATAAATCATATTATATATATATATTTTATATATATATAAATATCGCCGCTCGAATTTGCTTCCGATTTCAGAAAATCGTTTCCCAGGGAACACCACGTGGAGGCCATTACAATATAATGGGGTCACTTTCCAAATAAAAATTTGAGGACCTACGAGTCGACTTGAGCTTCCAAAAGCTCCTAAGTTCCCCAAAATAAAAACAAAAATTTTTCTGCATATTCAAAAGCAGATATTATAAAGAATATAAGTGATAAATAATATAAAGAAAATAACTAATAATATAAGGGAGACGTAATTAATAAGCTCTGCGAAATTCAATAGCAGACATTATAATAATAGAAAGACGTAAAAATTAAATGAGATATTAAAAATAAATAAGGAAGACGTAATTAATAAGCTCTGCGGATTTCAATAGCAGACATTATAATAATAGCAAGACGTAAAAATTAAATGAGATATTAAAAATAAATAAAGATAAAAGATATAATGAAAACTTTAAAACTAATAACTATCTAATAAACAAAACATTTTTTTATATTGAGTATTCCTAACATATAATTATAATTTTATATTGAGTATTCCTAACATATAATTATAATTTATATAAATTCGTATTTAATTTTCCTAAGGTGCAGGCTCAGCTGCAGTGACTAGAATTCCACTATGATGGCTATATACAGTTTCAAAAGTGCGGGCGCTGCTATCTGAAGCGTTTGAAAATGCCCAATTAATATGGGTATTACTATTTGTTGTAGATGTAGTTATGTCTAACAATGAAGTACAACCATTTGAGTTCACTAAGAAATTAAAAATCCTTCCACAACAACCTGTCATCGTTTGAAGACATAAATTGAAATCTCCTAACACAAATAAGTTTGAATGCAATAGGGAATGCCTTTGAAATAGCTCTTTAAACTCTCTTTCGAATTTCAGTAATTTGGATAGTTTGGACTTTTGCGGACTATTAGAAATCCATAAGATCTATATTTAAATATGGCATATTCAAACACTGGAGAAGATAAGTTCCTACTATTATTATAAATGCGATCACTAGTAGAAAAACTGATATTCTCAAGAAGTTTAGTTCTAATGAATATGAGAATGCCTCTTCTTGGTCGAGCTCTATTAGCTATGGACTGGCAATCTAGTCGCACTGCTGTAGTAAAACCAGGTATATTATATGTTTCGTTAGAGTATGTAGAAGTTTCAACGAAACATAAAATAGATGATTGAAGCATAAGCTGATCGGCACACACATCGCTAATGTGGCAATGCAAACTTTCCGTATTATGAAAGAAAATATTCAAATTTGCGTGTTAAGTAATTTAACGGAACGTAGTTCTCGAAGCTCTTTTTCTGAAGCGGATTGCTGATCAGATCTTGGAGGAGTGAATTGACCAACTATATAGAGACCAGCGGCACTTGTCGCTCTACTACAGGCCACATATAATGCTTCTCTCCGCATTCCTGGATTAGTGTGAACAACTACTTGGCTATATGTAGCTCCTTGACTCTTGTGAATTGTTATAGCTTCGGCAGGTACAACCGGAAACTGCTTTCGGTCAATGGTAATCTGCTCGTTCGCTCGAAATTGAAAGCTTTTAATAGTTTTTTGAATAGGGGTCCATGAATTTTCCACTCTATGACTGCATTGAGCACGTGCAATAACTAAGCTAAGATGTGTAGCTTTAACAGAATCTATAGCCTCCGATATATATTGCTCAGTAGGAATTGAGGACAGTTTTTCTCTATTATAAGAATCAGTCTCCTGATTACATGAAAATAGGTGAATTGCATCACCTAGAACTTGACTTGCGTCACAAATGCGGGTTCTAAGTAAATCAACGTCATCTGACGACATTTGACCGGATGCCATGTTGTTGAGTGCAATTGCAAATGGCTGGTCATCTCGCAGGCGCATTATTTCTGTAAGTTCAAAATATCGAAAATTATCTCACAAAGAAGACCCAATTATAGCACTATATGGATTATGGGATACTGAGCTGGATTGAAAAATCCATCGATCCCCAACTGGTCGCAGTTGTCTGAGATCACCGAACACGATAACAGAAATGCCTCCAAATACAGTATCAGTATTGGAGAATATTTGTTTAAGGCGACAGTCCAAATGGGAAAACATTTTCGAACCGACCATAGAAATTTCATCGATTATGGGAACTTTGAGATCCATTAATCTTGAGCGAGTAGTATTTAACAAGTCCGGACCTAAACTCTTAAACGCGGATGCTGCTTGATTAACAGGGAGTGAAAACATGGAATGAAGTGTGGAGCCACCGATTCCAAGCGCAGCCTTTCCTGTGGGAGCACACAGTAGAATTTTTGCTGTTGTTGGGTCACATCCTACTCTACGATTATACTCTTGAGAAAGAGACTGAAATAATGTCGCTATAAGCCTACTTTTACCGACCCCTGCTCCACCGCCTACGAACTCATAAAAATTATGATTATTCCTCACATTATGAAGAACGTGGGTTAAAAAAGTTTTTTGCTTCAAATTCAGGGATCTAACTAAACTTGCCAGATTTTCAGGGGAAACAATTGGCGGCAGCTTTACTATACGGATATTACCATCCGGTTCTTCAACATGATTGGTGTCAACTATATTTACAATATTCACTTGAGAAGATATCTCAGGAATTCCTAACGCCCTAAATTCCTCATCAACTACGGCCTCCTCATCTGTATGGTCCTCATGCTCTACCTCCATGGCAATTCTAAGAGTGTCTTCTAAATTGTCAATTGAATTATATTTTTGAAAATTTGTCTTAATTATTGTCTCCTGCTGGTTATAAAACTCCTCACAATTTCTGCCAAGTAACTCTACTTCTTCATTTCTCCATGGAAAATAAAGCATTACTAATACTCTGAAATAATTATGTCTATCTGTGTTTATATTAAACGTCCTATACTTTATTATGCAAGGTTGAATTCTTTCTCTAATATAACCACTACCATCGCGAAGAGCGATATAAACTTCAACTAGGCCTTCATCACCTTCATTGTCAATATTTTCGCTTTGTCTAGTTCTTCTACGCGTCTTACTGAACTCGTAATTTGCAGCAAAGTCAGCTAAGCACAGGTTTTCAAGGGAATCTGGTCTTTGTATATATTTATCATGTAATCCTTTTACAAATATGTCAGTAGAGTCCTGAGGCATATTTTGAAGGATATTTGTGGGTCTAAGCATTCGAATTCGTTGATCTGGTGGAAATGTATTGATTTCCTTGAATTTATTGCTTGTTTCAGACAATGCCATTCCTAGACAGCAATAAACGGCTTCCTGAGCAGATATCTCAGTGCCAGAAATAAATTTATTTCCAATAAACTGTAGCTTTTGTCTAATGGTTAAATTGCCTCTTTGAATTTCATTAACGGCTTCGCGCATCAGTTTTGAAATTCCCCTTTGCGATTTGTTAATGTAATTGATAATATAACAACAGCAAGCATATGAATCCATTATGAATTGAATATCCATATTTGCTCTTTGCATAGAAAGGAGGTGTTTATTAAAGGGATTAACATTAATTTCTGCAAATGTCCTCTTAAGAAAAATTTGAGGCTTTTTCAAACCCGATCTTATAGCAAATTTGTAGTCCTCGTAAGTGAGGCTCACTTGTTCATGTGATAGAAAGTTTTCAAATATGCTTAAGTTAATAATCATATCATTAGAATGCTGCTGAACTAAAAAGTTGCGAATTTTCTTAAAGTTTTCTTTATGAAGAGAAAGATATGGAGTTTCTTCGGGAAGTGGCATTAAAATATGCGTATGAGGCATAGGGGGAAATGGAATACCAAATCGGCATATGGACTGCCCTCTCACTTGTCTGAGGCATGAATGTCCGTGCTTATGCTTCTGATATTCGACATAATTTGATAGTTCACTATTCATTGAATTTACTGTAACAAACTGATCAATAAAAGCAATTACAGTTTCAATAGACTCATCATTGTTGAAGTCCATTGTCGGGGCATCTTTCAGCCAAAACATACCGTGTATATGAGGCGATCCTCTGTGTTGAAATTCAACTCGCCAATAGTACTTGGTAACATAATTGGATCCGAATACTCCACCTGGCTTTTTCATAAGCTTTAAGACCTCCCGATATCTATAGTCAAAGTACCTTGCGCAAGTAACTGGGTCAGTTCTAATTGAACGGGCCTTTTCTGAGAATTGCATGGCTGATGCTGTTTCTTCATTAATAGTTATCCTATCCACATTACTCTTAAGTAAGACAAGAAGTTCTGTCCACTTGGTTTCAGCAGCCGAAAGAGTTATAAAGAATGTCGGTAGGCCAAACTGGCGAATCATGGCCATAATTTTCTTCTTTTCTTCTTCCCAATGAGCAGGTGATGAACGAATATCTCTCAGCACTCTATATCCTTCATCATGACAAATTAAATTGTCCATAAACTCTTCATTTAATACATTAGCAGCTGTGATTGCGCTGGAGGCGCTCCGCTTGCGTAAGCAGGTTGAAATATTATTTCTAATTTTGATCAGCTCTAACTTCTTATAGTTAAAGAACAATTTGTCCGTTCTACAACCTCTTCTATCCGCATTGCGGAGCTCTGATCTAACAATCTTTGTAAAAGTTTCGGACGACTCTCTTTTGACACCTGCATATATGCTTGGGAATGATAATTCTTCTGAATCAACATCAAGAATAACATCGAGAGGCCTTTGGCCTTCGCCTGGAGCTATCGTGATTCTCGGTATTCCTACATTTGATATTTGGTTATTCTCGAGCAGAGTTTCTTCACCACCAGGATTAAGCTCTTCAACTTCTATATCCTCATCTAAATGCTGTGGCTCCTCAGTTATATTTTGCCCAGAATTGGCTAATAGCGCCTCGACTAATGCTGAGTCAGCTTGAGACGCAACGAAAGGAACACTATCGGATGTGAAATTGGAAATACACTGCTCGTTAATTGTAACATTATGCTTTCGATACAATTCGGTATTCACCAAATATCGAATTGCATCTGCTACTTTGGAAGGTCTAATGGTTTCTGCCATAAAATCATGGGCATATTCCATTCGGCGTTTGAGGTGGAGCTGAACAACCTCGGCCTCATGGAAAGCACGTGGAAGAGACGTGACAATACTGGTTAATGAAATAGGGACGTTAACAACAGCTCCTTTAATAGCACTCTGACGCTCATAGCCTATTGCCTTAAGAACCATAAATGGAAGGCGTGGAGAAATCAATCTTTCCTCTAATGTAGTTAGTCCCCTTAAAGAATTTGGCAACTCTGGAAAATCTAAACCATTTGTAATGGCGCCCTTTGGCTTTTTTCCATCTTTTATATTGCTATAACAAGTTCTACAAAATTTTAATTTGTTACTAATGGGAGGAGGAGAAGGGAATTGGCTCTCGAGATTGAAAATATCTGCAGAGAACTCGCAATTTACTTCTAAGTAGTGTCGAGAAAACTTTGAAATTTGTTTGGGAAACCATAGGCCCTTACAACAAAGGCAAATCTGATCAGGTCCAAGTTTTACAAGCTTATTAAATTCAGATATATGCTCTTCCAAACTCCCGAGTATTATTTCCCTATTTTCTGGAGAATTATTTGCCCTCTCATCTTGCATACGCGCTGCATTCCGCCGGTTGTCAGCGTCCCTATTGACACTCAGACTTCTAAACTGACTCACTCTTTGACTAACACTCCTATTTGTCACTCCTGCTGCTTGTCGTGCAGTTTCACGTGCACGTCTACGAGATAAGGTGTTTCGCGACCGCTCCGTTGCCCTTCGAATTCTATCATTTCTAACCTGAGCTCTACGGAGAGTATCAATAGCTTGATCTCTCGCCCTAACTTCCGAATTTGATCGTCTATTTCTATGTGCCTCTGTGTTATTCGCTTGCTCTGCTTCTCTAATATCTGAATTTATCCTTCTAGACCGGCGACGTTGTGTATTTAATGCTTGCTCTCTAGCCCTAACTTCTATATTTGCTCGTCTATTTCTATGTGCCTCTGTGTTATTCGCTTGCTCTGCTTCTCTAATATCTGAATTTATCCTTCTAGACCGCCGACGTTGTGTATTTAATGCTTGCTCTCTAGCCCTAACTTCTATATTTGCTCGTCTATTTCTATGTGCCTCTGTGTTATTCGCTTGCTCTGTTTCTCTAATATCTGAATTTATTCTTCTTGACCGCCGACGTTGTGTATTTACTGCTTGCTCTCTGGCCCTAACTTCTGTGTCGGATCGTATATTCCTATGGGCCTCCGTGTTATCGGCCTGCTCTGCTTCTCTATAATCGGGATTTTGTCTTCTAGAGCGGCGACGTAATGTATCGCTTGCCTGTTCTTCCTGCCTAAAAATTGGATCCTGTCGAATATCAGATCTACCTTGAGTATTAGCTGCACGTTCACTTTCCCTAAGTCTGGTATTGTACCGTCGCCTAACTGACCGCCGCTGTGTGTTATAAACTTGTTCTTCTTCTCTAAATTCTACGTCTGCCCTACGCTCACGCTGGGACTCAGCGTTGTTTTGCCTTTCAATTTCTGCATTTTGTGAGTTTACCCTATGCAACCTATTTCTCAACCTGCGTCTCTGAGATCTTTGAGAAGTAGATTGCCTATTTAAACGAGGCATTTTAAGATGATTCAAAAAAGTTCACTTAATATGTAAGAATATAAATTATGAATGAAATATTTAAGGAATATGATAAAATTATATAATATGTTTCTTATAGCTATAATAGAATATTAATATAATAATATAATAAATAAATGAAGTATATATAAAATCCTATAATAATCCTATACCGCAGTCTTTAAAAGAAATTGCGGAAACTGTACATTTAATAATAAAAGAAAATAATAGAAAATCGTAGCTTAATTCATTTATGATACTTGCTACAAATATCTGCGTCAATAGCACTTTTCGGAGCTGATACGTCTTCGGAAAGGGGTCCGATTTAAGGACAGGTTTTGTCGTCAATATCTTCAACAACACTCACGACCCGCCACGATGCAACTTTATCGAAATCGGCACTTAACGACAGATAAAAGCAAATAAATTATTAAGGAACACTCAATTAATAAGGAAAATAAACAATTTAGCACTCGTCGAAATTTTGCTCACAAATCACTTTGAAATCACAACTTCACAACATATGCTTAATTGCATTAGTCTTGATTTAGCTTTTAAATAAGTTATTAGCAATTATGGGAATCGAAAAGAACGGCAATTATAAGCGCCTTATGTTAAAAATTGTGGAAGAACAAGTTGCGAATTATAGGCGCATTTTCTTTGAAAGTAGCAACTTCTTCAGAATAAAAATTTAGCAAGCCCATATTTTGAACCTGCTTTTTGGGATAGCAACTGCTTCCGCTTAAAATAAATGATTAGTATTTATGAGAATCGTGGAAAACGACAATTGTCAAAATTATAAGCGCTTTATGCAGAAAAATAGTAGAATTTAGCTTTTAAAAAACTTTGCTTTAACAACTATATCAGCTGCTTCAGGTTCAAACCATATTAGCAACTGTTTCAGGTTTAAAAAAAAAAAAGAAAAATCTTGCATTGATTACAATTAGAACAAAATACTAAATAAGTACCAAAAACAAAAATGTTTGTTTCTTGGCATGGAGGAAGGTATCAAGAGATGCCAGTCTCTACCACCAGTTTGTTCTGACTTGACCAGCGATTCAAGCTTAATGTCACCTTCACAAAGCTAGAGCAAGTTGCGAATTATAGGGCGCATTTTCTGTACTGTCATCAAAGTATCAACTTCTTCAGGTTCAAAATTTTGCAAAGGCCCTATTTTGAACCAAATCTTCTGGATAGCGCAACTGCTTCAGCTTAAAGTAAATTATAAGCAAAATAGATTACTAGCGATCATGAGAATCGAGGAGGACAGCAATTGTCCAAATTATAAGCGCTTCATGTTAACAATTGTTGAATGTTTGAATGTTGTTTTTTATAAGAACCTTTCATATGAGCAACTGCTTCAT
>JAWNLU010000473.1:0-15795 GCA_035042165.1 Drosophila kuntzei | reverse complement strand
ACGGTGTTCTGTGTTCGTTTGGTTCGGGTTTATCGTCGATGAGTTTCCCCACATAGTCCATAGTTTCTATGGCTGCTTCACCTATAAATGTTTTTGACAGGGTGATAGTGGATACTATTGGTCCACTACCAAAATCAGAAAATGGCAATGAGTATGCAGTCACACTAATCGGTGACTTAACTTAATATTTAGTTGCCATTCCAGTTGCAAATAAAATCGCAAATACTGTCGCTAAAGCAATTTTTGAATCATTTGTTCTGAAGTACGGTCCAATGAAGAGGTTCATTACGGACATGGGAACAGAATATAAAAACTCAATTATAAATGACTTGTGCAAATATCTAAAAATTGAAAATATAACATCTACTGCACACCACCACCAGACAGTTGGAACAATAGAAAGAAGTCATAGAACATTCAATGAATACATACGATCTTATATATCGGTTGGTAAAACTGATTGGGACGTATGACTTCAATATTTCGTTTTTTGTTTCAACACGACCCCCTCAATGGCAGATAATTATTGTCCATATGAGTTAGTATTTGGTAAAACAAATAATTTACCAAAACATTTTAATAGTATAGATAACATAGAAACAATATATAATATAGATGATTATGCTAAAGAAAGTAAATATAGGTTGGAAGTAGCATATAAAAGAGCTAAAACTATGCTAGAAGAACATAAGAAAAAGAATAAGGAATTATATGATCAGAAAGTAAGAAACATAGTTATATCAGTAGGAGATAAAGTTTTACTAAAAAACGAAACAGGTCATAAATTATATTTTAAATATACGGGTCCGTATAAAGTAACGGAAATAGGACAGAGAGATAATATCATAATAACAGATAATAAAAATAAAAAGCAAACAGTTCATAAGGATAGATTAAAAATTTTTATTTCATAATCAAATTTAGTATGGCCATACATAAACATAAATACTTTACATACATAAGAATACATAATATTTTTCATAATTTCATTTTCAATATTGTTAGTAAGTACAAATTCCAAATAAAAAAAAAAAAAAAAAAAATATATCAAAATTAAATTTATTACAATATATTAATAAAATAACTTCATAGAATTACGTTATTTTTCAAAAGGAGGGAGATGTAGTATGTTCACTTATCGAATGCACACTGTACTCAGTGTTATGCATAAATAATATTCTAGATACATTGTGACACTTTGTCACGATGATTACATATACAAAGACCCAAGCTTATTTCAAGTGCTGGTAATTTGACCACACATGCTATGGGCTCTCAATGTGAAGAGTCAGCATATTTGAAGTGCGATCGCTCTGTCACCACGTGAACATGGTATGCTCTCTCTTATGTAGCGACGTGACCGCCGCTACTCACATATACATATAAATTTATACTTACACAGACTGCTTCGCTGCCGGCGTCTCTGGCAGCGGCGCTTGCAGTCTTAGTTTTTTTTCCAATCTTTCCTCGATGTCCGTGCTCGCTCTGTTTTTATATATGTATTGTAACGAAGTTTCCCCAGCCGGGGTCGGCGTCTCAGTCCGACCAGTCTTTTTTACAGAACATTTGTAAGCTTCTGGGACGACTGGAGACAGAGCTTCGACAGATGTCGTCCTCCGACACCACTTCGCATAGCCTCCAATGACAACTCGAATCCAAAGGTGCCTCAAGAGCGACGACGGGAAGAGCCCTCAAGCCGCGTTCGATTCGTCTTCTCACACCGTGCCCTTGAGGTGCCCGATTCGGAGAAATCCCAGACTGTGACTCGTTTCAGAAAGGGCTGAGTGGTGATCCATGAGACGAAGCGGCATAGCCGGTGCTTGAATCACTGGAAACCACTCAGATTCCCCTGAAGGCGAGTCACGCCCAGCACGATTATGTAAAATAATCTTCCCTGGGTTGTCTGGGATCACCTCCTAGGAACCGAAATATATATGTATATTTTCCCCGTTTTTCTCGACGAGAAGAAAAAAAAAATGTTCTCGTTGCATTACGTATTCCACCTTTTTTGGAATTTTATCTATATTCCTATTTTCATTGAAGTGTTTAGACCGCTTTACATGTGTCGTGATCCATAAAAATTTTATTCGCATATTCTCTCGTCAAACTGTAGTTGCCGTTAACTTTGACCAGTGCTGAACGACTTACACTGCGCAACATAGACCGAAATATTTTTTTTTCCACAGAAAATAAATTGAACTCTGATTTCTCGTTTTCTTCAGGTTTTCTGACTATTAGGCGTTGTGAGTGGGGTTGTGGGTGGCTATGGGTGGTATGTTAGGGTGGTCCAAAAAAATTTTGGATTCCGAACGGCATTACTTTCCATTGAATTACGATTCGGTGATCGGTGATGTTCCGGACATGATCGCAAATGCGGCTATTTCCTGTTGCAGGAATTGGTTGATAGCCGCATCCGAATGCAAGGGTCCACTACTCGTTCCGCCGTTACGCGTATGTCCTTGATTGCCTTCCGTGGGCTGTTTCAGTGCTGTTGTAGATTTTATCTGCTCCTTTTGCAGCCGTGCTTGTTTCTGCGTGGTTGATTCTTGTGTTCCTTGCTCTTGTGTTACTTGCTCCTGTGTATCTTGCTCTTGTGTTACTTGCTCCTGTGTTTCTTGCTCTTGTGTTTTTTGTTCTCGTACATGTTCAATGTTGACTACTGAGAGTCTCTCTTCTCGTCCAGCGTTTGGTCGTCGGCGTGTTGGTATTCTGACTTGCATGCCAGCACACTCGAGAATGGTTCCCATATTGGATAAAAAATCCCATCCCAGTACTAATTCGTCGATGACTCCTGGCAGAATTAGTAGTGGTAGTTCAACCTCTTTGTTCCCGAGTTTGATCTGGACCATCACCTGTTCAGTCACTCCACTAGAACGACCGTCTGCCAGCCGTATCTGTCTTTGTGTTGCTCCCAGTTCAAATCCTTTTTCGCACAACGTCACCGCTAGTTCCTCGCCCACGAAAATGCTCGTTGCACCGGTGTCGATGGTAGCGTTGTAAAATTTGTTCCCAATTTTAACTGTTGCTGACAGATGGTGACCCTTGTCCTTCAGAGTTCCGACTAATGTTGCTTCTATCGGCATCCGCTCGCCCATGGGAGCTGGACGCCGGCGGTCGTTTCCCGGAATAGAAGGCTCTCGTTGGGGCACTCTCTCGCCTAGTGTCCCTCGTGTCCACATCTTCTGCATGCTTGTGTCGTGTTGGGTACGTATGTTGGGGTCCCGTGAGGGGACGTGTTTTGGTATTCTCTACGCACCGCGAGCACAAGGAGAGCACTAGTTCCAGTTGCTTTTGGTTCTTCTATCGCCATCAGCCGTGAGTGGTTTTGTCGATTCTGCTGTCGGAGTCTCTCTCTGTCGCGCTCCAGCTCTTCGAATTCTTCTGCCAGATGCATGAGCTCGATCAAGCTGCCATTCTGGTATGGTCGTGCAAACGCTCGGAAATCGGGGTGGCTGCTGTTATATATTTGTTCTCGCTCCCGGTTTTTTGAGAATCTAAGCGGTCGCATTAGCGTTTGCATCTCCACCATGTATTTCTTAAATGGTTCGTTCATGGCCTGTTTCCTTAGTGAAACTTCTTCCGACAGCTTCGAAAATTAATCCCGTGGCAAGAAGAACTCATGGAAGCTATCCGCAAAAGATGCCCAGGTCCTCCAGTGTTGGTTGTTGGCTATATACCATTTGAGTGCTGTGCCTTTCAACAGCTCTGGCATTGCTCGGGGTATCAAATCCAACTCCAGTCCATACGTTTCGGCTGTCCATTCCACCTGTTCTAGAAATTCTGGTGGTTTTGAGCTGCCGTCGAATTTGAATCTCCATTCTCGGACTTGTTTGGCGACTGCTTGGTAATCTCGAGCTTGTACCATCAGCATACGCACGGTGTTCTGTGTTCGTTTGGTTCGGGTTTATCGTCGATGAGTTTCCCCACATAGTCCATAGTTTCTATGGCTGCTTCCGTTGTATTCCTGTCTATGTTTGTGTCTTCTTCCCGTATGTTGTCTGTTGAATCCTTGCCCGGGGAATTGCGGGAATGCTTTCGTGCTAATGTGTCCAACCGTCCAGCATAAGGAAGACGTCCTTCGTTTGCTTGGACCCAATCGCCGAACTCCTTCCGCAACCGGCCTCCACTGTGCCGGTGAGTTGTACTCCGAATTTAACGCCATACTGGATGAGTTCCTCTTTCTTGATGTTATAAATCCAAGATAAACCATTGTATAGCTCCTCTGGTCTTTTATTCGCAAAACCCTGCAAGTTGGGCGCCAGTTGTAACGATCCTTACGGCTTCACCGGGCTAACTCGGTCGGCTTAGTGGATTCGTGCAACAAATTTGTAATTGCAGCACTTGCGAATAAATAATAACACAGAGGGATTTCAATAATTCAACGATTTATTTGCGACTCTCTGGCCGACTCTTGATCTTAGGTTATGATTAGCTATATAATTCGATGATCCTGGTCTATGTCTTTGTGGCTCCGGGGGATCCAGTGGGAATCCTTCTCATGATGTGTTGACCGTAATTTCGTCTGCCGGGGCTCTGCTAGTTGTGTTTCAGGAGATATCCTGTGACGAGGCAGTATCCTGTGACAACAAGGATACGTTGACTAGATCCTGCGACAGCAAGGATGGTTGGCGATTTGTCCTGCGACAGCAAGGACTATATTCTGTGACAACAAGGATATCTATCTGGTATCCCGCACAGCAAGAATATTTCTAGTTACTCTTGCGACAGCAAAGAGTGTCTACGAAAGTCCTGCGACAGCAAGAACTATATCCTGTGACAACAAGGATATCTATCTGGTAACCTGCACATCAAGATTATATTCTGCGAGAGCAAGAATATTTCTAGTTACTCCTGCGACAGCAAGGAGTGTCTACGAGAGTCCTGCGAGAGCAAGAATATTTCTAGTAACTCTTGCGACAGCAAGGAGTGTCTACGAGAGTCCTGCGAAAGCAAGGACTATATCCTGTAACAACAAGGATATCTATCTGGCATAATGCACAGCAAGATTATATTCTGCGAGAGCAAGAATATTTCAAGTAACTCCTGCGACATCAAGGAGTGTCTACGAAAGTCCTGCGACAGCAAGGACTATATCCTGTGACAACAAGGATATTTATCTTTTATCCTGCACAGCAAGAAAATTTCTAGTAACTCTTGCGACAGCAAAGATTGTCTACGAGAGTCCTGCGAAAACAAGGACTATATCCTGTGACAACAAGGATATCTATCTAGCATCCTGCACAGCAAGATTATATTCTGCGAGAGCAAGAATATTTCTAGTTACTCCTGCGACAGCAAGGAGTGTCTACGAAAGTCCTGCGACAGCAAGGACTATATCCTGTGACAACAAGAATATTTATCTTTTATCCTGCACAGCAAGAAAATTTCTAGTAACTCTTGCGACAGCAAAGATTGTCTACGAGAGTCCTGCGAAAACAAGGACTATATCCTGTGACAACAAGGATATCTATCTAGCATCCTGCACAGCAAGATTATATTCTGCGAGAGCAAGAATATTTCTAGTTACTCCTGCGACAGCAAGGAGTGTCTACGAAAGTCCTGCGACAGCAAGGACTATATCCTGTGACAACAAGGATATTTATCTTTTATCCTGCACAGCAAGAATATTTCTAGTAACTCTTGCGACAGCAAAGAGTGTCTACGAGAGTCCTGCGAAAGCAAGGACTATATCCTGTGACAACAAGGATATTTATCTTTTATCCTGCACACCAAGGATATATTCTGCGAGTGCAAGAATATTTCTAGTAACTCTTGCGACAGCAAAGAGTGTCTACGAAGTCCTGCGACAGCAAGGATTGTTGACTTTATCCTGCTATAGCAAGGATATTTTCAGTATAAGTCAGTATAAGTTGGTCGCTTGATTTGCATCTGTCTCACGTCTGAGGCCCTCTTCAGTGGTTGCATGCGCCTTTTGTATGTTATCTTGGCAAAACTAACGGCACTTGCGATCACTATTCAGCCAGCGTCGCTGCTCTCAGCAGTCGCTGCTCTCAGCAGTCATTCAGCGACGCTGCGCTCACCGTTCAGCTAACGTCGTTTTGCCCATGGGCATCGCTGAACAGGAACGTATGACTAGATGTTGTGGGGAGTAATAATGTTAATCACAGTAAGATATAAGCAACAACGGAAAATTAAATATATATAAATCAAATAAACTTCTATTATTTTATTAATATATGTGGAGAAAATAAATGAAACATTTATGCAGACACTTATGTGCTTAAAAAACCTTGTATATTCGTCTTACTTTAAATTTAATTTACGACATTTCTCATTGCCTATACTTTCCTTATTAAATACAAATCTGTTCAGGATATTCAAAATGTAAGCAAACCGCAACTCAAGCAACAGTGTTACGACTTAACTATTTCTTATTTCTTTGTATATCATCGACTTCACTGGTCTCCTCAGAAAAATGTTGAGCACATTTAACTGGCGTACTGCCGTTTTTTATTCCATACGAATCTTAACACGGGAGACTAAGTTGAGAAATGCGCCCAATAAAAAAATAACTCACCCTGATAGCTTTCAATTCTCTCATGCAGAGATTCCATTTCTTGGGCCATTTCATCTCTTTCCTTCTCCGCTTTTGACTTAAGGATATAGGCCTCATCAAGTCTTATATTTAACTTATTCAAATCTAAGTTTAAGGAACTAATCATGTTTGTTTTTAGCATCATGTCATGTCTAAGATCTGCAATTGAATTGTTTAATTTTATAATTTCACTGCGTAGGCTGTCGCGTTCCTTCTGCAGAGAATCTTTAACGCGTCGAATATCATCCGCGCGCCCACTCGCATTAAGCACATCTTTTTCCAGAGAATTAATGTTATTTCTACGAAAAATATATTAGTAGTAATACATGAAAATATTTTTTTACTTTATACTTATGGCGTAATATCTCGTTATTAAGTATCATAACCTTCCGGTTGAGCTTATACAATCGTGTACTAGCATTATTTTGATCTTCTACAGATTTTTTTAGTTTACCAGTCAGCTGTATCACTGCATGTGATTTCTCTTTTTCGATCAGCCTTAACTGTTTAATGATCTCATCGTTATTCTTTTGATTCTTTGTAAAGTCACTAATATCGTCCTCGTACTTATGCATAATCTTATTTAATGCGTTTACCTCACTTTTGTATTTATCTAGTTGTACTTTCTGTCTATCAAAATCGGCCACCTTTTGATTTAACCTACGCAATGCTTCTCCTAGTTCGCGATTTGCTATTTCAAGTTTAATCATTGTTTTACCGTGTGCGTCCTTTTGTTCTTCCATTGACTTCATAAGAGAACGTAATTTCGATTCTACATTAATCCGCTCTCCTTCTGAAAATTTTGCCCTCGATGCCATTTTGCTTAAAGCATCTTCATTATTACGAATAATATACTCAAGATTTTCTGAGTAGTAACGATTTGTAGCCAACCGCTTCTCCATATCAATTACTTCGCCTGCTAAACGATCTCTCTCGCGAAGTATTATGTTTTTGTACTTTGCTAAATATCCAAACCTAGAAGCGCAATAGAATTAAAAGCAACAATGTCTTCAAGTCAATTTGAGCTTACTCTGCTGCATCATCAGTTTTGCTACTATCTCGATCGCCAAGCCCTTCACATTTTATTAGAACTTCTTGAAGTTTCTCCTGAACTAATTGTTCTCGCAATGCCGATGCGTCCGACTCTTTCCATGCATCACCCAATGTTTGTTTTAGTTTCTGCAAAGCATCTTCGGAAGTTGCGGTTAATTCAAGTGCCAGGCGAAGTTTTTGTTCAGTAGATATTATTTGAGGGCGCAAAGTTTCATTGTCATTCACTTCCTCTACATATCGTCTGTGTAAATTAAATATTATGTCAGCATATCGTTTTATACGCGAGGCCTCAAAAAATCGCTCTGCTTCCATTAAAAATTGGACAATCTTCGAAGTAAAGAAATATTTTCGTTGTAAATTACTAACTTTTAAATCTTAGCGCTTACCCGACTGGCCTCGTTAAAAAAATTGTCATTTATATCCGTGTACAAGTTTAATTCCAATACATCAGTTTCATCTGTGGCCTCTTCAAATGTTACTTCTGGCTTCCTTTCCCATTGCTTAACTTTTTTTAATTTCTTAGCTCCCTTTTTTGGTGGCATTTTAGTGGGTAATTATTTATACAAAAATATAGTATTGCAATTATACTGCAAACTTTATTTGTTTACATAAAATTGACTTATTGACAATAGTTTCAAAGGTATGACTGAACACAAAGGTTTAATAAAGCCATAATTTCGTTTACTACGGTGATTGAATCCAAAATCAGAGAGGGACACCAACTCGTCTATTAAGGCCGAGGAAGTTGCTTTATGGTTTTTTTGAACACCTTAATCTCCGAGATTATTAGGATCTTCAACAATAAATACATTATAGACCATTTTGTGACGAATGATATTTATTTTAATACATTTGTAATTTAATTTGTAAAAAGTTTTTTTTTTGAAGATATCAGAAATGTTTGGAATTTCATATTCTTATGACATTGTTACTTTGATAGAATATTATCAATATGCTTACTTCAATTAAAAAAAAAATAAATAATCAATATTAAATCAGAAGTGGCGAATTCGCTCTCAGAGCGAACGACAAAAGCTTTGTTGCGCTCTCGCATCGCCCTAAAGTTAACTTACACTAGAACTCATAAAATTCAACAATTAACATATGCAGCAAATAAAAAATGAATAAATGCGCCAAATTGCGCTCACATCGACCGCCATGAAGCGCTCTGGGCTTCATTAAATTGGTAGCAGAGCTACCTTATAGATTCGCTTTTTGAATCATCAGTTTGAACGAACGGCGCCGTCCAGCCAATTCCAGCCAAAATTGTCCTCGGCGACGACCATCAGCTCTCCAAGAGCAACGTCTGGCGTGCGATGCTGCTACTTGGTTCTCGCCTGATGTCCAAAGATATATTCCTTGGACCATCACCGCCAGAGCGTTGCACAGTGAGACGATGGAAGCGATTTTTAAAAAATATATGCATTCGATTGAAAATGCTTCAAAGATTAGGAATCCAGTAATTTTTGGAATTAGGTAAAAAATGTGGGCGTGACAGCCTCTGAAAGTCGACCCATTTTTCAGTTTCAGTTCTAAAATCAGGCCGAGAGCCACCTTTTGCGATGCACAATCCCACGATTAATAATCTATCATAAAAGAAATCGAAAAACTATCAAAAAGTATATACAATAACAGATATAAGTGAAAATCTCGATGAGTTTCTACGATAACCGTTATCAACGTCAACGCGAGTAAGACGAGCTGCGATTCTCTGGGCAGCGCAACAACGCGTACTTCAGCTTCGCCTTTACAACAAAAAAATAGTCTGGAACTTCCGCTCAACCCCATAGTTCCCTCTTACCCGTATATGACGTAACGTGAACTGCAGTTGAGGAACCAATAAACAACGATAACATGTTTGCACTGCTGTCTGATAATGCAAAGGATTAGTCTACCGAAGCTAGACAAGGGGCCCCAAGCAGAGCTCGCAAATAACAGTTGACCTTTTTTCGTTGTCCGAAAATAACTCTAATTTACGAACACATTGAGCAAAGACTCCGAGATAGCCCGTTTACATCGTCTCTTAAGTAAATATCGCTCTTGTGCTCTGGTTATTCCCCGACGTTTTGGTCGTGTGCGAAGAAATTTAAAGTCTTTTGCGTTTGTATGCTTGTATGTGAGTAAGGCGTTTGTTTAGGCTTCTGATTTCCTTTTTTAATTATGTGCGTGCGGATCTTCATTATTTTTGTCCCAAAAAATGTGCAATATAAATCACTGCATAAGCTTTTGTAAATTTGATGCACAAGAAAATAAATCCAAACCCAACGTTACAATGTGGTAACAGATATTTTTTCGCATGTTTTAAGCAAAAGACTGCATTGTAAAAAAGCAATTCAAAGAATTATAGACCATTTGCGCTGAGTATTTCATTTTTTGCACATCTCCTGACTCTCAATGTGCGACCGTTCGTGGGAATCGGTTGCTAAAAGTTGTTATTAAAAGACCGTAACACGAATGGCTCAGCTGATAACACTCAATCGAAAACAAAACGAAGAGACACGAAGTGTATTGCTCAGAAAGAGAGTGAGCGTGCACGTTTTTTTAGACCGCGTATAGCCACGTCTGTCTGTCCGCCCTTCTGTATGAAAATCGAGATCTCAGAGACTATAAGAGCTAGAGACACCAAACTTGGTATGTAGGTTCATCTATATTGCAAGCAGGTCAAGTTTGTTTTAGAATTTTGCCACGCCCCCTTGAACGCCCTAACATCCAAATTAAAAATTTCATACCTAAATTACAAGAACAATTTGAAAGCTAGAAACTGCAGATTTTGCATAGATGAAGAGCAAATAGTCCACGACCTGTGTAGAAAATTTCATTGCGATCGGACGGTAAATAACGGTAAATATTAAAATAATAATTTAAGCTGTTTAATTGTGTGAGGGTTGGCAGTAATCATAAATAAATGACATTAATCATAAATTAATGCTGTTGACAAAACTGAAATTTGGCAAATGAACGTCACATGGCTCCTGTGGCGTAGCGTACTGAGTGCTGAATTTTTATTAATGGTTATATTGACATAAATATTATAAAATTTGATTTTAATATAAATTTTTTATGAAAAATGAAGTGGACCCCATCCACAAACTGCAGCTCTTGTTGCATGGTCGGATCAGGATTGAACTGAAACGATCGTTGTCGCAGGATATTGCTTTGCTGTCGCAGGAGCTACGCCACATATTCTAACTGTGCAGAATACTATCCTCGCAGGACACCTTCCGGCCATCCTTGCTGCGGCAGGATCTGTTCCTGGCATCCCTGCAGTAGCAGAACTCAACAAGCAGAGCCCCGGCAGACGAAACTAAGGTCAACACATCTAGAGAAGGAGCCAACGAGGAGCCGGAACGAGTATTGGACCCTTACATTCGGATGCGACTATCAACCAATTCCTGCAACAGGAAATAGCCGAATTTGCAACCATGACCGGAACATCACTGATCTCGGAGTAGCGAATCGTAATGCACGACAACCGCCCAATAAAACAGCGATACTTTCCAAAGAACCCAAAGATGCAAGAGGAAATCAATAAGCAGATAGATGAACTCTCAAAGGGATGTATAGAGGCATCTAAAAGCCCACAAAGTGCCCCAATCGTCATGGTCAAAAAGAAAACAGGCAAATGGAGACTATACGTCGACTTTCGGCAGCAAAACGAGCCTGTCATGCCTCAATGTTGAAGAAGAGGAAAGGTGGAAACGGCCGCAAACCAGTTCATTGGTGAAGCACAGTCATCGCTGATGCTCGGAGGCAGTGTTTGGCTGCGAGACGTCTCCAACAAAGATCAAGGGGAAGACCCAACTTCATGCAGCTGTTAGAAACCTATCGAGAGAAGCGTGCTGTACTCAACAAGGCGATCAAACGCGGTAAATCAACATGCTGGAAAAACCTATATGCTGAAGCAGACGAGAAACCATTTGGGTAATCTGGCAAGGCGTACAATGCCCACGGACCCGGAACAGCTGGTAACCATCGTTACAACTCTTTTTCCGGAGCACCCTCACACCAACCTCACAGCAGGCACTGTGCATACAGCACCGAGTTGTACAGAGACAGCTGAAGTACTAGAAGCAACAGCACGCATACAAGCCAATAAAGCGCCAGGTCCAGCGTAAATAGTCCACGACCTGCGTAGAAAATTTCATTGCGATCGGACGGTAAATAGCGAAGATATTAAAATAATATGTTAAGCTGTTTAAATGTGTGAGGGTTGGCAGTAATCATAAATAAATGGCATTAATCATAAATTAATGTCGGGTTCATATTCCAGCATGGTCGTATAGTTTTTTTAAATTTAAATTATTGTTTGCTTATGTTATACTTACATATTTTATTTTATTAATATTAAAATATTTTTTGAACATGTTATGTTAGCATTCAATGTTAATTTTATATTATGTTATTGTTATAGTAACGTTAAATATCATTGTACAATTTAAAATATTTTTAGACAACGTACTTGATCTATATTGCAAGAAGATCAAGTTTATTTTTTTTTTTTTGGATCGGACCACTATTTAATATAGCTGCCATAGGAAAGATCGATTGAAAATCAAGTTTTAGTATGAAAAACTTTATTTTTTTTGAGATGTGTTAACCATCTACATCTGGGTTGATTTTATATATCCTGACCAAATTCGTTTGAAATATAGCTGTCATAAAAACGATCGGTCAAAATTCAAGATTTAATATGAAAAGCTTCTCTGTTTTGTGAGAAATCTTATCTAAACTGACAGCATATGCATCGGAGCTAGTCTTGTATATCTTGAACTAAGTTTGTTCGAATCGGAAAACTGTATCATATAGCCTTCATTGTAAGAATTAGTCGAAAGCTTAATACAGAACACTGCAAGCGCATCTAGTGCCTAGGTTCTGGGTATCCTATAGTCGATTAAACAAAAATTTTTTTAATACTAAGAACGTGGTCTCCGACAGTCGCGCGAGCGAAGCGAGCCTGGGGTAGGCAAGCAAAGCGAGCAAGGGGCGGAGCCTTCTTGTTTCACTTATGTTCGCGCACAAACCGCAAGGGGAAAACGGTCAACTGTTATATGCGAGCTCGGTCCCCAAGGATTCCAATGCCCCACACCAATAAATATTCGGGAGAAAATTTCCAATGCGCTTGTAAATTTCTGTACAGAAGCAATTTCTACGATTTGCACTTCGGGGCTTAGATTGGAATTCCAATCTCCATTTACCACCATACTCTAGTAGACTTCTGCTTCTCAATCTTCCCTCCCTTACCCACCGTAGGACAGTCCTTGGAGTTACTTTTCTCCGTATGTTGATAATAGGTGATATTAACTCCCCTTTGCTATTAGAACGTCTTAGCTTCAATGTACCCTTGAGGGCGACTAGGAACTTCTACCCTTTATTTTTGTCTACATGTACTACAGACTACGCTTTGCACAATCGCTTTCGGGTTTTATGCGTTAAATATTATAAACTTTATAATTTAATTTCAAGCAGTCTCTCACTCCCTCCTATTAAAGTCTCTATTTTTAATTACCTAAGGTAAATCTCTGATCTCATTGGGTTGTGATAAGGACTTTAGCTGTGCTAAAACGTCACCCTTCAGATCAGAGATCTACCTTGTTTTGGCTTTTGATCTATTTTTTATTTTCATATTGATCTGTTTGAGTTTTTCTGGGTTTTCCCAATGCCTTGCAACAAATGTTGGATCAATTATTAATTTTGTATTCCCCAGACTTAATCATTTTTTCGTTTCAGCTTTTAATTTATATTTATTATTAATTTAATTATTACTTTTTAAATTAATTTTTGTTTACACTTAATTTTTCCTTTTGCCGACTGCTTTTAGTCGTGAATAAATAAATAAATAAATAAATTAGTTGACCTTACTGGTAAAAACCACTTTCATATAATTTCTCTTACTAAGGGGAATATTCATGAAATAAAACGGCCACCAATTACCTCACTGAGGCAAAGGAAACCTTTACACGTACCAACAAAAAAGCAGCAATGGCCTGCAGGTGATACTCAAATCCATAGAACTGGAAGTGACTCCTGCCGAGATCATATTTGCGTTAAAATAAAAAGGTTTCTTTACTTTGACAGTACCAACCATTACAAACAAGCTGAAAATAACGTAACCACTTTTTAATGACGATCTGGAGCAAGATAGTAAAGCTTTAAAGTAAAATGAAGTTGACCCCATCCACAAACTGCAGCTCTTGTTGCATGGTCGGATCAGGATTGAAGTGTAACGATCGTTGTCACAGGATATTGCTTTGCTGTCGCAGGAGCTACGCCACATATTCTAACTGTGCAGAATACTATCCTCGCAGGACACCTTCCGGCCATCCTTGCTGCGGCAGGATCTGTTCCTAGCATCCCTGCAGTAGGAGAACTCAACAAGCAGAGCCCCGGCAGACGAAACTAAGGTCAACACATCCAGAGAAGGATCCCCACCGGATCCCACCGGAGCCAAAAGGACAATTGTAAACAATCTTTGCTGTCGCAATATTTACTATAGATATTCTTGCTCTAGCAGAATATATCCTTGCTGTGCAGGATACCAGATAGATATCCTTGTTGTCACAGGATATAGTCCTTGCTGTCGCAGGACAATTGTAAACAATATTCTCTGTTGAAATATTTACTAGAGATATTCCTGATAGATATCCTAGTTATCACAGGATGTAGTCCTTGCTGTCGTAGGACAATTGTAAAGAAGCTTTGCTGTCGCAAGATTTACTAGAGATATTCTTGCTCTCGCAGAATATATCCTTGCTGTGCAGGATACCAAATATTGACGAGAAGAGAGACTCTCAGTAGTCAATATCAATAGGCACAATAATAAGTAATACAAGAGCAAAAAAAACAGGTGCAAGTAACAATCAAGGATAGACGAGTAACGGTGGAACGAGTATTGGACCCTTACATTCGGATGCGACTATCAACCAATTCCTGCAACAGGAAATAGCCGAATTTGCAACCATGACCGGAACATCACTGATCTCGGAGTAGCGAATCGTAATGCACGACAACCGCCCAATAAAACAGCGATACTTTCCAAAGAACCCAAAGATGCAAGAGGAAATCAATAAGCAGATAGATGAACTCTCAAAGGGATGTATAGAGGCATCTAAAAGCCCACAAAGTGCCCCAATCGTCATGGTCAAAAAAAAACAAGCAAATGGAGACTATACGTCGACTTTCGGCAGCAAAACGAGCCTGTGATGCCTCAATGTTGAAGAAGAGGAAAGGTGGAAACGGAGGCTGATACTCGGAGGCAGTGTTTGGCTGCGAGACGTCTCCAACAAAGATCAAGGGGAAGACCCAACTTCATGCAGCTGTTAGAAACCTATCGAAAAGAAGCGTGCTGTACTCAACAAGGCGATCAAACGCGGTAAATCAACATGCTGGAAAAACCTATATGCTGAAGCAGACGAGAAACCATTTGGGACGGCATATAAGGTGGTAATGGGTAATCTGGCAAGGCGTCCAATGCCCACGGACCCGGAACAGCCGGTAACCATCGTTACAACTCTTTTTCCGGAGCACCCTCACACCAACCTCACAGCAGGCACTGTGCATACAGCACCGAGTTATACAGAGACAGCTGAAATACTAGAAGCAACAGCACGCATACAAGCCAATAAAGCGCCAGGTCCAGACGGAGTATCTTCTAGGGTAGTCAAGGTTATTGTCGTCGGGAAGCTGTTTGAACGCATTATCTGCAACCGGCTGGAAGAAGAGCTAAAAGCAAGGAGAGGCATTTACGACTGGCAGTATGGCTTTCGGAAAAAGCGCAGCACAATCGACGCCATCAAGGCCGTGGTGGAGATAGCTAGTAAAGCTATAAGGGAGAACTTTGGAAAGGAGGTAAAAAGCAGTACTGTCTCATCACAACATTGGATGTACGCAATGCTTTTAACGCGGCAAGCTGGCCATCCATTGTTAGAGCATTGCGTCAGCTGAGGATCTCCGAGTACATTGTAAACCTGACATGCAGCCACTTCAGGAACCGAGTTTTGCCGTTCGACACTTCCAGTGGAAGAATGCAGCACAGGATCACGGGTGGCGTCCCCCAAGGATCAGTGTTGGGCCCAACACTGTGGAACGTCATTTATGATGCTGCGCTTCGGTTGCCCATGCCACACCCATCATCGGCTTCGCGGATGATATAACGATCGTCACAGTGGCAAAGGAGCTAAGAGACGTTG